>CM053792.1:564349551-564814551 GCA_028749045.1 Cupressus sempervirens
TAGGTGAATCATAAGAAGTGTAGGATAACATCTTCACTAGGAACTCATCTTAAAAATAATTTTCAAGCATTTGTACCATTGAAGCGAGAATATCCATGGTATCAATTGCCTTGTTATATGCAAAAGGAATTCTTGAAAAGTGACATGTGTAAAGTAGTTTTTCAAATCATCCACCATTCTTTTGTAAGGTGTCAACTTCTCATCCTTTGTCTAATAAACATCATTGACTTGATTGATTGCTAATTGTGAGTCAACAAAGATATTTAGTTCATCTACCCTCTATTCAACTAACATTTTCATGTCATTGATTAAGCATTCATATTCTATAATATTATTTGTACAAGGAAAAATAATCTTGTATGCCTTAGGTAAAGAATATTTATGTGGTGTTATAAACAAAATTCCAACATTGGATCCCTATTGTGTAAAGGAACCATCAAAGAACATCACCCATGTTTAATGTATTAGCAATAAAATAGATTCATCAAGAAATTAAATGTTCATCAATAGAAGACTTTGCATTGGTGCATCTGCTAGTCGATCAACAATTTTTTGTCCTTTTATAGCTTTTCTTTGGACATATATAACGTTGAGCTCACTCAGGATCATGACCCATTTAGCTAACCTTCCTGTTAGAGTATCCTTGCTAAGCATGTCATGCCCTAAACTTATGAGGAAAAACACTAACAATTCTTTCTTTAAAAAAAAGATGAACTAGAGGTATTATGAATTGAACTTTACATGTTTGAAAGTTCTATCAAACTGTTAGGTATGACATAGTAGCTAGGTTGCATCGGTGTGGTTAGAATAGGTGAAGATGTTTTACAACACGATATTTTGAATTGTTTATCATTTATTCACTATCCAAATACTGAAATAAATTACTATTCATCAAACTCTTATTTGTCTCTATCTAAAAGTCATTCTATTATGATTTAATAGATAGGGTATATATAGAGTTCCCATTGAGAATTACGCTTCTAATTTAAACTATGACTGGTTACCCTTAACTAGGATTCATGGTTTATTACTCAAATTAATAAAGAAACATCATCTAGAACTGACCAAATTTAATACATATACTTATCTGTACACTGATTCATATATATAATTTAATTACCTAATTATTGCTAAATTAATCCTATATTCCAATGCTTATTCACCATTATGCAATTAATCCATAACATAGGCACTTGATAATTGATTTAAATGTGTCTTAGTAATCCCAATTAATGAAATATATTACTAATTATTCCCCTTAATAATATATGTTATTAGTTCATTAAATCCTAAATATAACTTTTTAATTCACTTAGGTTCAACACTAATGTTCCTCTAACTCATACTACTCATGTTCTAAATTTTGTTTTCTTTCCTTTTATTTTTGTTCAAACTGCTGGCACATGTCACAAAATGAATAGTCCTAAATATTTAAAGAAACTCAGTTAGCATCATAAATTACTTATTTTATCTTATTAATATCAAAACATAATCTAAATTTCTTGAATTTAATATTAACCAATTTTTTTATACCCCTAACACTCTTCTAATCTTGCTTAAACAAAATAAAACTCACCTAATAATCAAAACTCATTTCTTCCTCTACACATCAAATGGAATAATAAGTAAATAAAATAAAATTATTTTAATGTCCTAATTAACTACCTCCCCTCCCCCATGACCCACTAACTATCCTATCAAATCTCTAAACTAATTTCTTAACTTCCTTGTTAATCTATATTAACACATGACTTATAAAAACATCACATAATCCTCCAAACTTACTTTATTAACCCCCCCATGAACATCAAATACCAAATAATATGCTAACCAACCTCCTAATCAACATTCCCACATGAGGCCCCACTACACAAAAAAACTAATTACTAAATCTATCCTAGCATCACCCTAACATATCTACACATGTCCTAATTTTGAAACATTGTTTTGGCCTCTTTTAGTTCACCTAGGCATACTTTCTTCTAAGCCTGGGGGAATGTGTTCCTAGCTTCACCCTTAACACCAAGGATTAAGCCAAATATTTGGACTTATCTTATTTTTCCAACACAAGGGTTTAGGTGGCATTGATCCCAATATGTCATAGACCTAACATGGGTCATGTCTCAACTCCAAAACACTTCTCCCTTAATCCCATGCATATGGTTCCTTCCTTCTAGGCATGGTGGTAGGAAGAAAAGTATAGTCTAAATTTAAATTTACACTTGTCCCATCTTGCTGGCCGCCTAGGGGAATGACAAGGTCATGTCACATCACATGATTACTACCTTTTTCTGAGCCCAAGGTTAGGCCCTGTCAATTTGCGTAGAGGGGACTATTTTTATTTCTTTTATCACTTTTTGTTTGGGAAAAAGGGTTTGAAAATGACACCAACAAAGTTTTTCATTAGTTAGTTATGGTGTAAGTTTTATACATTCACTGTTAGACTTTAATTTAAATGGTTTTTTTTAAATTTAAATTTTGTGATTTCTTATATTTAGTGTAGCATATTTGTGAGACACATCCTTATTCACGTGACTCTATTTGGTGACGAAACATTTAGTACTTACTAGGGTGTCTGGACATAAGTCTAGGAGTCTAGTTAACTCCTTAGGATCTCATTTGATCATCATTATACATTTTGTTTTCTATTGCTTATAAGGTGATTACTTAATTTTTTTTTTTTTTACATTGAAAAGATTCTAAGTATATTCTCCTAAATATTTTAAGGGACTAATAGGGGAAGGTTATTTTTTCCATTCTTCATACATTTTCCAGAGAGGAAATGTGGACCTACAACAAGTCTAGCTTAAATTTGGTCTAAGTGTTTACTTGTGTTAAGATAAATTTTTTTGGTGTTTGTCTATTCCATCATAAAATTCTAAGTGAAGATATTTTTTGATAGGATGGTATTGTCCTCTTAGAAAATTTGATTGAACTTTGAAAAAAAATGAATAAATGATTATATATATGTAATGAATTATCAAACATGATGATTTTCTTCCAAGCTATGAAATGCACATCATATAACTTTTCAATGCAGCATATATATTTTGAATTTGACCAACTCTACTCATAATATTCTTCCACATATCATTTATGGAATATATATCTACCAATCATCTACCAATAACCCAAGGAGCAAGATCTCATACAAATTTTCTTTCATAACACATCAAATTTAACATGGAAGATTTCCTTACAAGTAAAATATATGTATAAATTTTTTTCAATTTTCAAATGACATTTCCTTTCAACTAAAACATACATATATTTACATAACTTCTTAATCCTTCCTTCCACAATTTCAAATGATAAACCATGATACAATCTCCTTACATCACAATGAAATAACAATAGAGACTTTCAAAATCACAATCCCCTTAAGATGTCATAGACATTGATCTATCTTTACACACTTGGATCTTTTCCACTTAACATGGGTGAAACCCTAATACCTCCAAAGGCTAAATCTTCTCAAGACTTGCACATAACACACACACAAGGAACCATGGAGGCTCACCTCTCAACCTAGGCTTCTATGAAGCCACCCACCGAGTAGGGGAAACAAGAACAAAATGGGTTACACAAGTAAATCAATTGCCATTGAATGAACACAACACAAAACACAAAAAAAATAACTCCCTCCCATGGCTTGCACAATGATTCACATTGGGTGAAGGTGGACTCTTCAAAGAGCAGATGCCATATCCAACATAACATCATATTGCCATTGCATTTTGCCTCTCAAGGCCATCATAAACATCTCCTCCTTACTCATACATAACCCCTTATATCTCCCAAAATAACAAAGGTGTATGGCTTCAATGGAGCCCATACTTCGTGAAATAAAATAATTCCTCATCATGAGGTAACTCTCTCAATTGCAATATTGAGCCCAACTATGCCCTTCACCCAAGGCTTCTCTTCCCTCCCAAGGGTGAGTGAAGTCTTCACACCCATGAACACATTTAACACTCACATTCAAACAAGAGAACCAGAAAGACAAAAAAACCAAAAGAAAATCTACAAGAAACACATAGCACATTCACATTTCCACAACAGAATACCAAATCCACAATGCAAGATTCACAATTCAATGCATGCTCCATTTAAAAATCCTCCATACTTGCAGATTTATTTTGCCATACTCAAGGAAAGAACGAAACAAAATGAGCATATTTAGAAAACACCAACCTTGGTCCAAGCTAGGGTAATGATAGTTGTAGTAGAGCTCCCTTAATCTCCCTCCAAAACCTAACTATCTCTAAATTTAGAGAGTGGGTGAACAACCCACTAATTTGTCACCCCTCCACTAAAAAGACTCTCTACTAACCCTTTTTTAGCAGGAACATCAAGCCTCCCCTTTCTTACGTTGTTGCTCCTTCAAAATAAGAAAGTTGACCAAGTGGGATGGTGAGGGTACTCTCATGGAGAAACTCAAAATTTCGAATTGGTAAAAGAGGGCTCTATTTAAGGGGTCCCCTAAGTTATCTAATCATTAAAATGGTTGAATTTAGACCCCTAACATGTTATACTACCATTAGGGTGGCTTATTTTCAATAAAATGACACTTTAGGATCCCATTTAGGCCCCCTAAAATCCTTGACAAGTTTAAATTCGAAAATCAACATGATGGTGACCCATCCTAACACTCTCTCCCAAGTGGGTGTACTTAAACATTAATTGGAAGAAGAAAAAAGGACTAAGATAAAGTGACCTTGTGACCAATAATCTAGGTGACATGTCATCAACACATAATACAAGTGTCAAGTGACACATTAAAATACATTACACTTCACCATGACATTTCCTTAATGTATCTAAATTATGATTAACCATTTTCTCATACAAACAAATCTACATTATGAAACAAAATACTTTCACAACAAGGCTTTTGAATCCTCCAAAGATTCACCTTGGTTAAACTATGTTCACATAGGTTTGGAACTTGATTCCCCCAAGAATTTCTATGGTTCCCACTTCTTGCACATTAAACTCAAGCATCAGTAGTCCAAAGAGGTCATATAACATGTACATCATAAATGCATAATTCAAATTTTACGAAATCCACATTAACATAATTCAAATAAATTTTCCTTTCCTAGTCATTTCAATTATCCCATTCAAAAATGTTAAAATATCAAAATCTACATATCATAAGCATTCATCTCATAGAGCATCATAATCAAATTAACATTTATCTACAAATCATAAATCATCATAATCAAATTAATATTTCACATCACATCAAAATCTAATATTACCATGTCATAAAACTGCACCCATATGTGTTTGATTATCTCATACACAATATCAGGTTCCTAGTGCATATCATAATGTAAAATACTACTGTAGTATCAAAATAAATAGATAAAACAATCCACTATTCATCTAAGTCTTGAATAGCTATCAAAATATCATCATCTTGATATATCAAAATGTAATAAAAAGTCTATGCTATGACAGGTTGGGGTGAGGCCTCACAAATAAAATACTTCAATTGATCATTTTTTGTAATTAGTCGCATAGTATGAGCAAGCATGTGCTATCTCAAATTTTTGGAAGCAAAAACAACTGCCAAGCAAGCCTTCTCAATAATTTTGTAGTTAATCTCATAGGAGATCAATGTACAAATTTGATAATAAATAGCTCTTTCCTTATTTATTTTTTGTCTTCTAGAGCTACCAAGATGCATAAAGATGAGTTTGTTGCATAGATGTATAAAATGAGATACTTCCCATAAATAGGAGGCATCAATCTTGGTGGATAAGAAAGATATTGTTTAATCTGCACTAACCTTTGATCAAAATCCTTATTCTAGTCATATATTACAACTTTATGAGAACTCTTAGAAAAAGGCTATGACTTATCCACCAATTGTGAGATGAATTTGTGAATAGATTGAAGTCTTCCTGGTAGGCCTCTCATTTCACTAATGTTGTGAGGTGGAGGCATTTCTATTATAGCTTGAACCTTTTTTGGGTCCACCTTGATTCCTTTTACAAACACAATGTAGACAAGTAGCTTCCTTGATGTAACACCACAAGAACATTTATAAGGATTTAACCTAAGGCTAAATATCTCCATACAATCTAGGATAGGTTCTAGATCTTGAAAATGAGTGTTTCTTTGTGTACTCTTAGCCAAGGTGTCATCAACATAATCATCCACCATTTTATGCATCATGTCATGGAAGATTGTTTTAACTACTCGTTGATAAGTGGCACCAAAATTTTTCAAACCAAATGACATTACATTCCAACAAAAAGTACCCCATGCACAAGTGAGAGCAATTTTCTCTTGGTCTTCTGGTGCAATTTTAATTTGATTATAGCCAGAAAAACTGTCCATGAGTGAGAATATTTCATATCCCACTATCATGTCCACTATCATATCAATTTTGGGTAGTGAAAAGTCATCCTTGGGACATGATTTGTTTAT
Organism: Cupressus sempervirens; assembly: GCA_028749045.1. NCBI lineage: Eukaryota > Viridiplantae > Streptophyta > Pinopsida > Cupressales > Cupressaceae > Cupressus > Cupressus sempervirens. The sequence continues at coordinate 564,355,993 of CM053792.1, forward strand.
ATCTCTAAAATTGGTACAAACTTTGATAGACTTGTCATGTTTTGAAACTAGGACTATGTTTGAAACCCATTCAATATAATCAGTATCATGAATGAATCCATCTTTCAAGAGATTTTCTAGTTCCTCTTTAACAAGTAATGCCATGTGAGGATGCATTTTCCTTACTTTTTGTTTGACAGGTTTTACCCCTAGTGCAATAGAAAAATGATGCATTATGAGATCAAGATCTAAGCTTGGCATATTTGATTAAGTCCATGAAAAATTGATTTTCTTTTGTTGGAAGAAATAAAAAAATTCCTCTTTTTCTTCTTCAAATAAAGACTGTGCAAGGTGTATTATATGAGGGTGTTCCCTAGTTCCTAGTTTGATTGGTTGTGTCAATTCTATCAACACTAATGATCTCTCCTAAAAATGACTCAGAAGCACATCAAATATCTCATCCATAGGTGCACCTCAGAGAGGTTTTCACCTTTGGATACGTCTTTTTTTAAAACTATTTTTGGTTCTAATATTGCCACAATGTGGTTTTCACTATCAAAATGTCTATTCTTTTTTTCTTAATTGTATGACTGAGATATTTGATGTCCACTTCAGTCATATTAAGACTTTTTTCACTGGTGGAAGATGTTACCAATTCAAAAACATGTAAATAAAAAGTGAGAGCATAGTCATTTTGGAACATAGGGACTTTACTAGATGTAGTATTGGAGTTCCAGTCTATCAACTCAAGATAAGTGAGTGAAAGAGAAGTGGTGGGTTCGATGGTATCCATAGTATAGTCATAAAATTCATGGACAAGTAATTCAAGACTTAAAACAATTTTGTCCAAAGGTATGGTCAAATTCCTTTGAGTTCTAAAACAATTAATCAAAGACCCATTGACATTAGGAGAATGAGACTCATTTGACCAAACCCTGGAATGATTTCCTATTTCAGGCTAATTTTCATATGTATAAACTTGATCGATATCCTTGTTAGAAGTTTCCTATAAGAGAATCAAATTCATATTCTTGAGAGTTTGTGCTACATGAAGGTAAACTATAAAATTCCCCAATACTTATAGGGACTCATTCTCCACTTTCATTATCATATTGATTTTTACAAATTCATTCAACAAGTATAGTATGACTAGACTCACCCCATCCCTATTGAATTTGGAGAGTATTAGTAGTATTTTTAGAGGAATCACTATCAGGACCAATAGTACTAACACATGATATAAAGTCATCTAGTTCTGCAAAGAATGTAGCAAGGTTGAGTGGAATAGGATAAGGAAAAGTATCCTCATCATTAGAGTTGTCTACTTGATCATCAGACTCAGTTTGTGACTCATCTTCAGAAGAACTATTAGATTCTAGCACAAATTTATTAATACCTAGATGAAAGGGAACCTTTTTGAAGCCTAAGCCTATTGTTTCATGAGGGCTTCTAGATGTTTCCTTGATTAGATCAATCAACCCATTGCTATTACATCTAATAGGACCATTACCTTTGTAGCCAAGGTTCTTTATCAATTTAAAACCTAGTCCATACTTTTCAAGAATTATCTCACAAGACTGGGCTGTGAGATCAGTTGGAACTTCCTCTTTATATAACCATGCAATGATGATTGTGTTTTCATCTTTGTCCTCTAGAGGTATAGTGGATTTCACAAATGCACAATTGAATTTAGTTTTAGGTGATACCACAAAAGGTCTCTTTGCTTCAAATGGTCTCCCATGATGATAAAGAAATTCAAGAAGAGATGTCAAAGACAAAACTAGTTCAATGTGATATTCGCCCATTCCTTTTTCTAATAATTTGAGAGTCTTCTCCATTTCTTTGAGCTTGTTGACATGATTATTTATAGACTCTATTATTAGGAACAAAACTATTAGTAGAGTTGAGCATGTTACATTTTAATTGGTAATAGTAGGTATAGTAACTTCTAATCCTTGGAATGGAAACTTGATGGATTGATGGTATGTTAAAGGTATTACTTGCATTTCATGAATCTATGGTCTCCCTAACAGTATGTTGTATGCTAGAGGAATATCAAGGACCTAATAAGTAACACCTCTTTCTATAGGACCAACTTGGAGAGGCAACACAACAAGACCTAGAGATTTGCATTCTACATCATCATATGTTTTGATGGTTATTTTGTGATGAGGATCAATAGACTATTCAACATAACCTAATTGTAGAATAGATATAAAGACTAGCTGCATTATCTATAAGAACATAAAGAACATTTTTTTGATGTATTATGACTTAAATATGCAACAATTGATTATGAGGATGACTCAATGAATTATCATCTTCTTCAGAAAAGGAAAAATAATAAGGTGAGGTCAAGTGACCTACCATAGATTGAAACATGTCAAGATTAATATCTTGAGGTACACTTGCCTCATCAAGGGATTTGTCAAGAATCTGCTTATGAGCAGGTGAGATTTTAAGTAGTTCAAAGATTATTATTTTAGCATTTTCTCATTGTAATTGTTCAAGGATACTATGGTTTGTAGCTTTGGAGGATGTTTTGATTTTCATATTTTTACCGAATGGACCAGCAACAAGTTTTTCTTTATGTTAATCTACCTCTGCAACATAAGGCACAAGGCCTTTTAGTACTATCTTGGCATGAGAATGTGTAATAGCACTGGCACAAGATTGTGACTATTCATGATCAAATGTAAGAGATATAGAACCTCTTAAGACAAATTGAGTCTTATGTTTCCTATTGTCATGTTTTCCTTTAATTGTGATAACATCACAATGTTCAAAGTCTAAAGGTTCATCACAATGTTCAAAATCCAAAGTTTCAACCATGTTGATTGTGGAAATGGTGATGGCATGAAGAAATAGATGTATTTTTAGCCCTTTTTGTGAATATTTGTCTATAATATACTGAACTTTATCATCTTTTAAGTATAGTATTTTTAAATTTTGATGTATAAGGTTTGGACATATGGCATAAGAATGATAATCAGAATTATATCTAAAAAGGGTTCATTTTGTGGTAAAAATCTTTCTTCATGAATGTTTGACAAGGGTAGATCTTCCTACAACTGAAGAGATTGCAAAAACTGTTAGTTGAATAATTAATGCTTTTTCTTTATAAATTAATAAATATAAATAAATTTTTGTAGGAAGTTTTGTGTGCATTAAATATTGATCATAGGAATACAAGCTGAGCTAGAGTTGATAAAAAACAACTGCGAAGGATTAGCACTGAGGAATTATTGTTGTTAAAGAGAAACATTATGACAAAGTCAGAAGGGACTTGTTTTAATAACAAGCAAGACCTAATAAAGCATCTGAGTAGGAAAGCAAGCATCAAAGAGATTGGTTGAACATGCAAGGAATTGTTATATGATACCTGGATTCCTAGAAGCTGTTTAAGTCAGATAAAAGAGCAGATCTAGCATCCGCTATGCTCTATGTTTATGGGAATTTAAGGAGATAACTAACGTCTTTATGATTGCATGCTTGCATAAACCTTGAAATTTAACTGACTATCCTTCATGAGGAAGTTGTAATTGTAGGAGTTTTTTATTTCCTTCCTTTTAAATAAGACCTTCTCTGTAACTATAAGGTTAGGTAGTAAGCAGATTGATATAGTTTATAGACATCCTATTTTTCCAAGCTATTGTAATACTACATATTTGAATGAATACATGACTTTGTTAAGTTTCTACACTTTTTTTTGAGTTTATCTTTCCTTCATTCCTTCATGGGGGCCCATGTAGAAGGTGGAGTTTACTTAGTAATTAGGAGTTAGATTCAATTTTCTAAGTTAAGTTTAGAACTCTTGTTCCTGTAGCCAGTGGAAATAGAACTAGTCACTGTTCCTACAGTAGTAGGTGCATAGATGTATGGTTAACTAATTAGACTTTCCTTCCAAGCATTTGATAGTTGTCTTTCCTTTGGATAAACTAGATTTTCTTAATGGTTATTGCATTCAAGGTAGTAGTGACTTTTAGAAAAAACTAGAGCATATACTTTGTAGACATCATCTCAAGTTCATGTTTCCAGATTGATATTTAATAGAGATCAACATAGTACTTTGGTAGTAAAGGATGTCTAATCCTGCAACTAAAAAGGTGTTATATTGGCTTGACATTTTTGGCACTATTTTTAGGGATGGTGTTAGTCTAGTATTCACTATTGAGTCAATTAGTTTCATTTTTAGTATTTTGCATGCATAGGAGAAGAGACCACCTCGGAATATTTCTTCCCAACTTCAATCAGGAAGATCCTTTTTATCCTAACCCTGAAGAAGAAGAAAGAGAAGAAGAAGAAGAAGAAGAACTATTTGAGAATGTATTTGTAGAAGTACCAGATCAAGTACAATCACCAACCACATTTGAAGAATCATTCCATTTGAATAATCTTTTTGCTGAGCTAGAATATCAAGATAATCTATTAGCTCTAGTCATTTATCAACCACCACTAGGACATCCACGAATGGAAACTGCTCAGCTTACCTTTCCCATTCCAATCCCTACTCAGCAAGGTAACCAAAATCTAAAGAACATACCCTTTGCTACCCTGCCAAAGTTCTATGGCCTTATTACTAAAGATCTAGAAACTTTCCTCTTTAAGTTTGACATTCTTTGTCGAAGTTATGACTACACCACTAATGCTCATAAACTAAAATTATTTTCATCAACTCTCAAAGAAGTTGCTTTAAGATGGTTTATGAGTCTAGGTGCCAATGCTATGATAGATTGGCCAACTATGAGTAAATTGTTCCTGAATAAATATAAGGAATATTGCAGAGGCAGTGACTTAAAGGGAGATGAAATTTTTTAGATGTCACAAAAGGAGGATGAGACTTTGGAGGACTATATTTCTCAGTTCATGTTTAACTTTCAGTGCAACGCACAACATCAATTGAACAAGGAGTCCCAAAAGCATCTCTTTTTGAAAGGAGTACATGACAAGAGTATGGAGCCTTAGACTTAATGGCTGGAGGTGACATTACACAGAAGATGTGGGCCAAAATTTGGAACATTTTCTTTAACTATTCTAGAGCAACAATAAAAAAAGGATGAGGTTTGAGGGACTTACTCCAAAAAACCCTTGGTGCCAGAGTATCTAAGGTAAAACTATCAAACCTCCTATCAAATTTCAAGCAAGACATCATTAATGATGTCGCTACACAACTAGACACCATGAAATTACAAAAGAAGAAGGAGGATGTTAATATTATGTTAGCAAAATATTGCCCTCACTACAGAGAAAAGAAATGCAACTACCAATGCAAGCCTATTGCTAGTTTGGAATCACAGCATGTGCCTACTGAATTCAAGGAAATTGATGAAGATAGGGAAGTCCTCTATGTTTCTCAAAAAAGGTCATGGGCTCCAAGATCAGGTATTCCTCAAGACCCACTCCATAATTATGGTGGTAATAGTCAATGGCAACAACAACATAGTAATTATAATAATTGGCAATAGCTTAACCAAGTTTGGTAGCAACCTAACCAAGGTTGGAAGAAACCTAACCAAGGGTAGCAACAACCTAACCAAGGGTAGCAGTAGCCTAACCAAGAATGGAAACAACTTCAGTAGGGTTGGCAGCAACCTTAGCAAGGTTGGTAGCAACCCTAGAACTCGCAGTAGCAACAACATCAACAAGCCTTGACTCAGCCTCCTCAACAAAAAGCCTTAATGCCTCTTGTAGCCGATACAACCCCTCCAAAATAGCCATAGTTTCCTACACAACCTATGCCTAATCCCAATAGTGAAAAATCTTCAGCCTAGCAACAAAGCTATTCCATCACCTTGAATGATATTCATCTACGATTTGGAACAACGCTTACATTCCCTCAACAACCCATTATAAAAGAAGTAGATGATACAAATGCTGAGTCAGTTCAAGAACCTAACACCATTGTCTCTCCTGCAGCCAAGAAACCACCATTTCCTAGTAGTTTAACAGAGAAAATTATTCCAAATGAAAATCAAGCTGCACTAGATTTTCTTGAACAACTCAAGAAAATGACAGTAAAAATTCTCTTGCTCGATGCAATAAAGAAAGCACCAATATATTCAAAAGCCATCAAAGAAGCCTATATTAAAAATCTAGGAAGGAAAAAGAAAGACCCAAAGACTATCCATGTCCTTGGACAACTTTCTAATCTTATGCCTGATAACCTCAAGATGCCCAAGTATGCAGACCCTGGAAGTCCAGTAGTAACCCTTGCCATTCAAGGCGTGCAAGTGCAGAATGTCTTAATAGACCTAGGAGCATCCATTAATGTAATGACCAAGGAAGTAGTGTCCAAATTAAACATCATTGGTCTTAGATAAACACCAATAATCTTGTAGTTAGCAGATAGTTCTACCATCATTCCTGATGGTATGTTAGAAGATGTCACTATCACATTACATTCATGCAATTATCTAGTTGATTTTGTAGTACTCTCTCCAAAAACAAGTACTAGGGGATATCCTATCATTCTAGGACGACCATGGTTAGCAATAGCATATGCTTATATTGCATACTGATAAGGGAAAATGACTATTTCAAATGGTACAAATACTAAAAAATTAACCTTGTATTCTCCTGCTCAACCTTTGTTGTAGGATGACCAAGTTGTCTGGCCAAATATGGGTGACTCTGATATGGACATAGATTCTATTAAACAATTGATGATGATCTCAAGGGACTCATTTGTAAGTATTAAAGAAGAGGATGATCTCATTTCTTCTATCATACTGAATGAGTATGGAACACAACCTGAGACATCTTTTAAACAGGATTGTGTTTTAGAAAGCATTTTGCTTTTACCATCTGAACTTCATTATTCTGAGTCTACACAACTTCTACATTCACTCCTGCCTCATGAAATAGACTCACAACTAATTGGTCAAATTTCAATGGCTGAAAAAGTAGTCAAAACAACAATTGTTCCAGGGAGAGAACTAAACTTAAGCAAGTCCCTATCTCAAGCACAACATCATGATATCCTGTAGCTATTACAAAAGCACCAAGATGCTTTTTCTTGGGAGTATATAGATATTGAAGGTTTGGACCCCACACTTTGTACTCATAGGATCTATATAAGTCCTAATTGAAAACTTGTGAGACAACCTCAGTGTAGGATAAACCTAGCATTACGAGATATTGTCAAAAATGAATTGCAAAAATTACTCAATGCTGGCTTTATATATCCTATTTCAAATAGTCAATGGGTTTCACCATTGGTTATTATTCCCAAAAAGGGGGGGAAATGGAAAGTCTACATAGATTATAGGGAACTTAACTCAGCTACCAAGAAGGATCATTTTCCATTGCCTTTTGTCAATCAAGTTCTTGACAATCTCACAGGAAAGAAGTACTTTTCATTCTTGGATGGGTTTAGCAGCTACAATCAAATCTAGATAGCACCAGAGGATCAGGACAAGACTACATTCACATGTCCATGGGGAACATTTGCTTATGCTTTCCTACCATTTGGTTTGTGCAATGCACTTGCAACTTTCCAAAGAACTATTATTAGCATTTTTTTTGAGATATCTATAGATTGTTTGAAAGTGTATATAGATGACTTCACCACATATGGGTAGACCTTTGAAGAAGCCAAAGAAAACTTAGACAATGTTTTGAAAAGATACAAAGACTAAAAATTGTCTTTAAACAATGAAAAATGTTTCATAATGATGCAAGGAGTAGTGTTGGGACACTTTATTTCCCCCAAAGGAATTGAAGTAGATCCAGCAAAGATAGAGGTCATACACACATTGTCTGTACCAACTAAATTGAAAGAAGTCAAGAGTTTTCTAGGACATGTAGGTTACTATCGGCACTTTATCAAAGATTCCAATGAAATTGCAGTACCTCCATATAAACTGCTTCGAAATGATGCAGAGTTTGTATGGGATTCTGATTGTACAAAGGCCTTCCTATAGTTTAAGGAAGTCCTCTCAAAAATAGTAGTTCTTTGAGGACCAAATTGGGAGTTACCTTTTCACATACATACTGATGCTTTAGATCATGCCATTGGAGTAGTACTTGGCCAAAAGATGGATTTAGTAGAACATGCAATTTACTATATTAGCAAAAATCTTCAAGGAGCCAAGTATAACTACACTATAATAGAGAAAGAGTTGCTTTCTGTAATTTATGCTCTAAATAAGTTCAAACATTATATTATAGTTTACCAAATATTTGTGCATACAGATCACTTTGCTATCAAATATCTGATGAACAAACTGGCAATCTCTGGATGATTGGCTTGATGGTTGTTACTAATGTAAGAATTTGACATTACCATTATTAACAAACTAGGTAAAGCAAATGTTGTAGCTGATTTCTTGTCTCGTCTTCAAACACTTAATGATCCTATGGCAATAGAAGATAGTTTTCCCAATGAACATCTCTTTCTTTTGTCAACAAAAAACCCTTGGTATGCTAACATTTCCAACTACCTAACCACTGGTAAAACACCTCCACATTTCCCTCTAAAGGAAAAATGGTTGTTAGCATAAAAGAGTTTTAACTTTTCATGGATCTCAGGGTTCATGTTTTATATTGGACCAAATTAGGTGGCATGATGATGTTTTAGAGAGGATGAAATTTATGATGTTCTTCATGCTTGTCACGATGAGCCCTGTGGTGGCCAATTTGCTAACAAAAGGACCGCATTGAAGATTTTAAACATAGGTTATTATTGTCCCACACTTCAAAAGGATGCAGCTCAATATATAAAAAAATGTGACAAATGTCAAAGAATGGGTTGACCAAATAAAATAGATGAAATGCCCCTATAGCCACAGATAGTAGTAGCATAATTTGATAAATAGGGGATTGATTTTGTTAGTCCTATTGAACCACCATCAGAAGAGAAGAGTTACATCCTTGTTTGCACTGATTATGTTAGTAAATGGGAAAAAGCAAAGCCCATGAAGCATCCTTGTGACAATAATGTTGCAAAGTTTTTGTACGAATGTATCTTTACTAGATTCAGTATTCCAAGAGAATTACAATCAGATCAAGGGCCTCAATTTAGATCTAATTTGATAGCTGCACTCATGGAGGAGTATAAAATTTGGAATGAAAAATATTCTCCGTATCATCCATAGGCCAATGGATAGGTTGATGACTAATAGAGAACTGGAGAATATACTTACTAAAATAGTGTCCTTGCATAGGAAAGATTGGGTAGCTTGACTTCTTGAAGCCTTATGGGCATACAAAACAACATGGAAATCCACTACTGGATTTACACCTTTTGAGCTCCTATATGGGAAGACAACTACCATGCCCACTAAATTTGAACACAAGATTCTACAAAAAACCTTGGAACTTGATATTGCTCTTCCTATAGTACAATAGGATCACATCTTGCATCTCAATGAGTTGGATGAATGGTGGAAGTCATCTCTTTATAACACATAATTAATTTAGGGTCAGAGGAATCAATGACATGAAAGATTCATTAAAGATAGAGAGTTCTTTATTGGTGATTGGGCGCTTCTATATGACTCACGATATCAGCATCACTAAGGAAAATTTCAAACTCAATGGCTTGGTCCATATAAAATCATTGTAATTTTTAACAATGGAGCCATTCAACTATCAACAATCGATTTGGTCAAATTCAAACTCTTGGTTAATGGGCATTGCTTGAAGTTTTATCATAAACCAACAACCCAAGAGGAATTTCTTCAATAATTCAACACAATAGAAACATCTCTTCCTACAACCACTCTGTCTGAGTCTTCCACTCAGATGCCTACAGCCCCTTGAATTTATTTCAAGGCCCTCATAATAAAAAAATTTGTATTTATGTGAAATTCATTTCTTTTCCACCTCATTCCATCTCATCTTCTTGTCTTTCCATCATCATTCCATTCCATTGTATGGTACTACTTGGAGCACCTTTCCTATCACACCTCAGGTCGATTACACTTGATCCCTTTTCATTTATTTAATTTACTATTTATTTAGAAAATCATGTTATTTTGATTTTTGAAATTTACAATCTAGGTTTGGTGGGACCCAGTCTCTGATAGGTTGGGGGGAGGGAAAATTGAAATCGTAAATGAAAATCAAGGTAAATCTTAAGTTGGCATGAAGGATGTACGGGGTAGTGGCATGAAGGATGTACAGGGTAGGGTCATCTCAGTAATGAGTTGGCACCCCTTTGTACTTCTAAAGTGTGTGTGAAATAGTTAAAAAAGCCAACCATTAAATTATGATTTCACAAGCACATAACCCCTCATTAATATGGCATATTTTTTGGGCATGATCTTTATCCTCATTACGTTTTGGTGATTAAAGTGCCATCATGAAGTACTAAAGGATGTGATGTTTGGGAAATGTTGAATTATTTTAAAAGCTTTTGTTTCCTTTTCCAAATGTCATTGTTGAAACCCCTATAGCCATCTTCGCCTACACTCTCAATCACTTACAGTGAATTTTCCAGTTATAGTGTTATTTATTTTCAAAAGAAAACATGGGTGGAGAACCTCCGTGGCATGAAACAATAGATCATAGAGTCTTGATGGAAAACCTAGCAACATGCAACTTGTTTCAACAATGAGGTTGGCTGGCTTACTATCTCAATTTGAAGTGGTTTGATTAGGAAATTGTACTCCAATTTCATAACACACTAAGGGATGGATATGCAACTATTAAAGGTATCTAGATAGAGTTTATCGAGGAGCTGGTGGCATAAGTTTTTGGTTTGCCTACAAATGGAGAATGATCAACAGAGGACATGGATGCATGAGCAACAAAAGAGAAATTTTTAGTACATGGAGATCCTCGGTTGAAAGAAAACAAAAAGTAAGGTACATTAAAGTTATCTCTTCCTCTTCAATTTATCCACCCTGCTAAATTTATCATAAGATATTTTACCTGTGAGGTGAGGTATTCCTATTTACATCCTGTTCATTTCAAAATTTTGAGTGGTTTGTAGCATGGTGATTGTCCTGTAAATATCCCAAGTTTCCTTTATATTATTATCAAAAAGGCAAGCTACCTATGTATAACAAGGAAAAACCCAGTCAATATCCCACCATTGCTTAATTAGGGCCATAGTTGAAAGGGAATTGACTAGGCAACACTTGGGGACATGGGAGGATTTTGTAAAACTCAAGATAGTGGAACCCCAAAGGTGTGTACCTAAAGGGCAAGGAATGGGGACAAGAGAGAAAATTGCTATAGGAATCAAGAAAGTAGTATATAAAATAGCTCAAGAAGCTTCAGCTTCTTCATCCACCCAAAACTATAAAAAGGAAAAATTTTCTCTTAGAAGCCTCGATCTCTAAAAAGAGGAAATCACACACAACTACTGCAAAATAAGGTTAAGAAGAAGTATCTCTAGTATCATAAGAAGTTGCACCCAACCTTAATAAAGGAAAATTTGTTGATAAGGGTAGGCAAACAATCTCTACCCCATGACTCCAGGGTGGACTTGAAAACTAAATCTCCCATTCCACCTATTGATTCAGAAGCTCTAGTACATACACCTATGTAGTCCTCAAAGCCTACAACCCATACTATTGAACATGAAAGTGATCTTGAGGAAATTATCACAAAGCCAAATAGCCCTATTAACATTGATAGTGACATAGAGTCCTTAAAGAAAATAGTGTCTGGGTTTGAATAGCCAGCTGAAGAAACTAATAATTTAACACCAAAAGAATATGCATCCGTTGCACAAGAAATGGTTCAAGAAATTGTTGAAACATTTCAAGTTAAAATGGCTATTGTGCCCTATCCTATAGCCATTGTGCCTTTGAAAAAAATTTACAGTCCTGTTGCTCATCATAATCCTGAAGATGATAGCATTGTTGCCCATCAAAATGATAGCTTTTTTGAACATCATTCTAAGGATGACAACATTACTGCTGGTCCAAGTCTCAACCCTTCTACCCACAATCATCTTGAGCACCACCTTGAAGATAATAGACCTATTGTTCATCGTCATACACCACTAAACATTTCTACTCCATTAACAACCAACTTTAGTTTGTACCAACAATTTCAATGGGAAAAAGAAAATTGGGACCTATAAAGGAAACAATTGCTCAGAACTATCAAGGAACAAGCATAGAAAATTGAAGAAAAAGATAGTGAAATTATGGTCTTGCAGCAACGTGTTACGAAGGTGACATAGCTCATTCCAAACCTTTTAAATTATAGGTCACCATCTCTAGTTTATACACTACTCCTAAAAAAGAAAATGATTAATTTTCAATTGTCTCAAATTACTCGAGGGTTGAACCCTTCTTTGCACACTCCCTAGAAATTTTATGTAGCATTCAAATCAATCTTGATGGCTCTATAGAATCTCCTCTTCCAGTTATGTGCTCATAACCTTTCTATTCCAGATGATAAGGATTGGAATTCATTGTTAGATGTGGGAAATGTATAGTTAAGAGAAATTATTTCATGGATGCAAAATGAGATTAGTTGAGAGAATCGAGCCTCTCCTTATAGGGAAAAAGAAATGTTTGAACCATTATACATTCGGCCTAAGGTGCAAAACACTCACAGGGTATTCTTTGATTGGCTCTCTATTAACAACAATAAAAGTGTTGCTACTAAAATTCACCCTATCCAAGAATAGGCATTTCTAGATTGGGAGCAACATTGTTCTACAATTGCCCCTGATGCCATATGAGCCTCTACTCAAAGATGGATTTGATCATCAGAAGATCTAAAAATAAGGGAATTGTACTCTCCTCAAAATTGGAGTTGGCTATCAGTAGAATGCTTAGGTATATGATGCTAGGAAAAAATAAAAAAAGTTATTGGGTTCCTCTTCATTTCCAACCACCAATATTCTTGCATCCTATGTTTGGATAATATGATTCATTTGCTGAATATAACATGGCCATTGAAGAGAAGAAATGGGAAAGTTTAAAACAAAATCATGGATACTTTAATTATAGAGCTCATGAATTAGGTGAGAAGATCGCTAATGATCTCAGGCTACAGATAAGGATTAGAAATCTATAGATGCTGAAGGGACCAACATCAGGATAGTTGGGGAGAAAAATGATGGCATGAAGAAATAGATGTCTTTTTCTCCCTTTTTGTGAAAATTTGTCTATAATATACTGAACTTTATCATCTTTTAAGTATAGTATTTTGAACTTTTGATGTATAAGGTATGGACATATGGCATAAGAATGATAATCAGAATTATATTTAAAAAGGGTCCATTTTGTGGTAAAAATATTTCTTCATGAATGTTTCACATGGGTAAATCTTCCTGTAGCCGAAGAGATTGCAAAAATTGTTAGTTGAAAATTAATGCTTTTTCTTTATAAATTAATAAATATAAATAAATGTTTGTAGGAAGTTTTGTGTACATTAAATGTTGATCATAGGAATACAAGCTGAGCTAGAGTTGATAAAAAAATTTGCAAATGATTAACACTGAGGAATCATTGATATTAAAGAGAAACATTATGACACCATTACAGCTAGAGACTTGGCGACAAAGTCAGAAGGGACCTATTTTAATAACAAGCAGGACCTGATAAAGTGGCTAAGTGGGAAAGAAAGCATCAAAGTAATCATTTGAACATGCAAGGAACTATTACATGATACTTGGATTCTTGGAAGCTGTTTAAGTCAAATAAAAGAGTAGATCTAACATCTACTATGCTCTATGTTTATGGGAATTTAAGGAGATAACTAATCTCTTTATGATTACATGCTTGCATAAGCCTTGAACTATAACTAACCATCCTTCACGAGTAAGTCATAATTGTAGGAGTCTGTTATTTCCTTCCTTTTAAATAAGACCTCATATGTATCTACAAGGTTAGGTAGTAAGAAGATTGATAGAGTTGATAGACATCTTGTTTTTCCAAGCTATTGTAATACTGCATATTTGAATGAATACATGACTTTGTTAAGTTTCTACACTTTCATTTGAGTTTATCTTTCCTTCATTCTTTTGTGGGGCCCCACATAGAAGGTGGAGTTTACTTAGTAATTAGGAGTTAGATTCAGTTTTATAAGTCAAGTTTAGAACTGCTATTCTTGCAGTCACTAGAAATAGAACTAGTCATTGTTCCTATAGTAGTAGGTGCATAGATGTATGGTTAAGTAATTAGACTTTCCTTCCAAGCATTTGATAGTTTTATTTCCTTTGGATAAACTAGATTTCATTAATGGTTATTGCATTCAAGGTAGTAGTGACTTTTAGCGAAAACTAGAGCATATACTTTGCAGACATCATCTCAAGTTCATGCTTCTGGATTGATATTTAATGGAGATCAACATAGTACTTTGGTAGTAAAGGATGTCCAACCCTGCAACTAAAAAGGTGTTACATTGGCTTTAAAAATGGTTCCTTAAAATCTTTGTGATATGAATTCTTATTATGTCCACCCACAACTATTTCACCAACATCAATGAGGTCTTGAACCTTATGATGTAGGTTTATACAATTATTTCTTTTATGATCCCTGTGATGATGGTATTCACAATATTTATTCTCATTCCACCATGTGGGTCATGGTTGTGGATCATAAGGACAAGAATCTTCAAATGGAGTAATAATATGATTTTGAAGAAAATTTCTATAGACCACATCTAGAGGTTCACCCAAGGGTGTGTATTCATGTTTGGATCAAGTAAACCATTATGAGTTCTTTTCTTTGTTTCCAAATGTCTTGTTATTCAAAGTAGATTTTTCATTGGTTTTAGATGCATTGATGTTATCCATGAGATTAAAACCTGCCTTAGAAGTCTTGGGAGTGATATTATCAACCACTCCATCATGCACTACCTCTCATTTTTTATTAACATACTTGTATTTATCTTTGCTAGAGGTAGACCCTAGTTTGATGTCTTTTTGAAGGGTTAATTCACCTTTGTTTACCATGAACTCTGTGTTGGAAATACAATAGGGAAATTAAATCTCGGGGGGGGGGGGGGGGAAGAGTGAGTGAATTAGTCCTTCAAAACTTTAACCATAAAATCATTCACCACACATCCATTTCACAATTTGCATGTAATCATAAATACCAAACTAAACATGTTTATCCATAGCATGAAATCAAATAAACATTCAACACATATATGACACAAGATATCTGGCTACCCAGAAACCCTTCAATGAGAAGGTAAAACTAGGGTGAGGATGAAAACCATAAATCTGCACTACTATAGTTGTAAAATTTATCCAATGAAGGTTACAATGTTTGATCATAAACTATGATCTACCCTATGAAAGGCCTGCCATGTTAAAGATTTACAAGATTGTTAGATCTTACCCATTAAAGGATTTCAACACCCTATTAGAAGTGTGTCTAATTAAAGAACTTAAAACTTACAATGAAGTAAGAACATTGTTAATGGATTTACAATAGCTTGTTAGGACTAATTTGTTCAGAGATTTTAATTGATTCACCTGCTAGAATGTCTTTAAAATGGTCCTTGGTTAGCACTCTTTTGCTAGATAATAGATCACCTCTTTGCATGTATCCTTGATCCTATTTGATTAGATGTGTCACTTTGATCCTCTAACTTCTTTCCTATGTCCTCCTTTAACTAATTCTGCAATGTACAACTTGATTCACAACTCCTTAGCCACCATAAATGCTCTATCTATGCATGGAAACTTCTCACTTCACATATATAATGTTTACGGTTTGTCTTCCTTAAGAAGACCTAGGTGACTTAGGGTTAGGTATAAATCAATGATTATGATTCATCCATTTTGTTGCTTAATCCATCCCTTTAACTGATTGGTTTCATGTACTGTGTGCTAAAAAATGTGACCTATTGGGAGCATGAATTAACAAGAAAACATTAGTTCAAATCAAAACATGTAACAATAATTCATCAAAATGAAAAACTAAACTAATGCTTTCTTGAGTTTTGCAACTCAAAGTAGCCAACAAATCAAGTCTTCCAGCCACCTCTACAGCTCAACAAAGGCACCCATGAGAGGCCTTGTTGGTGTGTTAAGATGGGGGGTATATTTGGTGTGCTCTCCCAAACACAACAAAATGATGAATCTCTTGAGTGAATGTGCAAATGCGAGTGAAGATGCAATATGATCCTAAACTACATGAAATGAAGAATACTTCAAGAAATGGCTATGGAGAAAGCCATACTTGAAAGCATTCAATGGTAAAAATATGAAATGAAACAAAGAAACTAACTAGATATGAAAGCTAAACTAAGATGTAAATGAAATGGAGATGAGAACATGCATGTAAACTAGACTAATAATGCAAATCCAAAGCTAAAATAGCTACCAAATGGTTAGTATTCACCTAGAAATCTCTATGAAATTCAAACTACAATGAAAACCCTAGCATGAAAACTCAAGACTCAAAATGGCATGGTAACAATGCAATAATAAGAGATATCAATGCTTGAGACAAGGCCTCTATTTATAGGCTCAAGAGAGGGGTTAGTGAGGTGGCATCCATGTAGATGCCACATAACGTGACATGCAAGCCATGCAAATAGTCAAGAATTCAAAATTTTCTCACACGTGTGAGCAAACTTGAGAAAAAGAGTGGGAGACAAGAGTGCAAAGGGGAGTGTGTAGGCATTCCATCTCACACGTGTGAGCACACTCTTAGGCTAATGAGGGGGATTAGGAAGAAGATTAGAAATGATTAATTGGGATTAGAGAAGAAGTAGGCTTAAGAGGATGAAAATGATGGTTATAGGCTAGGCTCTAGGTTAAGCTTAAGATTAAATTAAATGAGATTTAATTTAATCATGGGTTTAGAGGAATTAATGGGATGTGAGGGTTTAAATAAATAAAATTTATTTAAAAATGGGGAAACATGGAGGATCATGTGTTAAATTAATTTAACACATTGAGGCTATAAGTATTTAAATTAGATTTAAATACTTAAGAGAATGAACTCATTTAATTAATTAATTTAATTAAATAAGTAGAAGAATGTGAGAAATATAATTAATTAATTAATAATTAATTACAATGTCACGGGAAATATTAAAATTAATTAATATAGTGTTTAGGGATGATTTTAAGCATCTACATGTACTACATAGGGATCATCAATATAGATTCATCCTTATCATCTAGAATTGCAAAATAATCCTTAAGTTGGCTAAAAAATGGTTTACATAGTAGTTTGTGCTATTACATACAACTATGTCCAAAACTATTTTACTCGGCACTTGAAGTCTTTGATGCTAAGAATTCACTATATCTTCAATGTTGTAACTTGACCTCTAAATGATTTGACATCCATTGATCACTCGACATATGGAATCCTTTGACATCAATTGTCTACTCAACACTTGAGTGACTCGAAACTTACTATTTACTTGAAACATACGATATATCTTACTCAACATATATTATCTGACAACTTATGCTCGACATACATTGCTTGTTCGACATGAACTAAGTTCTATCTGATAAATAACCTAAGTTTATTATCACTCATATGTCAAAACAAATCTAAGATTAACAATCTCCCCCTTTGACATGAGTGGCAAAAACACTTGGTCATGCATGAACAACCTTATCTTATGAGCATAACTCAGATAATATCTATTTAGTTTTTGAATTACATACAAAATTTTGCAAAACTTGTGACTTATCAGTCATACCTCAAAGTTTTAAAACTCCCCCTAAGTTGATTGTTCTTTTTTGAATCTAAATACTCCTACTAACTAAATATATTGTACTTTTGTGCTCTATTTTTCTGTACTAACTACTCCTTAGTTTGGACTCCCCCATAACTTATTCATTCTCTCCTTGTGTCTTATTCAAAATTTATTCTCCCTCTTTTTGACACTTATGTCATGGGTGGCACATGAATAGTGAGTTTGTCCAAGAATGATTTATGGACCTCTATTATGAGCTTTAGTGTTGCATCCTAGTTGTCATGTGCTATCTCTAGAGATTTGATTTGAATAGCTATCTTGAAAGCAAGGTTAACTAGGCCTTCATGAGTAGAAAGATGGGGATCTTTCTTCATCAATGTTTCTACAAAGGCTAGTTCCTTGTGAAACACCTCCATGTGAGGGGTCAACATGGACTAGATGTTGATAAGTGTAGCTCAAATGTTGGTATCTTGTACTTGTAAAGCTATTAACTGACCTTGTGCTAACAAAAAATTTCTAAAATAAGACTGACTTTGATCAAGAGATTGTTGTAGGATTTTACTTATTGACTTCAAATCTGCCTCTAGGTGGTCAATGTGTCTCTACACATCTTGTGTCAACAAAGGTATACCACATAGTTTGGTGTAAAGAGAGAAAATTTTCTCCAACACTTTCTTCACACTAAAAATTTTGGTTACTAACTCAAATTGACTAAGTGCAATGGAACTTGATATCTTTTTAGTTACCTTGGCATGAAATTTCTTCTCAGACTATTATAGTCATTTGACATTTGTGTCTAAGTCTTCAACATTTACCTTCTCCACAATATTTTTTAACTACTCAATGATTGGATTTGTTTGATCATGTGTAGGTAGGCTGAATGCATCAAGAAATATGTCATTGATGTCATGTAGTGCTTGTTTATGCATATGCTCCCTTTTGATTAGTTCTTGGTGTTTCTTTCTGGCTAGAGCATCTTGCAATATGCCTATTTTCTCTATGGTGATTAATGTAAGATATAAATTTAGTATTTCAGTCACCTTATCTAAGTTGATATCACCATAAGATGTAACTTCATCAACCTTAAATGTGCTAGGGGTAGGCTTTGATGACTACAATGGTGCAACTTCTACACTTGGCCTATGAAGTGCTTGACTAGGAATAAGAGTAGTAGTATCTAGTAGGGTAACCAGTGTCTAAATTGTTATCATTTCCTTAGGTTTTGTAGTCAATACTAAATCTTTAGTCCTATCCTTCTCCTTTTTTGTGATCTTTGTATCACCCTATGCTTGAGTTGTAGGTGTAGGACTGGCTTCCTAACCTATTTGGACCAGTGTCCAATTTTTCTCAACTGTTGAAACTGCATATACTAAAATAGTTGACACCAATATGTTGACATGTGATGATATTTTTTCCTTCCTTAGATATACTACCATAGGCATGATAGATTACACTTCTTTAGATTAAGGAGGGGCAATGGATAGTTCTTGATTTTTCTCTCGTATAGATGCCAATTCTGCCTTCTCAATCTCATTCACACTCACCAATACAGGATGGCTGCATAGTTTTTCCTTGGTGGTAGTATTAATCAATATCTTCTTTATATCCTCCTCTATTAAGGGATTGATGTTCTAACTAGTGTTTTTAGAGACATACTTGATCTTTACCATTACTTCTTGTCGATTTTCTTTGTCCACATGAGGGGGACTAACACTCAACATATGTACCTCTGGTACATTATGATCTTGTTGTTTCTTTTCCTTAGTTGTAGTCTCTATATTTTATTCTTTTATAATGCCTTCCTCATGTCCTTCCCTTATAGATTCATCCTTTGTTACCTCAACTTTCTCTTGTTTAACTTTGTCTTCACCTTCTTCCATAGGCGTCTATTTGTTTGACTTATATGTTGTTAACCCATATATCGCTTTCCATAGCTGGGTGGTCTTTTGGACAACATCTTCAATATTGTTTTGTAGAATGTTAAATTCTCTATATTTTGGAGAAAACTTCCCTTTATGTTTATTAATTTCCTTTGCCATTGTAGACTTGTCTAAGTCTGGCATCACTCTTAGTAGAGTAGTCTCTTTGATATTCCTTTTGGTTAAGAGACTGTATTACCACCTTTACTCAACTCTTTCATATAAAATTTCGGGTAAAGAGTTGACAATCTTAATTGGAGTTTTCTTAAAAGTTACCATCATGGAATACACATATTCTTCTACTTTATTCATTTCTACCTTCCCAAGTTTATCAAATTCAACATGTGTGAACCCTGATAAATCAACATTATTCTTGATATTATCACACAAGTTGTCCAAATCAAAAGAGGGACTATGACTTACCACTTTGAATTGGTTGTTGTCATCTAACTCAGTCCTCTCCTCATTTGATTTAGCTAGAGTTATATATTTCCTCCTTTGCCTCTAATCAGGTTAATCTTCCTCAGTAGTTTTACTAGCTCTCTTGCCTTTAGGCTTCTCAACTTCTCGAGTCTTCTTAGCAGTAGCTCTTGTGCTAGCTCTAGTGACAGGAACTGTAGATTTTTGTTGTGAAGGTTTCACAACTTTCTTAGGTTTGCTTGCTGCTGGCTTCTTTTCTTTTCTCTTTTTCCTTTCTGTAGAAATAGGTGTTTCATTGGCTTATTCTCCCTCAACACCTTCATCAAATTCTACTTCTTCTTCTCCTTGGTCTTCACCTTGACCCTATGTGAGAGAAAGTGGTGCTTGGGTAGGTGAATCTTCTTCATTATCTTTATTATCCTCTTCTTCTTCATCTCCTTCTACCTCTTTACCAAATTGTTCCTTGAGCTTTTTCACAATTTTTGTTTTTTTCCTCATCACATATGTTGTCTTCAAGTCCATTGTGATTTTAGACTTGGATACATCATAATTTCCAAATGCAACAACCTTCTTGTGTACTTCCTCTACCAGTAAAGTAGTGATGGTTACAGATGCCTCATCCACATTAATTTTATAAGACAATGACCTAAGCCATCTAACCATTGGAAAAACATCTTGAACATAAGTGAAATCAACATCAACTAGAAAAAAACATCATTGAAATGTTTCTTTACTAGTGATAATGGTATTCTTAGTCTTTTCTTCATTGACTTCTTGAAGTCTTCAAAATAACTTGTCATTGTAGTCTCAAAATTATTTCCAAGTTGCTCTATGTATTCTCCAATCTATACTACAATAGACCTGTTGGTCTTCCAAGAAACTTTTCCAAATAAGGGAAAAGTGCTATGCACATAGAAAAATATACAAACAAGTATTGAACCAAATTTGCATTGTGCACTTTTTGTCTTTCTTATGGTTCCCAAGTTTCTTGATAACTGCTCAAGTTGTAACTCAGTAAGGTCATAAGAATGGTCCTTCTTTGTTGTCTTATTGCCTAAATCCACAGCTAGACGTGGTACACTATTCAAATCTACTAGATTGAAAGAACTTATGTGCAATGCTCCTTACTACAAATGAAATTAGGGGATTATTGATTGTGTCTATGGTCATCCCTCTCTTGTTCCACATCGCCCCTATATTCTTTTCAATTGCCTCTTTTGCATCACTCCTCATAGTCTTTGTTCTATCTAGGGTAGGATACCCTATTACTCTTTGAATAATCCTCTTTGTAATCTTGATAGGGTTGTATTCTAACTATACAGAGTTGTCATGTATTCTTCTGAGAACTATCTTAATCCACTTTGTCTTAGTTACGTTAAGAAAATCTAGGGCATAGTTTAACCCTTTTCTCTCTACAATTTTGTTTTCCTCTTTTAGCACTCTATTTTCACAAAATTTTCCATAGAAGTCTCTAATTTTCATGTCTCCTATACTCCCTACCTTACAAGTGTAGCAAAACCTTACATCTTGTATCATTAAAACTTCTGGTGGTATCATAGATAACACACTAGATGGGTCTTCTTTGTATGCAGTATCAAGAATTACCCAAAAGTGTGGTTGTTTATTCTCATTACTAATCAACTATACATTTGAAACTTCCTTTCCTTCCTTAACCATAGCAGTAGAAGAGCTAGACACTGTAACAACTATCTAGGGTTTGTGTAAATTCAAACAATGTAGCTTGGCACACAATAAATACCTTGAAAAATCTGATGTTCGATGGTGAGTAATAGTTGAATTTAGTATGAAAATTCTTGCATCAATTTCTCCAATTTTCCTTATGCTCTTCATGCTCTCTTTAGTATCAAATGATTGTAAATGAGTCAAAAATCAACCATATAGCCCTCAAAAATTAGCAATAAATGCTCAGTGCTTACATGGTCATAAGCTCAGCTCCATTAGTAATTTTGACTCACTTGGCTTCCATTTAATTCCTATCATGCTTGGAAACCACAAAAATCTTGAACAACACTATCACCTTCGGTAGCTCAACAACATCTAAACTTTCACTTGGCAGCAACAGTGAAACTTTTCATGCTCAACATGAACATGAAAAATTATAGATTTCTTCTAAGTTATAACCAAGACTTTACATCTTACTTCATGCATATATGATCTTTTTAGAACTGAATCCTTGTAACTAATGTATGATTGAACTCTAAAATATAAATCCCACACATACCTCTTGATTTCTTAGTTGGGGTTGGTGTGATCACTTGATCCATTAGATGAAGTGATCCCATTTGAACTTGATGTGCTACAATCTTCCTTTTTCTTCCATGTCTTGTTCATCTGCAGTTTGACTTATTCAACATCAACCTTTCCTTTTCCTTTATTGAATTCGCAACTAGGTTCTTTTGACCTTGTTGGACAATTTTTGCTAATGTGATCAGTCTTCAAATAGCTAAAACATGTAGTTTGACTCAACTACCTATTGTAGTCACTTCTAAAATGTGTTCTAATACAATTTTTAGAAACATATCCATATTCTTGACAATAGTGACAACTATACCTTGTATTTTAATCCCAATTGTAGGGTATGTCAGTATCATTTAGCTTAGCTTGCTTATTTGATGACTAGTTAGGCTTGAATTTGTACTCATATGCTCTATGTCCATACTTCTTACAGTTGTAGAAGTAACCTTCAAATATTTGTGTTCTTGATGTCTTGGTCTTGCATTCATGTGCTTGGTATCCTTGATGGTTGCACTTATGACAATTACCCATGAATTTCTTCTTAGGGTTCTAATTTTAATTCTTGCTCTTGCAAACATTTGTTGTATAACCAATCTTTCCACAATTATGAAAAGTAGGTTTATAGTTCTTACCTTTTTTCTTCTTTGTTCACCACTTTTAGATGATTCACCTTCTTCATTACTAGTGTAACCTTATCCAGTAGTATCACTATTGGATCTAGGAGATCTCATCAATTGCTCAAAATACTTGATGGCTTCACTAGGTCTATTAAAACTTTTAGAAAATTCTTTTTCTCTTTTTAAATCATTTCTCATTTGTTCACTCTACAACTTTAGGGTTGTGATCACAATATCCTTTCCATTCAATTCTCGATTGGTAATCATCATTTGATTCATCATTTCTAGTTGCATGTGAGAAATCCTATTCATCTCTGATGTCTTTTCTTTTGGTCTATTGGTTAGTATCCTTTTTTCATTTTCAATCATGACTTTGTCTTCCTCAGCTTTCTTTTTATGCTCAGTTACCTCACATAGCAATACTAGTTGGAATTCTTGTTCTATCTTAATCTTTTTGACCTATTTAGTTAGGGTACCATTCTTTTCCATCAGATCTACAACTGCTACATCAAATTCACTTGTGTTTCCATCTACAAAGAATTCAATAGTGTCTTCCTCTTGATAATGTGTGTCATTCTCTTTAATAGCTATCTCTTTCCTTCTCTTAAATGAACACTATAAATCATCTATTTCTTTATTTAGTTGATGTAGGGCAAGCTGGATTTCAATCTTCTAATTCTTAATAGTCTTTCCCAACTTGTAAACTTCCATCTTCAAGATCTTTTCTCAAAGTTGCAGACCTTTCCTTTCCAAAGAACAAGGCTCTAATACCAATTGTTGGAAATACAATATGGAAAGTAAAATCTGAGAGGGGAGTGGGAGTAAATCAATCCTTCAAAATTTTAACCATAAAATCATTCACCACACATCTATCTCATAATTGGGGTGGGGATGACACCAACAAATCTTCACTATTGTAGTTGTAAAGTGTATCCAATGAAGGTTACAATGTTCGATCATAAAATATGATCTACACTATGAAAGGTCTTCCCTATTAAAGGCTTACAAGATTGTTAGAGCTTACCCTGTTAAAGAATTTCAACACCCTATTAGAAGTGTTCCCGATTAAAGGACTTAAAACTTACAATGAAGTAATCACCCTATTAAAGGATTTACAACAACCTATTAGGACTAGTCTGTTAAGATATTTTAACTGATTCACCAATTAGAATGTCTTAGCGATGATCCTATGGTTAGCACTCTACTGCTAGATAATAGATCACTTATTTGCATGTATCCTAGATCCTCTCTAATTATATGTGTCACTTTTGTTCTCTAACTTCTTTCCTATATTCTCCTCTAACTAATTCTGCAAAGTATAACTTGATTCACAACTCCTTAGCCACCATGAATGCTCTATCTGTGAATGTAAAATTCTCTCTTCACATATATAATGTTTAGTGTTTGTCTTCCATAAGAAGACCTAGGTGACTTAGGGTTAGGTAGGAATCAATGATTGTGATTCATCAATTTTTATTCTTAATGCATCCCTTAACTGATTGGTTGCATGTATTACATAGGGATCATCAATATAGAGTCATCGTTATCATCTAGAACTATAAAACAATCCTTTGGTCAGCTAAAAAATGGTTTATATAGTAGCTTGTTCCATTACAAACAACTATGTCCAAAACTATTTTTCTTAGCACTTGAAGTCTTTGATGCTTGGCATTCACTGTATCTTCAATGTTGTAACTTGGCCTTTGAATGTCTTGGCATCCATTGATTACTCTTCATCTAAATCACTCAACATCAACTATTTGCTTAGCACTTAAGTGACTCAAAACTTACTACTTACTCAACACATATTGTATATCTCACTTGGCATATACTATCTAACAACTTATGCTTGACATACATTACTTGTTCAGCATGAACTAAGTTCTATCTAATAAATGACTTATGTGTATTGTCACTCATATGTCAAAACCAATATGAGATTAACACACTTCTATTTATATACCTATGTAATCATGTCCTTAAAGGTATGTGGACCTTGGACTTTTATTGTGTACCCAAAATTAGTTAAAAGATTATCCATGAAGATATCAAGTTTTTTAGTTTCGAGGATTTTACGTGAGTATTTGGTATACAATTGTCACCATCTTTGGAGAAATGTTAGGAAAGGTTCTCCAATTTTTTGTTTAAGGTTACACAAATCTCTTTCATTGACTAGATGTTTTATATTGTGTGAGTAATATTGAATAAACATATTAGCAATCTCTTCAAATGGTTTAATTCCACTAGGTAATCTTGAAAACCATCCTGTGGCTTTACCACCTAGACTCTGTGGGAACATATACATAAGATATGTTTTATTTTGCATGAATTCCATAGAAAACAAACCAAACTCCCTCAAGTGATCGTGGGGATCATATGTTCCTAAGTATTTTTTGTATTTGGGTAACTCAACTTCTCTAGGAAAAGGAGGCATATACAAATCCTTATTGAGAGGAGATGGATAAATAGTGTCTAATGTGTATTGTTTAGTTAGTTGATCTTTTTCTTTCAACATTTGGGCCAATTGATCCTTGCATGGTCTGGAGTTTTTTTTGTAATTTGGAGGTTTTAGTTTACTCTTCTTGTGTGACAATTGTTTCAACATTGAAGTGTTGAGGTAGTTTTTCTCCTTCTTGAGGGAGTTTGAGGAGATATTTTTTCTTTGTCATCATGGAGTAAGATTTATATCATTTGCTGGAAGTTTTTATCATTACGAAATTTCTCTATGTCTTCTAGGGGTATCTCTTCAGTATCCCCATAATCATTCATATAGGTGTAAGGATCCTTCATCTTTTCATTTCTTTGGGAGTCTTCTCGGTATTGTCTCCTACTATTTCCCCCTATTTCTTGATCTTGATTTACCATTTTAGGGGTGTATAAGTTTTCAATTTTTTTAGGTTATATAGACGTTTCAAATCAAAGTTCAACTATTTTTTTTAAAGATGTAGGTATCTTGTAAATGTTCAAATGTTCTTGGAACAATGGATTCCTAACTTGTTGCAAGTTTATGGAAAAGACTCTTCGAGCACTAGGTAGACCAATAGGTGAAAGAGATTGTGAGGACCCTTCACTATACTTAGACTTTATGTAGACTTGGGAACAAACTCTACCATGATTTTGACCTCGATCTCTACCTCATCTCAACCTATGGGGAGGAAACACATTTCCACTCCTAGTTGCAACATTCATAGACAATGACTTATGAAAAAGTTTGAACAAGGATCATACTAGAATGTTACCTCAAAGTAAGCATGTTGTATACCTAGGTATGAGAAGTTAGATAAATGGCTAGAATAGCCAAGAGTTTTGACTATGTGATGTGACATATGACAAAGAAAAGAGAAAAAACAGGACAATAAATTAATGATACTAGTTTTTATGCAGATCAAAGGTGTTAAAATAAGAAAGATGTCTAAGTTTTAGACTATTGTAGAGAGTGGAATGACTTAATGTTTTTAGTCAAAGACTAGATTTGGATTGAGTTTTGATGAGGAAACTTAGAATAGCTCACTATTTGTTTTGAAGATTCTTGTAAGACTCGCACGATGAAATGACTTTGATGCAAGAAAATATTGTAAGACAAGTGAGGAAATACCTCTGACAGATCAATTTTGAACAAATTTTGACAGTTTAATAACCAAAAATTGCATGAGGATTCTGGAAGAACTGTGCGAGGAAGTATATAGGACTATGCGAGGAAAAAGAACAAAAAATTTCCTAGCATTTTCTTGCATGAAGTTTTTTGTTGAACTGCATGAGGAAGTGACATATTGACACTTTTAACAATGTTTTGATAGTTTTATACCAATTGGTAGTGTTTTGGTAGATTCTTGCATGAGGAAACTCAACTTCCCATGCAAGGAAGTATAGAGTACCATACAAGGAAACATAGATTAATAGATCTATGGTCTTTAATTTCACAAAATTTTGTAAAAGTGTAGGTGAGTAAAGGATAGGCTAATAGGTTTTGACTGATTTTGAAGAGATTCTAATAAATCTTGATAGTTTCTAGATAGAGTACTTACAATGTTTGTAGTTTTTAGCCAGATGTGGACATTGTTTTTAGATTTGGACATCATTTTGAATTGCAAGTAGACAATTGATTTTCATACAAGGGATGCAAACATTAGTCATAAACAATCCAACCAAGGACAAAGAAACTTAGAGAGAAGAGGGAGTCTTGACCTTTTTTTTTGAATAGTTTGGATAATTTGTAGACTTGAAAAAGACACTCTTTTATCTGTATAACTAGAAATGGTAGAGGAAAAAAATATTTGTCTCATAACTTATGTGCATGCATTCACCTCACACAACCATGTCACCCCACTAGAGGGCACCCCTATTTTTGGTGTATTCCAAGGAATTAATAACATATAAGCTCAATGAGAACCCTTGTGGTAGGGGTCAAGGGCATATAACACCTTCCAACATCTAGGTACATGCCTATGGTGAGGATCTATAGGAGGAATTCTTCCCCCTCCTTGCACAAATATTATTCCCCCTTTTGGAGGTGAATTGGGTAGCCATTGACTACAAATTTTTTAATAGGATTCCATTCATATTAATCCCTAGTGGCCTCACAAATGAGGTTAAGGCCAACAACCCACACTGACACTTGAAAGTGCACACACTTGACCATAAAGACTAGGGGTAGTACTATCCAATGCAAAAGACATAGCCTCTTCTTGATATGTGATATTAGAATCAAGAAGAAGAAATTAACATGGCTTTGTATTTTTTCACTCTACAAATCTTCTTTATTATAG
The DNA here is from genome assembly GCA_028749045.1 of Cupressus sempervirens. NCBI lineage: Eukaryota > Viridiplantae > Streptophyta > Pinopsida > Cupressales > Cupressaceae > Cupressus > Cupressus sempervirens. The sequence goes on from CM053792.1 coordinate 564,383,536, forward strand.
TGAGTTGGCATCACTAGCATTAGGTGTATGCTCATTTGGATCATTTTCATAGGTTGGATTTCTTTGGCAAACCCTCTAAAGGTTGACTCAGCCTGTATCTTAGATTCAAAGGTCCAAGTTTCTAATTTTCCCAAAGGGAAAAGAGCATACTCTTGTACTTCATCACCTTACTCAAACACAAATACCAATTAGCAGTGTTTTGGTAGATTATTGCATGAGGAAGCTCAACCTCACATGTAAGGAAGTACAAAGTACCATGCAAGGAAATGTTGATTAACAAACCTATGGTATTTAATCATGCAAAATTGTGCAAAAGTGTAGGCAAGTAAAGGATAGAATGATAGGTCTTGATAGAATGTGAAGAGATTTTGATAAATATTGATAGTTTCTAGTTAGAGTAGTGTTAGTGTTTGTAGTTTTTAGTCAAATGCAGATTTGGAAATCATTTTGAATTGCAAGTAGACAATTCATTTTTAGACAAGGGATGCAAACTATAGTCATAAGCAATCCAATCAAGGACAAAGAAACTCAAAGGGATAGGGAATTCTTGACCTTTTTGTTTGAATAGTTTGGACAATTTGTCGACTCAAAAAAGACACTCTTTTATCCCTATAACCAGAAATGGTAGAGGCAACAAAATCTTGATCTCATAACTTATGTGCATGTGTTCACCTCACACAGTCGTGTCACCCAACTAGAGGTTGCCCTTATTTTTCATATATTTTTTTGAACTATCATTTTGCACAATGCTTAATGACAGGAATTCTTTCAAACTCCTCTCTTGAAAAGCTGATTTGGGATCAATTCCAACATTTTGGGCGATCTTGTGACCTACTGGAATTTGCTCAGTTGAAGATAAATGTTCTTGTTCACAAAGAGGCCTTTTTTGGTCCAAACCAATTTTGGATAAAGTGATCAATCTACTTGTTGTTTCAAAATTAACCACAAAAAGAGATATATTTTTGGTATTTTCTAATTTTTTTTTTTTTTTATGAATGCAATCTAACAATGCAACTATATGAATTCCTAGTTTAACCAAGGGTTAGTAAAAAGAAAATAGTGAAGATTAGGTAACAAGAGATGAAATTAAATAGCATGAAAGGGAAATTACTAATGGACATAAACCATGGTAACAACATGTTTGCAAGTTAAATCATTGAAAAGATCAGATAGGAACCAATGAAAGTAGGAGCATCAATTCCTCAAATCCACTAATGCAATTGTCGATGGAAACTTAGTAAAATTGAAAGATATTTCACTTCTTATCAAAACACAAGGCCACGGAAAGTGCACTCATTCAAGATAAGAAGCTATGTAGGAACAATAGGGTGATCTCTTCTCCAACTCTGTACATCAACAGAATTTGTTGACACACGACAAACTCTAGAACTAAAAATATCACACAATCAAATAAAGACAAAAAAAATATTGGCTCCATTATTATCATGAACAAGAATTCAAAAAAATAACACACTCCAGGAAGAATAACTACACTCAGAATGAGAGCACCAAAAGTATATATTATTGCATCAAAATAATGGCTTCGAATACATGTTACATTCCTAAATTTATAAGAAATCATCTCCTTAATTTGTGCTGAGAGTGAGAGATATCTTAATGCAAATATATGATTCTAAATTAATAAAACAAATCTAATTATATACAAACTAATTCTCTAAATGGTGCTAAGTAGGATTCCACCCTTATTTATATCAATTAATGGGTGCATGAGCCTTTACATGACTTAAAATAAAATGAAAGGAGATGTAGATAAGAAGAAGGAAGTTGTAAGAGAATCTAAGAGTCACTAGAAGCTCTAAAAATTTAAGCTTGGCCTTCTTTGGGTGTCTCTAAGAGTTGAACTATCATCATAAGGCATTTTTGGTGCATGAAAAGCTCTAAATTTGGAATTGGTAGTTAACTGTCTATGTACCTCTAACTTCTTCAAAATTTCTAGCACACCTTTGGAGTAGCACACATTTACCCTTCATACTTCATACTTTACCCTAAAGCTTCATACTTTACCCTCACTTCCCTGTGGAAATCATGAAGTGTGACCTCTTGGGCATTCCCTGGAACATGAAATTCATGGGTTTAAGTGTGACCTAAGCTACTACAGAAGAAAAGGAAACCATTGTAATGCTCAAGACCTCAGAGCACCTCTAAATGTTTTAGATATGTGCATCTGTGCACCTTAAGAGATCATTCATTCACCAAACCTTCCAATTGTTTACCTATGCACCTTCAAGGAATTGTGCAAGGTGCTCAATTCACCACAAAATCAAAGTTCTCTATTTTGAAAGTGCTTTTTGAGTTTTTCTTAGACGAGGTTTGGGAGCACTCTTGTGCTTATTTTTCCCTTTTTGATGATTTATATCCTCTTTATAGCCCAAAATGTAACTCCTTTTGATTCTTCTATCTAAAATCCCAAAGTACATGTGTTGAATCTTATCATTAATAATTTCATAAGATCAAGAACCTATTCAAGTACATGTGTCCAACCTTTGTATCTTTGATCTTCAATGTAAATTCATGAATCAAAACTTATGTGTGACTTCTTTGAAGGTGAAGGTTACCACCTTAGGTGAGATCTTTATTGTTGTTGATAATGAAGATACTATGATGATTTGTGCACTTGAGTGCTATGTGTCACACCTTCATGTTATGCACATCTTTGTGCATTATGAAGTCTATTCCTTGATTTTTTCTTCTCTTTGATTGCCTGATCCTTTTCAATAAGAGACCAGGTGATCTAGACTATCCAAAATGATCAAATATTTGAAAAATTTTCATATCTTTTTTTAACAAGCTTTTTGAGGCATTTTAAACTGGTTTTTTTGGAGGTCTTCTGCTCAAAATTTCAAGTTGAAACTTTGATCTTTAAAATTGGAAAGCCAAAGGCTCACTATTTTAGAGTTTGAAATTAGATTTCTAGTTCTTCTTTCCAACGGTGTAAATGGTTTTTAATTTTGAGCTCTAGGTCAAACGTTATGACCCTGACAAGTTAAGGATGTCTTTTTATCTGTCTAACTGCTTGACCCTTCCTGATCAGAGACTAGGGTTTGACCTTGACCAAAGGGAGAGTCCAAAATGACCAAGGGTTCAAACTAGATGCCTCATAGGGAATTTTAAAAGTACAGGTCCCCCATTTTGTGACTCAAAATGGGATGTGCATTGTGAAACCACAATAAATAGCCCCAATAAAAGGGAAGAAATAAAAAAGGCATTTCTTCATTAGCAAGTATTCTTCTGACATGTTTCAAATGAAAACTAAATTTTGAATGCTTCAAGGAGCTTTCAAGTCCCTTGATTGTCAAAACTTTGGAATCTTGAATCTTCAAGCTCAATGTGTGCTTAGTGTATTCATTTCCTTTGACTTCTTGAGGTATAGTCTATTGTGAGTGTCTAACAACTTGGAAACAATCTTTCACTACACTAGTCCATTCATCAAGAATCCTCATAAATCCTATGTATCAATTATTGCCTCACCAGATGGGAGAATCCATTCTGAGGGCTCTTATTTTACATTTCAGGTCCTTAGTAATCTCTTTTGATTCTACTTCAAGGAGCTTGCATGTTTCCATTTGATTCTTCCATGAAGCAATTTCTATAGATAGTGGATAGCCATTTTGGAGTGCTTATCCCTATTGCCAAATTACCCCTTTTGGGCCTTTTCAAATCTTTCTTTCTTCACACCATCTTTCTTTTTATTCTCTTTCTATACCCTAACCATGCTTAGACTGTGTGGCCAAGGAATTGGTGTCATTTCTTACATTCTTTCTTTAGTTTGATAACCTTTGAATTCTTCTTTATGAACCTTAGGAAACTCTCATAGTAGTTCTTTGAAAAGATCCATTAGACTAAACTGGTAAGTTTGAACTATCCCTTTGCTATTGTCAACCTTGATTTGAAAATACTAAGATATTCAATCTTTAGGTTTGTAAAGTGTTGAGAACTATTGACTTGCAATTCTGATTTCAAGATTGAAAGTCCTTTACACCTGTAAGTAGCATCCATTTTTAGTTGGTACAAGAAACAATTTAATCTAAATGCTTTGACAGAGAAATACCTATTCCCTAAAGTTGAGACTAGTTGGGATGGACCACATGTTGGGGACAACCACGATAAAACATAGTGACACCCTGACTCAAACACTAAAAAAGAAAAAGAAGCAAAATGAAATGAAACCCAAACAAAAAGACTCAACTCAAAGAAAACTAACACCTAACTAGAAAGACTAAAAAGGACTAAAAAAACAAAAACAAAAACTTATATACAGAAAACCTTGAATAATAAGATTATTGGGTGGTTGTCAATAGATTTATCATTATGTGCAATAGTAATGAACCGCCCCATATAGTTCTAAAAAATGTTGACTTGCCTTTGTACCCAAAAAAATAAAAGTTGGAAAATATTGGTTCAAACTCTAGGTGCAAATCACACAAAATAAGAAGTTGCGGTAACTCTCTACAACCATGATTAATCCACACACAAGCTCTCTTACCTTCAACATCAGATTCGAATTGAAAATCATCAAACTGAAAGGAATAATGGGAAGATATCATCTGATCTAGAGGATCCCCCACCATAGGGGTGAACTCACACATTGTAATTTCTCCTTTTGGTGGTCTTATCTCATGGTACATAACTCCATGTGCACATAGAAACACTAGCATTGATGATGTAATATAGCTATTAGAACAAGACCCAAAAGATAGAAATTTTTTTTTTTGGTCCTTGTTATCACCATCATTAGCCATAAACAATGAATTATCATATTTAGGCTCCTTCAAACTAAAAAAATCAATCATAAGCCTTCCTTTTCAATTAAAAAATTCATTAATATCATTAATCAAGGTGTTTCCTCCCTCATGTCCCAAAGAAGCATGTTCAAAATCATACTTACCCTCCTTTGCAATCTCCCAAGCTAAGAAGAAATTAGGACAACATACTTCTGAATGGAATCCAAATGGATGGATTCTACATGAATTGGTTATTGCATGGTCTAATATATGTATAGAATATCCATAAATAGACATTTCCTTAGTCAAGCTTGAGACCAAATTAAGCACTCTATCCATCTCTTCTAATGGCATATCTTGTTTTTAGGGAGGTATCTTATCATTATCCAATGAGGGTTCAATATCATAGTAGTAAGCATTAGTATCTTCTTTTTTATGACTTTTTGATTCAAAAATCTCACCAACCTCAAGATCTTTTGCATTTCCATCATTTTTTGCAACTTTGAGAATTTTTGTAGCTCCATGGAGTTTTCTTCAAATTTTTTTGCATCCTCAAAATTTCTTGGAACATCCATACTTATTGCAACATCAAAACTTGAAACAATTTCATTACTCCCAACAATTTCAACAGACTGATATTTTAGCACTAACACATTAAATACTGCATCTTGGCAACTAGCACATTCCAACTCTGAATGAATGCTTTGATGGAGGTGACAATAGTTAAGAAGCAAAAGGATGTTTGGATTTTGACCTTCTCCAAAATACTTCAAATTTCTTGTTATTTTATTCATAAAACCTTTCAAAATATCATCCTTTACATGTAAATCCTTTTGAACTATTGGGGTAATGTTGGTTGGAGCTTCATAATGAACTGGAGTATTACAAACCTACATATTTGGAGTAGGATGCAACCATAGAGATACATCATCTATTAAAGATTATTGTCTTCTTTTCAGACTTTTTGTATTCATATTATTGCTGCAATAAAAATGTACCCCTGAGTTTCCATGCTTTTCATCTTTATTGAATGGAAACACAAACTCGTCTTGATCATCTTCATCATATTTTCCTCCTACAGATTTATCACATGATTCAAACACCATTGCACTAAAATGCAAAGGTTGTTCCTCCATGATCTGGGGAGGCTGATCTGAAACATCATTGTGCCCATATCCATTTTCACTTGGAATCACACCTATAATACCATTATTCTCATTGTTGATGTTATCGTAAAAGAAAAAAATTCTGCTCTGATTTTGAGAATAATTGTTCTAGACAACAAGTTGTCTTGGATAATTGCTTTGGCTACTTGAGGAATTCAACTTTAGTTTGATGAGTTCATTGGATAAAAGAGAAATCATCTCCTTCATGGCCTTAACCTCTCTATCCACATTGTTCTCAAGTTTAGGAGGTGGGGAAGTCTTTTGCTCAAAGAATATGATCTTTTGGGGCTCATACCCTAAATATGTAATTGTTGGCATTGGAGAAGCTGCAACCTACTTCATGAATGTAACAACCTCTTTGAAGACCTTCTTAATGGTATCAATGTATCTGGGTGGGAGTCTTCTTAGAAAAATAGAAGTTAATGAATCCATTGTTCCAAAATAGATCTGGATGACAACCTCTTGTGGTACAGTGTATTAAAACTCCATTCTTTGATGCATCCTATAGAAGCAATGATTAAACTATGAAATAGTCTCATGGGAATTCCTCTTAATATGATGTAGGATATTTGGATCAATATATAGCTTGAATTATTCTAGAAACTTTCTTTCAAAAGAGTTCCAATCCCTCATTGATGCTAGTGGCAGATTGAGGTACCAATTGAATGATGTTTTCCCCAAAGTGTAAGGAAAAAAGTGACATACCATGTCCATATTTGAATTTGGTTTTGATTATATATTTCCTTGAAAATTTTAATATGAACATCTAATGTTTGTGATTCTCCATAGATGAACTATGGGGAAAAATTTTCAGTATTTTTGGGCAAGTTGTGTAATGAACTAGTTAGACTCAAAGGTGAAGTTTGGACATTGAAGAAATACATGATACATAATGATGGTGATGTGTGAAGTAGAATTTAGAGTGGATCATGATCTTCTAGCTTGTGTCAATTCTAGAAAAAACACACCTTTGAATAAGTACACTTTCTCAAAAACAACACACCTAGCGCACCTTGTGCACCTTTCTTATAGCTCACAGAATTAGAATTTTATTTTATTTATTTTAGAGCATTGTAGAATTTTTAAACAGAAACTTGGGTTTTTGAGCCAAATGGTTTTGAGACCCTCACTCTAGTGCCACTTCTATTGAGTTGTCATTTTGGATGATGCTTAATGACATAAATCCTTTCAAACTCCTCTCTTGAAAAGTTGATCTGGGATCAACTCCAAGGTTCTAGGTGATCTTGTGACCTACTGGAATCTGCTTAGTTGAAGATAAATGTGTTTGTTCACAAAGAGGCCTTTGCTAGTTCAAACCAATTTCAGATAATATGATCAATATACTTGTTGTTGTTAGTATTTTCTATTTTTTTTATGAATGCAATCTAACAATGCAACTATATAAATGCCTAATTTAACCAAGGGTTATTAAAAAAAATAATGAAGATAAGGTAACAAGAGATGAAATAAAATAGCATGAAAGGGAAATTTCTAATAGACATAAACCATAGTAACAACACATCTGCAAGTTAAATCATTGAAAAGATTGGGTAGGAAATTAGTGAAAGTAGGAGCAGTGCTTCCTCAAATCCACTAATGCAATCATCGATGGAAACTTAGTAAAACAACAAGATGTTTCACTTCTTATCAAATTGCAAGACCACAGAAAGTGCACTCATGCAAGATGAGAAGCTATGTAGGAACAATAGGGTGATCTCTTCTCCAACTCTGTACATCAGTAGAATTTGTCAACAAGAAACAAATTATAAGAATTTGGTATAGCTTTAATACCATGTAAGAATTTTCCTTAGAAAAAAATCACACCAAGATTAAGAATCTCAAACACTAGCACAATATGGACCAGTAAAGTATGATCAGAATAACAATATGAGAATGAATAGATGTACATACACACTAGGAGAGTCTATATATAAAGGCCTCTAGAATGAATAGGAGTTAGCAAAATGACAAGTCTCACAACTAAGCACATGTCCACCAAGAGTGGATTATCCTCCATTGAACACAAAATTTAGTGCGATGATGAGAGGATAAGCTTACATAGGTGTGTCATGTAAAAAGATGTTGTGGACATCATGTGCTTAATTAGAGTGTGAACAGCTGTGTTGTCTACATGACAACTTAGATAAATATGCAAAGCCTATGTTGTAGACACCATGTGCTAAAATGAATTGCCAACTCCTATGTTTTCAACAAGACAACTCAATATGAGTACACATACTCCTAGGTGTCTAACTAATGAATAATAAAATAATGCATTAACCTAAGTAAACTTAAGTAAAGCATAATAATTAATTATTTACACTAACAAAAATACTAGAACTAAAAATATGGTATGATCAAATCAACACAACAAAACTATTGGCTTCATTATTATCAAGAACAGAAATTCACCAAAATAACACACTCCGAAAAGAATAACTACACTCAGAATGAGAGCACCAAAAGCATATATTATTGCATCAAAATAAAGACCTAGAATAAATGTTACATTCTTGAATTTATAAGAAATCATCTCCTCCATTTGTTTAGAGAGTAAGAGATTTTTTAATGCAAACATATGCTTCTAAATTAATAAAATAAATCTAATTATATACAAACTGACTCACTAAATGGTGCTAAGTAGGACTCCACCCTTATTTATATCAATTAATGGGTGCATTAGCCTTTACATGACTTAAAATAATGAAAGAAAACATACATAAGAAGGAAGTTGTAAGAGGATCTAAGAGTCATTGGAAGCTCTAAAAATGGAGGCTTGGCCTTCTCTAGGTGTCTCTGAGAGTTGAACTATTGTCAAAAGGAATTTTCAGTGCATGTAAAGCTCTAAATTTGGAACTAGTAGTAAACTGTCGGCACACCTCTGACTTCTTAAAAAAATTTGGTGCACCTTTGGAGTAGCACACCTTTGGAGCAATGCACCTGGTGCACCTTGGTGATAAGACCCAAAAATCCAAAAATTCTTCAAGTGTTAGTTTTCCAGAGTTAGAATTTATTTTTCAATTTCACAATTTTTTGGAGTTATATTTTTTTTCAACTTCACAATTTTCTAGAGCTTGAATTTTTTTTCAACTTCTAAATTTTCTAGAGTTGGAATTTTTTTCAATTTCAAAATTTTCCAAAGTTTGAATTTTTTTCAACTTCACAATTTTTGAGAGTGAGAATTTTTTTCAACTTCACAATTTTCTAGAGTTAGAATTTTTTTCAACTTCACAATTTTTCAGAGTTAGAATTTTTTTCAACTTCGTAATTTTCCAGAGTTAGAATTTTTTCAACTTCGTAATTTTCCAGAGTTAGAATTTTTTTCAACTTCACAATTTTCTAGTTTCCATCATCTGGGTCTTGTTGACCTTCAACCAAAATGATGTGTGGATGTTTCTCTTTGAACTTTTGGATATTAGAGGTGATTTATTGAGGAGATAATAAGTCTAAAGCTTCATATTTTACCCTCACTTCCCTATGGAAATCATGAAGTGTGACTTCTTGGGTATTCCCTGGAACTTGAAATTCATGGGTTTGAGTGTGATCTTAGCTGCTATAGAAGAAAAGGAAGCCATGGTAATGTTGAACTTAGGGGGCCTCTAGATGTTTTAGATATGTGTACCTATGCACCTTAAGAGATAATTCATTCACCAAACCTTCAAATTGCACACCTGCACACCTTCAGGGAATTGTGCAAGGTGCTCAATTCACCAAAAAATCAAAGTTCTCTATTTTGAAAATAGTTTTTGGGTTTTGCTCAGACAAGGTCTAGGAGCACTCTTGTGCACTTATGTTTCCCTTCTTGATGATTTATACCCTTATTATAACCCACAATTTTAACTCCTTCTAATTTTTCTATTTGAATTCCCAAAGTACATGTGTTGAATCTTATCTTTTCAAGTGTCAAACCTCTGTATATTTGATCTTCAGTGCAAATTAATGAATCAAAAATTACCTATGGCTCCTTTGAAGGTGAAGGTTACCAGCTTAGGTGAGATCTCTATTTCTATTGATAATGAAGATACTATGATGATCTATGCACTTGTGCATTATGCGCCACACCTTCATGTTATGCACATCTTCATGCACTATGAAGTCTATTCCTTGATTTTTTCTTCTCTCTAACTACCTGATCCTTCCCATTCAGAGACTAGGTGATCCAAACTATCCAAAACAATCAAATGTTTAAAAAAAATTCATATCTTTTTTTAACAAGCTTTTCTAGGCATTTTTAACTGGCTATTTCGGAGGTCTTCTGCTCAAAATTTGAAGTTGAAACTTTCATCGGTCTATAAAACTAGGAAGCTAGAGGCTTGCTATTTTAGAGAATAAAATTAGATTTTTAGTTCTTCTTTCCAATAGTGTAAATGGTTTTTAATTTTGAGCTCTAGGTTAGAGGTTATGACCTTGACAAGTTAAGGATGTCTTTTTATCCATCTAATTGCCCTACCCTTCTCGATCAGAGACTGAGGTTTGACCTAGACCCAAGGGAGAGTCCAAAATGACCAAGGCTTTAGAATAGATGCCTCATAGGGAATTTTAAAAGTAGGGAGCCTCCATTTTGTGACTCAAAATGGGGTGTTCTTTATGAAACCACAACATATTTCAAAGATTCAATAACATATACGCTCAATGAGAACCCTTATGGGAATGTTTAACGATGTATACCACCTTCTAGAATTTAGGTACATGCCTATGGTGAGGATCTATAGGAGAGATTCTTCCCCCTCCTTGCACAATATTATGCCCCTTTCAGAGGTAAATTGGGTAGCAACTAATTTCAAAGTTTTTAATAGGATTCCATTCATATTAATCCCTAGCGGCCTTGCAAATGAGGTTAAGGCCAACAACCCACACCAACCCCAAAAAGTGCACACACTTGACTAGAAAGATTAGGGGCCATGCTACCTAGTTCAATAGATAGAGCCTCTTCTTGATATGCGATATTAGAACCAAGAAGAACAAATTAATATAGTTTTGGAGTCTTTCGCTCTACAAAGTTTCTTTATTATAGTGAGTTGGAATCACTAGAATTAGGTGCATGCTCACTTGGGTCATTCACAAAGGTTGGATCGCTCTAATAGGCCCTCTAAAGGTTGAATCAGAAATTCAAGGATCCAAGTTTCTAATTTCTCAAAGGGAAAAGAGCATACTCCTCTACCTCATCACCTTACCCAAACATGCAAAACATATTTACCACTGAGCTAGCTTATCAATCCCTACTTGTCCTTTTCCAAGATTTTGATTTTCCTAAAAGGAAAAGAGCATCATCTCTTCATTAAAATCTTTGCATGGGAGAACCACTTCCTTTCTTGCCTCCCTATGGTTTCATCTTCCAAGGGTGTCTAGGTTTTTGTTTTACTCTTGGGAATCACTTCCAAGTAGTAAAGAGCATACTCCCCTATTCCTTTGTCTAGAGCCTACAAAGTTCACAAGCCCTATTATACTATGTGTATGAAAAAGAATGAAAACAAACACATTATTTGAGTAGGTTTAAATTTGTTCTTTGACCAATGGATCTTTGACAAAATGTCCTACAATTAAACCATTAATACTATTTTTATGTTTATTGCAAGGTATTTTTGGCAATTGTCCTCCAAACCATTGTCAAGTTGCTTCAAAAATTAGAAAACATAAAATGGATGTTCAGAAATAAGAGTTAGACCAAAAAAACCATGAAAAATAGACTTAAAATGTAATGTTTCTCTATTGTGATGTCAAGTCTTGCATGAGACTTTGTAGGTTTCTACACAAGGATTCACTTTGTGGCACATGAGAAAATACTTTCTTTGCACGAGCATACACTTTCTCATGTGAGAAAGTATAGAGAGTTGCACAAGGTTCTAGATTCTTTGCATAAGAAAAGTTCTTTTCATGCGAGGATTTTCTATATTGTATAGTTAAAAATTTGAAATATCAAGAATGAATAAAAATGAGGCCAAAAAATTAAATTTTTTGCCCCACTGTGGGCTTGAGAAATGTGAGTGTTAAGTATGGGCCTCTAAATCCACAGACACTTCAACATGATTACTATTTGTCAGTAGCATCCCAAAATGAACATGAAGTTTTCCATTTGGTATGTCTTCACAAGGTGATCTATTGCCTTCTAACTATATGGGGTATTACTATTCACTCTCAGAATTGAGAGCTCAGTAACCAGACCAAACTAGTACTAAGGATTTATGAATGCAAATGCAATCTAATCTATGTTTTTGAATGCAAATATATGGATTAATCTAAATGAATATCAAATTAATCTAAGAATAATGAAAAGAAAGTTAAGCTAAATGATGAGCATATAAAGAAAATAATATTCGAATGCAAAATAATTGAGTGATCAATCCAATGGTGATTTGATACTATTCATGTACATCCTTTCAAATGAGAAGCCAGGGGTCTTTTTTATAGAATCTTGGACCTGATCAATGATCAAGATTAAATCAAGTGTATGATCCAGGCTGAATATGAGATTGAGTCCTCCATTTTTTATGGAGTTGAAAGAGATGAAATAGGAGATAACATTGATCCATTCAAGTATGTGCTCATAATTATTTTTCTAATTAATTAAATAATTGGTTTCAACAATTATGATGAGCATATTTGATTTAATTAATATATTTAATTCCTTTTTCATATGAGATGAATTAGGAAAGAATACTGATCCAATCAAACATGACATCATAGTAAAATATTCTAATTAATTAAATAATTAGTTTCAACACTTATGATATATTTAATTAAACCAATGTATATTAATTCCCTCTTTATGTGTATTAGCTAAAGGGGGTGGATTAAATTAAATTAAAGTAATTATAACGTATAATTAAACTAATTAAATTAGGAGATTAATTTAGCTAATTTCAATCAATGTTTAAGAATTAAATAATGTGATTAATGCAGATTAGTGATTTTCTACATTTGACACTTAGGTCAAGTAGAGATGATCAGAATAAAAAATGCCTAGTACAATAGGACTTAAATTTGATCAAAAAATAGATTTTGTAAGATTGAGACACTAAAATTGGTTCAGATACCAATGTGCTAATTTAGTGGTATTACAAGATGCAACACATTTTTTTATTGCAAACAATCAAGATTGGATGACTGTATGGATTGACCGATGCCAACATTCTGGTCATAGATTAAATTGGGTATTTGTGTCTTCATTGGTTATACAAGATCATTGTAATGGAGATCCCAATGTTACACAAAAGGAAATAGATTTAGAATATGGTTTAAGGGATCTCTAGGTACTTATAAGTTTGTCAATCAACCGTATGTTTTTAAACTCATGATGAAATAATTTATACATGTTTGATATTATTGTAGGTGAAACATCACAAGACTATGTTATGCAATGGTTATAAATTATACATAAAAAAGTTTGATGACATGAAGAGAACTTGTGATTTTGGGATAAGTGCAGTCTTCCAAGTGACCAATATTTCATCTAGAAATGACTTACATCCTCAAGAGTCTCAAAATTGATACTATGGAATTTTGGTTGATATACTTGATTGTGGCTTTAATTCCTTCAAATTAGTTCTCTTTGTCATCAAATGTTACAAACTACAAATCAATCAAAATGATCCTGATAGGACTATTATTCACCATAAGAATGGATTTTTGATGATTAATACAAGGTTTTTTGAGCCAATTGGGGATGAGCCCTATGTTCTTCCAAGCCAATGTGAATAGGTCTTTTACTCAGAGGTTACAAGCCAAGGAAGATGAAGAAGTGGATCATGATTGAGAGTTAGTTGATGATGCTCCTGATGCAAACGATGTTGCTACTAATCATGATGATGCTTCTACTAATTATGATGATGATGATGATGATGAAAATGATGACCATGGTAGTGGTGGTGATGGTGTGGATGATGATGATGAGATGGATGAAGAATAATATCAATGATAGGGGGTTCAATTAGCTAACATTAAGGGGGCTTTGATTAACAATGACAAGATTGAAATGTATAGTTATGCGATCAATGCCTATGTTATTCAATATTGAATTTTTGATCGATCAATGATTAATTTGATTAGCTTTTCATGTACCTTTTAGTTTTTATAATTCATATGTGATGCTAATATCCAAGGTAATTTTGAGTATATGTATCATGAGTTCTTTTAGCTAACATAAGAAAATTGATTTACATATGTAGAAATCTAAAGCCCTTTCACTAGCATCCCACATAGTCTCATGGATCATCACGTATAAGTCAGTACACCCCATAAAGATTAATGTCTTTTACCATTTGTAAAATATTTCTCTCACTGCCACCTATCTCTCTTATTTTGTGGAGTGTAGGTACTAGAGAAAAGTTATTTTCCATATTTTTCTTCCTCAAGCAAGGAAAATGTAGGAGTGGAAGAAGAAAGTGAGACATTTAGTATGTCTAAATCGAGGAGATTGAATCAAGGTCAAAATATCAGAAAGAAATTCAATACGCACATGAAATTTTTCCTTGCTCAAGGGGGTTTATTTTCTTATTATGATGGGAGTGAAGGAAAATCTAATGTGCCTTTTAGGTACAAAAATCTTTAGAAACAATGGGTCCCCGATGAACTTCCTCCAATAAACATTGATTTTTGTGTTGGAGAGAGGACATATCACATATCACCATCCTCATTACATGGTTTGGGCCTATTTTCCATGGATTAAATAAAGGCCTCTTATAACAAGGTTGTTGAATTGATGGAGTATGTTAGACCTTCTATGATTACAGTAGTTGGATGCAGATTGTTAGATATAAAAAAAGTATGTGTAGGTATACACTCGCAAAATATTATATACAACAAAAATTTAGTGAACAAAGTAAAATAGTAGCTATATACATTGACAAAAGGCTAAAAGAATCAGTGAATATTACAATTTTTATAAACAGTACATAACTTGTGTCAACCAAGAAGTAATCCAATTGCATATTTGAGGCACGTGAGGGAAATCATGTATTTGTATGTGCAATAAAATCAATACATAGAGGTGAAGAGCTTCTTTTTTATTACAATTTTAATTGCATAGATACAAAAAAATCCACTATCATGGGTGAGGTGGTATGTACTATGCACATTTAAAATCAATTCCAATCAATGAATTCAACACACCATTTAATTTTTTAATTTTTTTTGCTAGCTTAGAATAATAACACATGTGTTTTAACATGTCTCAATGATTTTTTTTTTTTGAAATATAGGGATATAGTATGGATCAAGAGCCACATGATACACTTGACAATGATGGATCTCATGGAATTCTTCTTTCTGATAGGTAAAACTCATTGTAGTTGTACTAATTAGACACAAGAAATATGTTACTATATATATTTTATTATGTTTTATTCTTCACTACTATTTTGGATTGATTTTAAATATAGGGATAATAATATTGTTCTCATTAATTAGTGTTGATAAGGAAAAGGGAAAAAAAAAGTAGTCCATGAGGAGTCACAAGATGAGAAGGATCCATTCATTGTTGATTTTGCATCAACTACAGATCTTGTGGCTGTACTGCAAAAATTCCTTCATGCACTATCAATAATGATAACTCAATTGGCATCAATTCAACCTCAAACTCATCAAATACAAGTGTGAGATGATGAGTTGATGCACCTATATCAGACTTATATAGTAAGTATTAATGTAGTTTTTAATTATAAGAAAAGTTCAATAAGAGTTTTTATAGTATACTCTTTTATTTATGTCATTAAATAAAATGCATGTGTTATTTTTATAGAGGATGCAAAATAGTTTAAAGGGTCATGCCCCATAGATACTTCTTGTGGTTCAAGTACATCACATGTTCTATCCTACAATTGCGTTTTGCTCGAACAATTTTTTTTTTTAACAACTCTAACAATCTTGTTTGTTTATGCTCTAACAATCTTATTTTTCAGCACCTAGTATTGATCCTAAGTTCACTACACCACCTACTACAAGGGAAAAAACCATAGAGGTAATGTTGACTGTAATGTCAGCAACATGTAGCATGGTCACAAATGCAATGAAAATGCCTATTGGTAAGTAGATTCCTCTTTTTCTCTCTCATTTTTATGTGTTTATTTCACTTGAACTATTATATCTTAGGGGCATTTTATAATATTGGATTCATTTATGTAGGAGATGATGAAGACATTCTTGGATGTACCTATGTTATATATATGGGAACAATAAATAATTGTGATCAACTTCTCATGAGCAATAAAGATGGACTTCCCCTAAGAGTAGCCCAACTTCTAGGTACTTTAAAAATTGATCCTTTCTTTTACTATATAATCTTATACTCATAATAAAATGCACTAACCTCTCATGCAATCCATTGTAATAACTACGAATCCCATTATTATTTTGTAGGGAATAATCTATTTTATGAAAAAACTTAATGATGAATACTTGTGCATATTTGGGCCAACTATATGCACAAGGTATCATATTTTGATTTCATTGCTAGATTAGATTTCCTTTGATCAATTTCTTCAAGTAAATTAAATGGTATCTTCAATTCATTTATGAGTCTAATAGTTGTTTTCTTTTCTTAAAAGGTGGAAGTTACAAACTAAAGAGTTAAAAGGATAAACTCATTGAACCCAATGTATTTCAAAAAATTAGGCTCCTTGAGAAAGTGGGCCAAGCTTTGAAGTATATTAGGTACAACTACAGGACCCAAATGGAACACAACCCTTATTATGAGTGGCCCCTCTATATTCCTATTATTGAGTGGGAGAATCTTCAAATGGATTCCACTGAGAAAAGTGCAAGACATGGTGGAGAAATAGTACTACCCAAGGAAAGAAGGTATGCCATAATATTAAGAATAAAATTATGTACTAATTACTCTTAATACTTATGTGATCTAACATATTTCAAACTTCACATAGGTTGCCTAACACATCAAAGGAAACTAAACAAAGAAAGCAGAAACAGGGGCAACACAAGCTCGACTGGGGTGGATATTCAAAACTTGTTGCACAAATTGTAAGTATAAGTAAATGAAAAATCATATCCAAATATATATAAATTGTAAACAATTTGGTCTTTGATGAAATTTATTACAAAAAAAAATACATGATACCAAGAAAAAATGTAGGCCTTGGAGTTTAAAAAAACAATTTCTAAAGAGGACAAGAAAACAACCTACAGACAAGGCTATACATCCATGGTTAAATGAAACTGAGAAATGAGTGCACAAGGTTCTTCTGCTAGATCTGTTGATGAAGTAAATAAGTCAATTGATTTTTATTTCAAAATTGAATACTTTAGCAATTACTATATTTGATATTAAGTTCCAAAAATATAAATTGTTATATTTGTTGAGTAAGGAAACAATGATTATATATTTATTTAAAACTTTAAAGTTATTATATACATATATTTATATGTATTAAAATGAATTATTAACATTTCTCAGTATTTTTCTCGTATTTAAATGTATATTTTGTTGATAATGCACTAATTATTTACATTGGATTGCAACCTGCCAATCATGATACACCATCTAAGCACCATGGAGGCGTCAATTCAAATGTGCACTCTAGTACTTAAGGTATATATTTTCTATTCAAATTTTGATTTTTGAATTATTAATACAAGTAAACATTTTTAATTGAATTTGGTGTAAAATACAAATTTAAATATAATATGTGTTGGCATTAAGAAAAAATCTTGTAATACAGTTGCATGGGATGTAGAGGCTATTCATGATGAGTGTGTTGAGGTTCAAGTCATTGGGAAAGATGATGTGGTTGGACAAGGTAAAGAGTGCTACACTTATGTTCTTAAAAATATTTAAAGCCTTGATTTTTTAAAATTCAACCCTTTTATTTGTTATTGCAGAGGACCCACCTTTGCAAAGGACAATGAGATCACATCTATAGGTGAGAAGAAATGTCGATGATGACATAGATATGCCTCTACAACAATAGAGGGAAGGACAAAAAAAGAAAAAGACAAAAAAAAATGATTCTCATTTATGTAATTTGATAATGACTAATGTTTATGTCTTGATATTTGAATTATGTTCTATTGAATGTTCATGTGAATGTTCTAATGAATCTTATGTGTTAATTTCATGTGATTCTTCGAATGAAACTAATGTGCTAATGAATTTTATCATTTGATAATTCATGAATGTTACATTTTATTAATATAATGAATAAATTGTATATATTAACAGGGAATTTAGATGTTGGAGGGGGGAGGCAAATGAGCTTCCACCTTCAAGTGGTTGGCCCTGATTAGTAGAGACTATTAAACTATTATCGAAACCAAGTGAAGCTCAACATTAACCTATGATGAGAGTGGAGAGGTGGTTATAAAAGATAGGCACATGGACTGGAAATTTTTTTATGTTAGAACCTCAAAATTGAGAATTGCGAGAGAAGCCATGAACCCCCAAATCCTCGAAGCTAAAGAGGGAAAGCTCTAGATGGAGGAACTCATTGATCTGATGCTAGTGGCTATAACTAATAATGCAAGGGAAATTGGCATGAATTTGCTTAATAATGCCAAAAATAGTATGATTGACAATTTTAGGTCAATTAAATGGCTTAACCATGAACTGGAGGAGGTCAAAGAAAGAATGGGTCAGCTGGAGAACCAAGGGAAGAAGTAGTTAGAACATGAAAATTTGATAGATCAGGGGGATGGCCTCAGGTTGGTTGAAAAAATAATTTAGAATTTGGAGAATTACAATCATAATATGACAAATCAGATGATTTCAATTCTGACTTCTCTAAATCATAATATTTCTTCTCTTGCTAAAAAGCTAGAAGGCAGGGGATTCCTAGAGGAAAATGAGGATAAGGATAGACCCAGAGATAGGATGGATGAGGACATGAGTATGGACATTACCTTCAACAACTTGGATTGGATGGATCAAAAGAAGCAGGAACATATGGTTGAGGAGATTTAGAAAGCCTATGAACCGGTGGAAATGATGTAGGAGCTTGAAAGAAAGTCGAAGGAGTAACAGAGGTTTTTCATTACCTATCTTTTGGACTATTTGGATTTTGTAGTTTTTTCTTTTTTTCTTTTTGCATGTTTTTTGTCCTAGCCTTTTGGTTGGTCGTAGTATTGTGGCTAGGCTTTTGTTGCTTATTTTTCAGCCCTTTGATATGTATTAACTTTTGGGTTTCAGGATCCCTATAAAACCTATTTTTCTTATCAAAAAAATTAACCTATGATTGCATGAAAACTAACTATGTCAATCTCTTGGTTTCAATCAATGCAGAAGGAGGCCATAGTTCAATATGCAATCTCAATTCATATGCATAAGACATTAGGTGGAGCTAAAAAATGCAACAAGTTTGCATGTTTGTTAGAGGTCTTTAATTATCGATTTTAAGTTATAGACCATCATGAACATTATAACTTTGACTCTTATAGGCAAGGGTAATGTCCCTAGCACGCAAGCAAATCAAGACTTTCTATGTGCTGGCTTGATGAGGACATTCTCTTGGCCATAGCACCTAGAGTTATAATGTTCATGGTGGTCTATAATTTTAAAAAATTAATAGACTATAAAATAGATGTAAATGTGGTACAATTTTTCAACTCCACCTATTGTCCATCCATATAGAATGTAGTTGCATGTGCATTCTTGATTCAGAGTGGAAGAATCTTATTTTGGATGTGACAAAAAAATGACATGCACTAGAAGATGGGAAAATAATGTCACTTTTCTAGGTTTGGAACCTTTTTTTGTTATATTTTTTCACACGTATCCATATCAATATGAATATTTTTTCAAACATATCATTTAAGAACATTTTTTTCTTCATATTTTAGGTTGAAATAGGTGTATTGTTTCCATTGATAATCTTGCAATCCCTAGATAGATGAGATACACCACTTAACCATAGGACATGTGTTACAAGGTAAATATTGTAGAGTATATATTTTTAATCAATTTAGGAATTCTTAGGGATGTATTCTCTAGAAGAACCAACTTACCAATTTTTTATTATTTTGTTTTTTTTTCATGTATAATTGCATCATTTGATGTGATATGGGAAAGACAAACAATTTCTAGATACACATCATCTATTTTCATAATTTTAAAATAATTAAGTGGACAAGTGGATCCATGGGTGTGTTTAATTTCTATCTTTCCTTTGTTTATAAGATCTTAAAATAGATGCTTGAAATGTAATTGAACTATTACTATGATGATAGGAACAAAAATATTTAGCCTTGTGTGGTGTAAGCTTAGCGTGATCCATTGATTTGACAAGAGGTTAAGGAACAATATCAATTTCTTAGGAATACATACATAATTGGGACTTAGAGGTCAAGTCATGGAGTGGTTCAAAAAAATCTCACAAAGAATCCAAATACTTGAACAATTAGTAAAAATATTCATTAAACAATATTCCTATAACATTTAACACACACTCACCATGTTGGATCTTTTTAACACCAAAAAATGAAGTAGGGAACCTTTTATTACATTCCTCTAGAGATAGAAATATATTCACAAGATACCCTAAAAAAATTCTAGAAACAAAGAAAATGGATATCTTTGTCAACAACCTAGTGATAGAAATAAACTATGCATTAAAAATGCAAAAATATGCTCTTCAAAAAATGGTAGATAGTGCAATCAGAGTTGAATAAGTTCTTATGAAAAAGGGTGAACTTTCCCTATACAAGGATAATATATCCTTGAATTGTGCCAAAATAAATGAACAAAAAATACAAAAAAAAATATTGGAACAAAAATAAGAATGTGGTTATTGATAGAGAGTAGTAGACTCGTCAAACATCAAACCTAATGAACCCATCTTCAATCTTCTAGTTGTATTCAGCATAATAAGAAAAATGTCAATGTAACATCAAATCTATGGTCTAATCATGATGTAAAATCATTATCCAAATTTTCAACTTCTTCCATTATGTGCTTTATATCTTTTGTATATCTAAACAACTAATGGAAATCATCCTCAACATTTAGCGCCTTAATGATCCCCTTGAATTGATTAAGACTACTACCCATGGGGTATATTTGGGCTTTATTTACATCTTTCTATATCTTGAGATCAAGTCCAACAAAGAACTTGTCACCTTCAACTACCCACCAAGTTGTATTTTTCTCATGCCTTCTATTC
Source organism: Cupressus sempervirens (assembly GCA_028749045.1). Lineage (NCBI taxonomy): Eukaryota > Viridiplantae > Streptophyta > Pinopsida > Cupressales > Cupressaceae > Cupressus > Cupressus sempervirens. Next base: position 564,404,548 of record CM053792.1, read on the forward strand.
CTCAAAAATAACATCATACTCTTTAACACCTATGTAAATAGAACTCATACAATCATTAAATTTATCTAGCTCTTTGTCTTGATAGAGTTTGACAAAAAATTAGAAACACTTCTTCTAGATACTCTTCAAGTTAATCCTTGTAGCTTCCCATGTTTCCATCATGTCATATATGTCAGTGGAATTCTCCATCATTCTCCCCAAATGGCTTCTATTATTGACAATTGTCTTGAAATACCACAAGATAATGTACAAACTCTCTGCATAGTATGTATCAAAACCAAATTTCAACTCCATATAGGTCTTAATAAAAGAATTAAAATAAATTTTAGGGTTTCTCATTTTTTTAGTGGAACCTATAATGTGGCCTCAAAATTATTTAGGTCAATAAGACCTACTACCTTTTAAATGAAATCATTTAAAACTTAATATTTCTTCTTTAAATCATGGCTATGGGTCTCATCCTAATCTATATATTTTAATAATTATTTCAAACCCAAAGAAGTAAATACCTTCTCACCTTCTCTTGTGGGTTCTCCTAAATCAACCTCCTCCATGACATAATCATCAAGAGTAATGTTTGATATATTCACCCTAGGAGGTGGAACAACAACCTATGTTTTCCATCTACTAATGTTATCCTTTTTGAGATATGACATCCTTTGTGCAACTCGACTTAGTTATCCTTTATGGAAAGACTATCCTAAAATCAACATATCCACATACTCCTCTTTTACATAAGTTCTCTTTGTTAGTTTCACTTCTTTAACCAACCAAATGTTCTTTGATTATGTAGTAAGAGGCTTCTAAGGAAATATGGGATTCTTCAAAATAGAATGAACCTTTTGTTTTTGTATTATAGCTTCAAAGTCTTCTCTTTCAGTGGTGTAGAGGGAAGATCTTGGTGTGGCACTTGAGTTGCAACTTAATCTTGTTGATTAGTAATATGTATTATCTTTGTATCTTGTATATTTTCTCCCTCTAGAAGTGAATCTTCCATTACCTCATACCACAACCCAAAGCTTGGTTTGATCCTCTTCTTCTTAAGGTTCATTTTCATAATCAAAGAATCTTGTATCTTATACTTTTTTCATGAGTTTCTTTAGACACTATTTCTTTTTCATATTACTATAAGATTCACCTCTTCTTCTTAAGAATCTTTTTCATATGACGTGCAACTGTAGCTTCACCTCTTACACTTCTTCTCCTCACTACTATAGGATTTCATAATCAAAGAAGTTTCCATGGATGAAATGTTGCAAAGACTCTGTACAACCATGTTGTGCATTAGGTATATGTGTCATCTTGTTTTATTCTTTTCTTGGATTTCATTTCTTCTGTGATTTTGTAGTATTTTGTTAAGTTGTTTGATTAAGTAAAAATAGGTTTTGAAAGGACCTAAATTTTTTTACAAAGATCCAAGAAAGTGCTATGACACAAGATAAACAATAAAATCCCAAAAGAAACTATGCACCAACACCAGAAAACTTAACATGCTAGATTAGAAGGCCCTAAAACAACATGCAAGAAAAAGGATAGCAACAATATAATAGAGAGACAATAGTTGGACACATATAACATTTTCAAGAAGTCAACTACCTCATCAGCTAAAATATTCATGTTCATAGTAGAGGCCATGAGCTCGTCAATCTCTTTGTCATCAATAACCTCTATTTTCTTTGAGTTTTCCCTTGTGTATTTTCTAGGACCTTGATCATCTTTCACCTCCTTTGTACCCTAATTTCTCACTTGCTCTAGCTTATCTATAAAATTCTTGATATTCTTCGCAACAACTTTCAATATGGAACAAATTTGATTAGCAAGTTTTTTCAAAATATTCTGTATGCCCTCAACTTTGTTCTCCAAAATGTCCATCTTCTTCTACATGTCCTTTATCACTTGATCAATACCACTATTTTTAACTTCAAGAGGTGGGACTCTCTTCATCAAATTCTTAACTTCTTGAACATTCCCAATCACCTTTGAGATTCTATCCAAATGCTAGCCTAAAGTAATCTCACCCCTATTTGTTTTGCTAAGATGTTCAAACTCCCTTCTTATATCTTGCATTTTCTCCTCCATAAAATTAATGTCCATTCTCATCTCCCCAAGGTTTCCCAAGATACCTTTCATATACCCTTGATCATCTTGAGCACTGCTCTTATTCAAATTTTCCACATCTAGATCCACATTATATTTCCCTGCATCAACATCTTTACTATTTTTATCCTCAGCCTTCCCATGAAGTATAATCTTCTTACCTTTCAAATCTTTCTCAATTCTATGGATCAAGGGTTCATCATACGAGGTGATGTTCATGCATCTTTCATTTTTCTTCATATTATTTTTAGTTTTAATTATGCTACCAATTTTACCCTTATTCATCTTCCCTTTCTCCTCTTCATTCTCCTCATCGGACCCAATCTTTTTCTCATAATCAACCTCATTTCTTTTCCTTCTCTTAGAATATTAGCCCCTAGGGGTAGGATTATATCTCTTGTTTTCCATTGGCTCTACTTCTTCCTCCTCCATTTCCTCTTCATAGATCTTGTCTGAATCACTCCCACCAATTTCATATTCCATAGAATTTTTGCTTATATGGGGTCTGTCCACTTTTTTAACTTAAGAAAATTCATAATCAACACCATCAAACCCTCATGAAAAGTATGATTTCCATGTGGGTCATTCTGAAGGGTTAAAATGGTATTATCCAGAGACTATCAAACGTAAAAGGGGAATTTAATCATCACCCTATGTCTAAAGTGATTAGCCAACATGAAGTGGTCACCATAAATCTTAGTAAAACAACCATATAGGGTAATCTACTCAATAAAAAAACACATAATAAACCTCCAAGGTCTAGAAATAGAATGAGGGCTAAAGTAAGAATTTCCAATTTTGACCAACCTATTTCACTCCTTGGTCGACTCTGCAAACTCCTCAACAGCTCTGTCAGACATCTTGCTATCTCTATAGAAGTTAATACCTTCCATGTCTAGGCCAGTGGCTTCAACAATGATATCCTCCATGACTTCCATTCTCTTATTTCCAAATAGAACTCTAACATTCTTCCAAGTTTTGATAAACTATTTGGTAATATATGGGTTACCTCCCTTTAGCTTCTCCATAAATCTTGAAAACTTGTCCTACTCCAAAATGCCTCGTATCTCCTATTTTTGCTTCCATTCCTTGTAATTCCCTTGCTCACACCTCTTTCTCCTACCTCCCATGTTACTTGTTCTATAAAATTTCTAATCTTACTAGTGAGCTCGAACAAGTTAAAATTCTCTACTTTGAAATTATAGTGAGTTTTTCTCTTATGCAAAAACACCCACAATCTATGTGGTAATAAATGGGTATTTGCATCATACACAATCATGATCCACACACCCGCTCTCGAAAACATCTTATAATTAATCCTAATTATCATTTTCATCATTATTAAAACATTTGTGTTTGCTTCCAATTTTGTCATACTCTATCATAGATAGCCCGTCAATTGGAATGTCATTGCCATTACACCAAGTCATATTCATTTAATTTTTACAAGCTACACTTACTGCCCAATCAACCACTTTGTTAGCTTCTCTAAAATTATGAGTAACAACACATTCTATAAAGGAATTGATTAAATTTATGGGAAAACATATAATGTTATAAATAGTCCATGAGGGGGTAGTAAGCCTATTAAGACAATTAATGATATTTAGAGAATCCCCTTTGAGCCAAATTTTCTCCATATTCATACTCTTAGCATATAAAAGTCCATAAAGAGTCGCACTAGCTTTCTCTATGTGATTGGTTTTCTTTCCAATAGGGACTTCCATTGATCCAATACTATACCCATTTTCATTTCTGATAATAATACCACACCTCACAATCCCTGAGTTGCCCTTAGAGGTGCCATCAACATTAACCTTATACCATCCCTTGGGTAGGCAATCCCATCTACCCAAGCTTCTAAGACTTATCCCAGTTTGAGGGTAGTTAGCCCCTTCTACTTTCCAATTCTCAATGACTTTGGCTTCCCACTCATCATGAGGCTCTTGGACTTTCCCACTTAGCCCGACATTCTCTATCACCATACTCTTGATCTTATGAAAGATCTAATTAGCATTTGACTCCTTACCCATGAAAATCCTATCATTCCTTTCCTTCCAAACACCCCAGCATAAAATAAGGTTGAATGTAATTCCATAAGTTATTGATCAAGGTATTATGGGAGGGCAACTTCCAAGCTAAGAAAAAATGTTGGATACTATAAAGGAGAATCCACTCCATATCTAGAAGTCTAAAAATCCTTTCCAATAAGATTCTAGTGTAGGAACAATGAATAGTCAGGTGATTAATTGAATCTTGCTCTTCCTTGCAAAGATAACATCTGTTAACAAGACAAAAACCTTTTTTCTTTAAATTTTCAGTCGTGAGAATTTTTTGTTACAATAAAATCCAAAAAAAGATGTTAACTATAGGTGTCAGACCTTTGAACCAAGCTCTATCCCAACAAGGTTCATGATAATCCTCAAAGGTATTACCATATAGAGAAGAGACATAATTCCATTAGGATTAAACTTCCAAATTAGAGAATCCTCCTCATTAACTAAAAAGATAGCATTCAACATTTTATTAAGCTCATTCAGAGAATCATCCACTCTTGAAAGATCCACCCATTTATTATCTTGTTCCCATTAGTCAGCAACAAATGTCCCAAAAGTAGTCTTCCAGTGCATAATATAACCATTCCACTACTGATCAAAACTTAGGGCATGATCAAGAATCTACATATCATTTCAAAATTGAATGGTCCAACCATTTCCAACCTTCCATCTGACCCCTTTATTAATTATTTTCTTATTTTTCTAAGTCTGCTTTTAAATAGCTGAACCCCCTTGAATATCATCACTGTTAAGCAAAGAATTGAAGTTTTTATTATTCCATATGTCTTTCCATTCTCCTTCATCATTATAGAGTCTCCAAATGAGCTTAGCAAGTAAGAAATCATTCATATTACTTATCTTTCTTAACTATAGACCTCCTTTTTTAATGGGCTTGCACACCTTGTCCCAAGAAATCAATGTCATTCTTTTCTTCTTTTCCATACTAGTCCATAACAAGTTTCTCTGAATTCTTTCAATAGCCATAGCATATTTTCTAGGTATATTAAAAACACTCAGAGCATACAAGGGGATTCTTTGAATAATAGATTTTAGCACAATTATATTACCAACCTAGCTAAGGAGGGATCCTTTCCAACCAACTAACTTTGTATGTATCTTATCAATCAAATAACTCCAAAAAGACTTGGGAGGGTCCAGGTAGAGAGGTAAACAAGGATACAACCCCAAAAATATTCTCACCTCACATCCCTTAATTATTTGAATTTTAATTTGTCTTTTCACATTAATATTTATGAAATAAATAGAGCTTTTGTTTCAATTTATAATCTATCTTGTGGCTTGCCCATAATCATCAAGTGCCTTTTTGATATTCCTAGCATTTTTTACTTAAGCTTCTCCCATCACAATTGAGTCATCTACAAATTTTTGGTGTGAACACATTTGTTCCTTTGGAGAAGGTCTTAGCCCCACAAACTCCCTATTTTGTAACATTCTCTCCACAAATCTTCCTAAACATTCAACCATTAATACAAATAAGATAGGGGATAAAGTGTCCCCTTGTCTTAACCCTCGAGATGCATGGAAAAAAGGAGTCAGAGACCCATTAACCAAAACAAAAAAAGTTCCAGAGGAGACCAACATATGAACCATATTCAAGAATCTATTATTGAATCCAAAGGATTCCAATCAACATCTCAAAAAATCCTAATCCACCCCATAATAAGACTTCAACAAATCGAACTTCAGTAAGAACCCTTATTTGTTTGATTTGGTAAGGGAGTGAATATTTTAAGTAACTAAGATAATAGAATCCCGAATTTTCCTACCTGGAAAAAACCCATTTTGTTGTCTCCAAATTAGAGAAGGTAATAAAGTCAAAATCCTAAGAGTGAGGACTTTGGAAATGATCTTATTAAAATAATTACATAAACTAATGGGTCTAAATTGATCAATAGTATCTACCCCAAAATTTTTGGGTATCAAGGCTAGAAAAGTACCATTCAGTTCTTTAACCCCTTTATTAATGTCCTCTTGTATGATGTGCCAATAAGTTTGGAAAAATAGAAAGGGGAAACCATTCGGGCTAGGTGCCTTGTCTCCATCAAAGGAGAAAACAATCTTTGTTATTTCCTCTTTAGAAGGAATAATAGTGAGGTATTCATTATGCTCTTGGGAATACAATTCATGAACTCCTTTTGTTTTTCCTTATCCAGATGAGGTTCTCTCCCTAGAAGACCACTAAAAAATATCATAGCTTCTCTTTTAAAATCCTCCTCATCCTCAGTGATAGCATCATTCACTTTTAATCTAGAAATTATGTTAACCATTTTGTGCTTCAAAGTGGTCGTATAGAAATACTTTGTGTTCCTATCCCCTTCTTTAATAAAGTCTTTCCTAGATTTTTGCCTCCAATAAATCTCCTCCTTAGTGATAATTTCATGTAACTCAATCAACTTCAAGTCCTCTTCCTCTTTAGTAACTTTCTCATAACCCTCACTCTACATGTTGTCTTGTATCTCTTTCAGTTCCTCAAGAATCTTACTTTTGTTTTCAAAGATATTCCCAACAGTTTCTCTATTCCATCTTTTAATGTTATCCTTTACATTTCTTAGCTTTTTAGCAACTTTAAACATAGTAGTTCCCTCAACTTTAACCCTCCACCATTCTTTAATAAGGTTTTCCAACCCATGATGTAAAATCCACATTTTTTCAAATCAGGAAGCAAAGTTCATTTTAATGGAAACATTGTCAACCAAGAGAGAAATGGGATATTGATCAACTCCCACTCTGACATGAGTTGTTAAAGAACATTTATAACTTTGAAACCAATTATTAGTGATAAGATCTCTATCAAGTCTATTTTGAATAAGATCCTTGCCCATTCTTTTGTTCATCCATGTATAGTCTATACCTTGAAAATCCATGTCATGCAACAAATGATTATCAATAAACTCCATCAAATCCATTCTTCTTTCCAAATTAGTTTGACTTCCCCCATCTTCTCATTTTCTTTCAAAGGAGTGTTGAAATACCCCATAATTACCCAGTCCTCATCCACAAAGTCCCTCCTAAGGTTAGCCATTTCCATCCAACAAGATTTCCTTCCCCATCTAGTATTAGGTGCATAGACATTAGTTTTAACCTAATGGGACTCAAAATTATTATTCTCGTTTTGAGTACCATTCTAAAATTTTGAGTCAAATTGAGCCCCTATAAGCACATTTAATGCATGTCTACTGGTTGTCCTTGCAAGGCATATGAGCTGTTTTATGTTTCTAAAACCTTACATTTAGTATGTCCATGCATTCCATGATGAAAAATTTCCATTCTGAGTCATTCCGTGAAGTTTCATTTTGAGCAATCTTCAGATCTGCATTTTTCTCAAGTGCCAAACATCGATAGGAAGCCTAGTTTGCAATTGAATATCTTGTACCCAATAAAGTTTCATGCACCTCTTTGGGAGTGTTTAATATCCATATTAGAGAACCTATGTTTCATTTTTAAATTCATTTTGATGCATTTTGACTAGGTTTTGAATTCCTCAAAATTGGTTGTTTGTTGTTGTCATGCTGATGCATATTGTTTAGAATTTTGGGATGCCCCGTTTGACCAGTTATAACTTTGACCCAATTGATCAAAATGAGAAATTTCCTCTTTCATTTCATTCTATGGGTTAGACACTTGCTATGTTCTAGTTTGGAGCCTATGAGGAATTTTTTTGACTAGTTTTTATATGTAATTTGTAAAATTTTATCGGTGTCTTAAAGTGAAGATTGATCAGTAGTCATGTTTGGGATGTCATAACTTTGAATCTATGATATATGAGACCAAATGGATTGTACCACTATGTTCTCTTCTAAAAATTATTCAAGTGTGCTAGTTTTCAAGTCTTGACAAATCTGTTTGCACACTTTTCCAGGTCCATTCCCTTTGCAAAAATCACAGTTCTATTGATGTTTCTAGTCTTGCAATTCTAACTACCCCACTTTGACCTGCAAAGATGTGACTTGGCCATAAGTTTCTGATGAGACATCTAATTGTGTTCACATCTATTTCCTTAGTTGGACATTGTAGACCCATGCAACCAACTGCATTTGTTGCTACTTTGTAAATCAGGTATAGTGTTGAGTTGCATCATCAAGAAGACAACAATCACTATTTATGTTTTTCTTTTTCCAACAAATGTTAGCAAGTGAAGATAAAGTTGAATCAACTTTCTATACCTTTAGGTATCCTTGTATCTAGCTATGAGAGAAGTGTTGTTGTGCCAAACTAGATTTGGAGGTCCTAAAATAAATCTTCTTGATGAATTCGAGTCCTTGCCACTTGTCAAGGCATATTTCCCCAATTTGGATAAAATGTGTAGGAAGCTGACTATTGTGTCTTGTCTCAAGGTCATGGTGCACATCTTTCCCAAGTCAAAGAGTATGAAAAAATCCATGAAAGCCTATACTTAGGTAGGCGATTGCATGATTTTTTTAGACAGTATAGAGAAGAATCCGATGGAGTAGACTCTATGGACTACAGGTTACATCCAATTTTCAAGTGGAAATGGAATGCAAAGAAAACTAGTTTGTTTGCCACTTTTATTTGAATTGATTTATCTATGGGAGTAGATACTTGAGATAAAATGCATTGGAGCGGATGCACCCTAATGGTTGAATGTGTGATAACACAAAAGATGGGTAGTTTGATATTTGAAATGGAATGTGCAGATTGTTCAAGTCAATATTTTCAATATGGAGTATCAAATCTAGTCATTGTGGGTGAGTATGGTTTTAATGATTTATGTTAAGGGAGGCATTGCACATTTTTAAGAAAAACAAGATAGAGAAACCATGACCAATGGTGGATGGCTAAGGCACGGCAACAACTAACTCCATAGAAGCATTAATCCCACATTCATGCTACAAAGACACTTTTTTGTTTTTAAATACCTTTTCACACACTATGTTAGTGTCTTAAAAGACATAGAACTTTTGGAGCACAAGCTTGCTCACATGGGGCCCACCCACAGATGGACAACTAGTAATGAAGTCAACCAAATTTTGACCAAAACTGTAGGTGACCAGAACATGGAATGCTAACATCATCTGAGTGTCACATGGCATGTAGGCACACATTCACAACACTAACCACATGGTTAGTATATAACTACATGACACCACGAATTGATCAACTAATTGTTAGTTGCAGCATCATAACATCAAATGTGTAGTTAAGGAAATCTATGCCAACCATGCAAAATGGTCTATTTTGAAACTTCATGCTAGTTAACCATGGTTAGGGAGATGGAGATGCGATGATGCAAAGTGTGGTTGGTTGCCCAATCAATAGGGTTAAGCCATGGTCATGAGTTAAGCCTCTGATGATGCAAAAGTGTGACACGTGGCAATGACCTTCTGAAAGGGCAGTGAGGTGGTGATGATAGAGCGAAGAGGAGAAATCACATGTTGACATGTGGTGCTTGTATGGTGATCAATAGGACGTTTGACCTGAATTCAGAGATGAAAGGGAAATATGAAATGATAAAAAAATAGTTTTTTTATTATTTTCCTTCAAAATTATAAGTGCATCTTACATTTGAAAATTTAAATGAATTTAAAGGTATTATTTAGTCAAAACTATATGAAATTTTAAATTTTTCATTTAATGATTTGTTCATGAGTTGGGCCTGGAAACTTCAAATGCATGTCAGAGGGGCATTTTTTGAATCTAAAATGCATAGTATAGTATATTTTTGGAATCAAGAGAGGATGAGCTTTCCACATATGTAGTCATAAAATGCACAGGTATTTATCAGTAAGAGCTACAAGCAATTTTGTGATTTTCGAGGCATTTTCAACAGAATGAGCAATTTTCATGATTAAGCATCAAAATTAATTAGAAGGGAGACATGGGAGTTTGTTGGCTCCAAATTTGGGGAAAATTTTCTTGAAAGTTTCATTTTGCCTCTAAGAGTCATTTGGAAAGTATTTTTTCCCTTGTTTAATTTCAAATTTGGCATCTTTTTTAGTTGCATGTTTCCACCATTCTGAAGATATTTTCAAAGCATTCTTCAACAACAAGGAAAATATTTGATTTTTAGTTATAGAAAGAGGGTAGAGAGAAGTTTTGCATCAACAAGTGGAGGTTCTCCAAGTGGACAAAAGACAACATCTAATCTAATCTAGGAATTCCTCCTATCTTCTTAATCTCTTCTCTTCTCTTTCTCTAGGATTGTTGGTGTTTGGTTGTTTTCCAAACTATTGAGTTGAGCTCTAGTTGTGATCCCACCATTCATGCCCAACATTTCTCTTGTAATGAACAACAGTTAATGAGATACAATGATAGTCTTAGTCTATTCAGTTATTTTTGAGTTAATTTCATGCATCCTTTATGTATTTGTTTCAAGGAAATGAATAAAAATGCAATAGAAAGTTTATCTTCAATCTGATTTATTGTCTCCTATTCATGATATATGTAATCTTTTGTTATTTGTGAACAAAGAGCACAAATCTCAATTGAAATCTATTTTAGGTTGTATGTTTTGTTATGTTTTGCTTATGATTCAAGGATTCATGTAAATGCTTGATTTACCATAATGGAGTTGCAGATTTCATGAAGGGATAGATCTGGAAGTCCTGATATATGAGATGTATCAATGACTTTCAAGGATGTGTGTTAGTAATTTTTGGAATTGCCCAATAGATAAGGCACTAATCAGCTATAGGATCATTTTTTTGTTCATTTCTTAGTTATGCTGAAATTAATATCACAATCAAAATCCTTTTCCCTTTTTGTTGAAGAGCTAAAAAGAGTTTCCTTCACTTAACTTATCAAGTTCATAGGTCATGTTACTAGCTATTTCATGTCTATGTTGTTTGCATAAGCATAGAAGATTCAGGAGTTTTTATCTACTTTATAAGATTCAATTGTATGCTTTAATACTAGTACCATATGAAGAATCTGAGGTTCACCTACCTAGGTCTTGCAGAGCCTAAAGAAGGAGTATAGTCTTATAATTGGCCTTGGTGCCTAAATGGGTATATTGTAGATGGGAGTTAGCTAACCTTAGATATATTATGTTCTCATCATTATCTTTTTGAAACATGACATTTTAAAACAACAACAAAACCCACGAGGTACTATCCTTAGTATTCCAAAATCTAACATTGATAATATTTTTGTTCTGAGATAAAAGTTCCCCATGATTTTTTTTAGCATTCCATATAAATGTCATGCCACCAAAGGCCCCATCTACATCACCACCTAGGATCTTACCACTACTAAGAAAAACAAACTTTCTACTTTATCTTTTGGCATCTTAGTTTCCTTAAAAAGAACAATCTTTGAATTATTATCTCTAATCATATTCCTCACCATATCTTGCTTATGAGGATTAGTTAATCCTCTAATATTCCATGAGATAATATTCATTTCTTATGGAATGCTTTTGAGTCCAAGATAGTCCTTTGACTACCATCCACTATACTTCTGTTGGCCTCCATTTTTTTTTTTGTAGGTTTGAAGGCCTCCCTACAAGTGTATGAGTATAACCCACATCCCCTATTTTTCCACTCATTATGTTTCTACTAAGCATTATTTTTTATGACATGAAGAAATAGAAGTCTTATTGACCCTTTTTGTGAACATTTGTCTATAACATAGTGAACTTTATCATCTTTTAGTATAAATGTTTTGAAATTTTGATGTATAAAGTATGGACATTGGGCATAAAAATGATAATCGAAATTATATCTAAAAAGGGGTTCATTTTGTGTAAAAATATTTCTTCATGAATGTTTGATATGGGTAGATCTTCTTGTAGCTAAAGAGATTGCAAAAAACTATTAGTTGAATAATTAATGTCTTTTCTTTGTAAACTAATAAAAGTAAATAAATGTTTGCAAGAAGGCTTGTGTGTATTAAAAATTGATTACAGGAATACAAGTTGAGCAGGAGTTAATAAAAAATAAACTATGAAGGAATAGCTCTAAGGAATTGATGGTATTAAAGAGAAACTTTATGACATTGTTGCAGCTAGAAGACTTGGTGGCAAAGTTAGAAGGGACTTGTTTTAATGAATAACAAAGCGAGACCTGATAAAGTGGCTGAGCAAAGAATCAAGCATCAAAGCGATTAGTTAAACATGCAATGAACGATACCTAAATTCCTAGAAGATGTTTAAAGTTAGATAAAAGAGCATATCTAGCATTTTCTATGATCCATATTTGTGGGGAATTCAAGGGATAATTAATTGCATGCTTGCAGTCTTAAGTTGTAACTGACTTTCCTTCATGAGGAAGTCGTAGTTATAGGAGTTTGTTTTTTTTTTCCTTCTTTTCAAATAAGACCTCGTCTATATCTATAAGATTAAGTAGTAAGTAGACAAACAGAGTTGATAGACATCTTGTTTTAGAGTTATTGTAATACTGCATATTTGAATGAATACATGACTTTGTTGAGTTTCTACACTTTTATCTAAGCTTATCTTTCCTCCATTCTTTCGTGGGGGCCCACACGAAAGGTGGAGTTTACTTTAGTAAGTAGGAGTTAGACTTAGTTTTCTAAATTAAGATTAGAATTGTTATTCCTGTAGCCACTGGAAATAGAACTAGTCACTGTTCCTGCAGTAGTAGGTGCATAGATGTATGGTTAAATAATCAAAATTTCCTTCCAAGTATTTGATAGTTGTCTTTCCTTTGGATAAACTAAATTTGCTTAATGGTTATTGCATTCAAGGTAGTAGTGACTTTTAGCGAAAACTAGAGCATATAGTTTGCAGACATCATCTCAAGTTCATGCTCCCCGATTGACATTTAATGAAAATTAGTAACTACTTTAGTAGTAAGGGATATCCAATCTTGCAACTAAAAAGGTGTTATAGTGATTAGACATATTTTTGGCACCATTTTCGGGGATGGTGTCAGTCTAGTATTCATTATTGAGTCATTTAGTTTCATTTTTAACATTCTTGCATGCATAGAAGAAGAGACCACCTTGGAATATTTCTTCCCAACTTCAATCAGGAAGATCCTTTTTATCCTAACCCTGAAGAAATAGAAGAACTATTTGAGAATGTATTTGTAGAAGTATTGAAACAAGTATAATCACGGATCACATCTGAAGAATCCTTCCATTTGAATAATCTTTTTGTTGAGCCAGAATATCAAGATAATCTATTAGCTCTAGTAATTTATCAACCACCACTAGGACATCCACAAATGGCAGCAGCTCAGCCTACCTTTCCCTTTCCAATTCCTCCTCAGCAGGGTAATCAAAATCTGAAAAATATACCCTTAGCTGCCCTACCTAAATTCTATGGCCTTATTACTGAAGATCCAAAAAAATTTCTCTTTGAGTTCGACATCCTTTGTCGAAGTTATGACTACACAACTGATGCCCATAAGTTGATATTGTTCCCATCAACTCTCAAAGAAGCCGCTTTGAGATGGTTCATGAGTCTAGGTGCCAATGCTATGACAGATTGGCCAACTATGAGTAACCTATTCCTTAATAAATATAAGGAATATTGCAGAGGCCATGATTTGAAAGGAGATGACATTTTTAAAATGTCACAAAAGGAGGACGAAACATTGGAGGACTATGTTTCCCAGTTCATGTTTAACCTACAATGCAACACACAACATCAGCTGAACGAGGAGTCCCAAAAGCATCTCTTTCTGAAAGGAGTGCATGACAGGAGTATGGAAGCTTTAGACTTAATGGCTGGAGGTGACATTACATAGAAGATGTGGGCTAAAATCAAGAATATTTGTTTGAACTATTCCAGAGAAAAAACAAAAAAGGATGAGGTTTGAGGGACTTATTCCAAAAAACTCCTGGGGTGGGAGTATCTAAGACAGAATTGTCAAACCTCTTGTCGAATTTCAAGAAAAACATCATTAATGATGTTGCTACACAATTGGATACCATGCAAGTAGGAAGGAAGAAGGAGGATGTTGATAGTATGTTGGAAAAATATTGCCCCCATTGCAAAGAAAATAAATACAACTGTCGATGTAAGCCTATTGCTAGCTTGGAATCACAATATGTGCCTACTAAGTTCAAGGGAATTGATGAAGATGGGAAGTCCTATATGTTGCTCAAAGAAGGTTGTGGGCTCTAAGATTAGGTATTCCTAAGGACCCACTCCATAATTATGGTGGTAATAGTCAAAGGTAATAGTCAAATGCAACAACAACATGGTAATTATAATAATTGGCAGCAACCTAACCAAGGTTGGCAACAGCCTAACCATGGGTTGTAACAACCTAACCGAGTTTGGCAGTAGCCTAACCAAGGGTGGCAAAAGCCTAACCAAGGTTGGTACCAACCTCAGTAGGGTTGGCAAGAACCTCAGTAGGGTTGGCAACAACCTCAAATCATGCCATTGGAGTGGTACTTGGCCAAAAGATAGATCTAGTAGAAAATGCAAGTTACTATATCAGCAAAAATCTTCAAGGAGCTAAGTATAACTACACTGTGACAGGGAAAGAACTACTTGCTGTAATTTATGCTTTGAATAAATTCAAAAATTACATTACAAGATATTAAATATTTGTACATATAGATCACTCTGCTATCAAATATTTGATGAACAAGCCAGCAATCTCTGGACGATTGGCTCGATGGTTGTTACTAATGCAAGAATTTAACATCACCATTATTGACAAACCAGGTAAAGAAAATGTTGTAGCTGATTTCTTGTCTCATCTTCAACACCTAATGATCTTGTAGCCATAAAAGATAGCTTTCCCAATGAACATCTCTTTATTTTGTCAGCACAAAACCCTTGGTATGCTGACATTGCCAACTATCTAACTATTGGCAAAACTCCCCCACATTTCTCTGCAAAAGAAAAATGACTGCTCGCAGAAAAGAGTTTTGATTTCTCATGGATTTCAAGATTCATGTTTTATACTGGACCAGACCAGGTAACACAAAGATGTCTCATAGAAGATGAAACATATGATGTTCTTCGTGCTTGTAATGACAAGCCCCGTGTTGGTCACTTTGCTAACAAAGTTTCTGCATTAAAGATTCTGAATATAGTTTATTATTGGCCTACACTTCACAAGGATGCGGCTCAGTATAACAAAAAAATGTGATAATTGTCAAAGAATGGGTCAACTGACAAAAATGAGTGAAATGCCCTTCTAGCCACAGATAGTTGTACAACCATTTGGTAAATGAGGAATTGATTTTATTGGCACTATTAAACAACTATCAGAAGGGAAAAGTTACATATTGGTTTGCACTAATCATGTTACTAAGTGGACTGAAGCAAAACCCATCAAGCATCCTCGTGACAATAATGTTGCAAAGTTTTTTTATGAATGTATCTTTACCAGATTTTGTGTTTCAAGAGAATTACAATCAGATCAAGGGCCTTAGTTCACATCTAATCTGATAGTAGCACTCATGGAGGAGTATAAAATTTGGCATGGAAAATCATCTCTGCATCATCCACAGGCCAATGGACAAGTAGAAGTGACAAATAGAGAGCTCGAACATATGCTTAGTAAAATAGTGTCATTGCATTAGAAATATTGGGCAGCTAGACATTCTGAAGCCTTATGGGCATACATAACAACATGGAAATCCACTATTGGGTTTACACCTTTTCAACTCCTATATGGGAAGACAGCTATTATGCCCATTGAATTTGAACATAAAACTTTGCGGACAGCTTTGGAGCTTGATATTACCCTTCCTATAGCACAACAGGATCACATTTTGCATCTCAATGAATTGGATGAATGGAAAAAATCAGCTCTTCATAACACAGAATTAATTTAGAGTCAAAGAAAGCAATGATGACAAATTCATTAAAGATAGAGAATTCTCTGTTGGTGATTGGGCGCTCTTGTATGATTCACAATATCAACATCACCAAGGCAAATTTTAGACTCGATGGCTTGGTCCCTATGAAATCATCACAATTTTTAACAATGGAGTAATTCAACTGTCAAAAATTGATCTGGTCAAATTCAAACTCCTAGTTAATGGGCATCGCCTAAAGTTATATCATAAACTAGCAACCCAGGAAGAATTTCTTCAATAGTTCACCACAACAAAAACATCTCTTCCTGTAGCCACTCTGTTTGAGTCTCCCACTCAGACACTTGCAACCTCTTGAATTTATTTTCAAGGCCTTCATAACAAAAATTTTGCACTCATGCAAAAATTCATTCCTTTTCCACCTCATTCCATATCACCTTCTTGTCTTTCCATCATCATGCCATCTCACTTTCTTTCTCTCGTGTGGCACTACTCAGACCATCCTTCCTATTGCACCTCAGGTTAGTCACACTCAACCCCTTTGCATTTATTTAATTTATTATTTATTTAGAAAAGCATGTTATTTCAATTTTTAGAATTTGCAATCTTTACGGTCTGGTGGGACCCAGTCTCTGCTAGGTTGGGGGGTGGGAAAATCGAAATCAGGAATGCAAATCAATGAAATCTTAAGTTGGCATGTAGGATGTACGGGGAAGGATCATTTTAGTAATGAGCTGGCACTCCTTTGTAGTTCCGAAATGTGTGAAATAATGTAAAGAAAACTAACCATTAAATCATGATTTCACATAACCCCTCATTAATATGGTGTATGTTTTTTAGCACAATCTTTATCCTCATTATGGTTTGGTGATTAAAATACCGTCATGAAGTACTAAAGGATGTCATGTTTGAAAAGTATTGAAGTATTTCAATTTCCCTTTGTTGAAACCCCTGTAGCTATCACCACCCATACTCTCAAAATCACTTGCAGTGAATTGCCTATAATAGAATTTTTTTCCAAAAATATGGGTGGAGAACCTCAGTGGCAGGAACTAGTAGACCATAGAGTCTTATTGGCAAACCCAATGACATGTAGTGTATTTCAACAATGAGGTTGGCTAGCTTACTATCTTAGTTTGAAGTAGTTTGATCAGGAAATTGCACTCCAATTTCATAATACATTGAGGGATGGATATGCAACTATTAAGGGCATTCGAATAGAATTCATCGAAGAAGTGGTGGCAAAAGTTTTTGGTTTGCCCAAAAATGGACAATGTTGGATAGAGGACATGGATGCACGGCAAGCAAAAGAGAAATTCTCAGTACCTGGAGATCCTTGGCTGGAGGAAAACAAAAAAAAAGGTACATTACAATTATCTCTCCCTCTACAATTCATCCACCCTGCTGAATTTATCATAAGATGTTTTACCTATGAAGGAAGGTATTCCTATTTGCATGCTATTCATTTCAAAATTTTGAGTGGTTTGCAGCATGGTGATTGTCCTGTAAATCTCCCAAGTTTCCTTTATAATATTATCAAAAGGCAAGCTACCTATGTACAACAAGGCAAAATCTAATCAGTATCCCACCATTTCTTAATTAGGGCTATAATTGAAAGGGAGTTGACTAGGTAGCACTTGGGAACATGAGAGGATTTTGTAAAACTAAGGACAGAGGGACCTAAAAGGGGTGGACCTAAAGGGAAAGGAATGGGGACAAGAGAGAAAATTGTTGTAGGAGTCAAGAAAGTAGTATATAGAATGGCTCAAGAAGCTTCAACTTCTACCTTTGTACCTAAAATTGAAAAAAGGAAAATTTTGGCTACAAAAGCCTCAACTTCTAGAAAGAGAAAATCATGCATAGTTTGTTATAATTCTTTAGAATAACTGAGAGGGGGAGGTGAATAAGTTATTCAAGGTCCAATTCTACTTTTTCTCTCAATCCTCAATAGCACATAACTGAAACTATCATGCATGTAATTTGAACATTTAAACAACTATGAAAAGTAGACATGATTCACACCATAACATTGAGAATTTGATAACCCAGAAACCCTCCAGGAATAAGAAGGTAAAACTGGGGTGGGGATGATACCCACAAAATAACTGCGCAATTGATTTCAACCCTTCTGATGGTCTTCCCTATTAAAGGCTATAACACATTGTTAAATGCGACCTTGTTAGAGGATTTCACCATACTATTAGGAATGGGCCTAGTTAAAGGACTTTGGAACATTCACTTGGAATGTCACCCTGTTAAAGGATTTACAACATGGCTATTAAACCAACCTAAGTTCATAAGATTTATCTTTACTATTACAATTGCTAAAGAGTAACAACAATGGATTTTGATCTGATACAACTTACAACATATCTTGCAGATTACAGATCACACTTCAGTTCAATCCTTTGCTTGGCTTTAATCACTTCAAATCTGTTAGCTTGTCATCTCAAGCTTCGTCACCTTTAGTCTTCTTACTCATCATACCAATGCAATCATATCTATGGTCACCTATTGAAGTAGAGTATCTGTGCTCTCTTTCACCTTAGCACCTTCTTTAGCACTTAATGATTTCATGCTTGACCACCTCTCCTTTTTTGCTTCATGACCTTATAACTCCTTAAATAGAAATTTGGAATCTCTTTTCAGCTCGATTCTCCCTCTCCAATTTTAGGGTTTCAATAGATTAGGTAAGATACAATGTATCTATCCCATATCTTTCTCTTATCTAGAAACTTCACCTAGAATCCAATTGTATTTGACAAAAAAATGGTTTACATAGTGTTTTGTGCCACCAACTCATCATTCTTATCTTCTATTTGATTCACAAAATTCTAGATAACAACCATGTCGGCTCAAATTTGGCAAATCTTCAATTTTCAAAATAATGCAGCAACTTAGCATTATTGATTTACTGATGCTCAACACCCCTTGTATTACTTGGCTCCTGTATTCTACTCAGCATCTGATCTTCGCTCGTCACTTGATATTTACTCGGCACTTGAAGATCACTCGGCACTTGATATTTACTTGGCACTTGAAGATCACTCAACACTTGATATTTACTCGACACTTGAAGATCATTCAACACACTCTAAAGGTGAACTTGCTCGACTTCAACTAAGAATCTATTCGACACTAACTAGCTTGCTCGGCACTCTCTTATGAACTTATTTAAGCTATACAAATGACTTAGCTAAACCTTACATCTTTGATATGTCTTGGTGTGTCTATCCTCTATGTCTTAGAGTATGTCATCAATACACTATTTCATCAATGGCTTAGCTGATCCTTATACTTCATTACAACATGATAACTTCAACCTTTCTCTAGGTACTCTAGTTACATCTTATTGATCCTTGTCAATCAACCAACTTGTAGTATTTGGATTACTAAAGCAATTGTTATTCCTACAAGTAGCAAGTTTGACATCAATGACATTTGAAAACATTCTTTATTAGTTCCATTACTCCTCAATCATGAGCTTTTCAATTATTTCCAACATAGTTTCCATAGAGGAAGGTTCAAAAGAAGTATCTCCAGAACCTGCACTCAACCCAAATAAAGGAAAATTCGTCGATAAGGGCAAGAAACCAATTTCTACTCCATGACGAGTCACCAAAATGTCTTGGGTCAATTTGAGAACTGAACCTGCTATGCCACATGTTGAGCCTCTTATACCACCTATTGATGTTGAAACTCCAGTACCTACACTAGCATAGTGACCAGAGCACACAACACCTACTCCTGAACATGAAAATGATCTTAAGAAAATTCTTGTAAAGTCAAGTAGCCCTATTAATCTTGATAGTGACACAGAGTCCTCAGAGGAAATAGTGTCCGGGTTTGAATAGCCAGCGAAGGAAATTGATAATTTACCACCAAAAGAATATCCATCTGTTGCACAAGAAATGGTTCAGGAAATTGTTGAAACATTTCAAGTTAAAACAACTATTGCACCCTATCCTGCAACTATTGCCCCATCAGAAAAAGTTGATAACACTATTGCCTGTCAAAATAATAGCTTTGTTGAACGTTAGCATTCTCAAGATGACAACACTTTTGACCACCATCATCTTGAGCACCGCCTTGAAGATTATAGACCTATTATCCATCATCATACACCATTGAACATTTCTACTCCGTTAATAGCCAACTTTAGTTTGTACCAATAGTTTCAATGGGAAAAAGAAAACTGGGACCTAGAAAGGAAGCAATTGCTCATAACTATTAGGGAACAAGTACAACAAATTGAAGAGAAGTATAGTGAAATTATGGTCCTACAACAACACATCACAAAGATCATAGATCTCATTTCAAAACTTGTAAATTGCAGGCCACCATCTCTAGTTTACACACTATTCCTAAAGGAGAAAATGATTAATTTTCAATTGTCTTGAATTACTTGAGGGTTGAACCCTTTCTTACACTCTCCCCAGGACTCAATTTTGATGACTCTACAGAATCTCCTCTGTGAGTTATATGTTCAAAATCTTGTTTTTCTAGATGATAAAGATTGGAATTCATTGTTATATGTGGGAGATGTACAATTTAGGGCCGTTATGTCATGGATGCAGAATGAGATTAGTTGAGAGAACCAGTCTACTCCTTATAGGGAAAAGGAAATGTTTGAACCATTGTACATTCAGCCAAAGGTACAAAACACTCATAGAGTATTCTTCGATTGGCTTTCTATTAACAATAATCAAAGTGTTGCTACCAAAATTCACCCTGTCCGCAAACAGGCATTTCTAGATTGGGAGCAGCATTTTTCTGCAAATACCCCTGATGCTATACAAGCCTCCCTTCAAAGATGGATCCGATTGCTAGAAGATCTGAAAACAAGGGAGTTACACTCTCCCCAAAATCTAGAGTTGGCCATCAGCAAGATGCCTAGGTATATGGCATTAGGTAGAAGTTAGAATAATTATTGGGTACCTCTACGTTTCCAATTGCCAATACTCTTGCATCCTATGCTTGGAAAGTATGATTCATTTGCTGAATATAACATGATTGCTGAAGAATGTAAATGGGAAAGGTTGAAAAAAAATCATGGATATTTTAATTACAAAGCTCATGAATCAGGGGAGAAAATTGCCAATGATCTCAAGCTACAAATGAGGATCAGAAACCTATAGATGCTGAAGGGACCAACCTCAGGACGGTTGGGGGGAAAAATGATGACATGAAGAAATAGAAGTCTTATTGGCCCTTTTTGTGAACATTTGTCTATAACATACTGAACTTTATCATCTTTTAGTATAAATGTTTTGAACTTTTGATGTATAAAGTATGGACATAGGCCATAAAAATGATAATTGGAATTATATCTAAAAAGGGGTTCATTTTGTGGTAAAAATATTTCTTCATGAATATTTGATACGGGTAGATCTTCCTGCAGCTGAAGAGATTGCAAAAATTGTTAGTTGAAGAGTTAATTCCTTTTCTTTATAAACTAATAAAAGTAAATAAATGTTTACGAGAAGTCTTGTGTGTATTAAATGTTGATTGTAGGAATACAAGCTGAGCGGGAGTTAATAAAAAAAAAGCTGTGAAGGAATAGTGCTAAGGCATTGATGGTATTAAAGAGAAATGTTATGACACTGTTGCAACTAGAAGACTTGGCGGCAAAGTCAGAAGGGACCAATTTTAATGAATAACAAAGTGAGACCTGATAAAGTGGTTGAGCAAGGAAGCAAGCATCAAAGCGATTAGTAAAACATGCAACACACGATACTTGTATTCCTAGAAGCTATTTAAAGTCAGATAAAAGAGCAGATCTAGCATTTACTATGATCTACATTTGTGGGGAATTTAAGGGATAATTAATTGTATGCTTGCAGTCTTAAGTTGTAATTGACTTTCCTTCATGAGGAAGTTGTAGTTATAGGAGTTTTTTTTTTCCTTATTTTTAAATAAGATCTCATCTGTATCTATGAGGTTAAGTAGTGAGTAGATAGACAGAGTTGACAGACATCTTGTTGTTTTACCAAGTTATTATAATACTGCATATTTGAATGAATACATGACTTTGCTAAGTTTCTACACTTTTATCTGAGCTTATCTTTCCTTCATTCTTCCATGGGGGCCCACGCAAAAGGTGGAGTTTATTTTAGTAAGTAGGAGTTAGACTCAATTTTCTAAGTTAAGATTAGAACAGCTATTCCTACAACCACTGGAAATAGAACCAATCACTATTCCTACAGTAGTAGCTGCATAGATGTATGGTTAAATAATCAAAATTTCCTTCCAAGTATTTGATAGTTGTCTTTCCTTCGGATAAACTAGATTTCCTTAATGGTTATTGCATTCAAGGTAGTAGTGACTTTTAGCAAAAACCAGAGCATATACTTTGCAAACATCATCTCAAGTTCACGCTCTCGGATTGGCATTTAACGAAAATCAGCATAGTACTTTGGTAGTAAGAGATATCCAATCTTGCAACTAAAAAGGTGTTATATTGATTAGACATATTTTTGGCACCGTTGTCGGGGACGGTGTCAGTCTAGTATTCACTATTGAGTCATTTAGTTTCATTTTTAGCATTCTTGCATGCATAGAAGAAGAGACCACCTTGGAAGATTTCTTCCCAACTTCAATCAGGAAGATCCTTTTTATCCTGACCTTGAAGAAATAGAAGAAGAATTGTTTGAGAAAATATTTGCAGAAGTACCAGAACAAGTATAATCACTAACCACATCTGAAGAATCCTTCCATTTGAATAATCTTTTTGCTGAGCCAGAATATCAAGATAATCCATTAGCTCTAGTCATTTATCAGCCACCACTAGGACATTCACAAATGGTAGCAGCTCAGCCTACCTTTCCCTTTCCAATTCCTCCTCAGCAAGGTAATCAAAATCTAAAAAGTATACCCTCAATTGCCCTACCTAAATTCTATGGCCTTATTACTGAAGATCCAAAAAAATTTCTCTTTAAGTTCGACATCCTTTGTCAAAGTTATGACTACACAACTGATGCCCATAAGCTGAAATTGTTTCCATCAACTCTCAAAGAAGCCACTTTGAGATGGTTCATGAGTCTAGGTGCCAATGCTATGAAAAATTGACCACTATGAGTAACCTATTCTTTAATAAATATAAGGAATATTGTAGAGTCCATGATTTGAAAGGAGATGACATTTTTAAAATGTCACAAAAGGAGGATGAGACTTTGGAGGACTATGTTGCCCAGTTCATGTTTAACCTACAGTACAACACACAACATCAGCTAAATGAGGAGTCCCAAAAGCATCTCTTTCTGAAAGGAGTGCATGACAGGAGTATGGAAGCCTTAGACTTAATGGCTAGAGGTGACATTACACAGAAGATGTGGGCTGAAATTTAGAATATTTGTTTGAACTATTCCAAAGAAAAAAGAAAAAAAGGATGAGGTTTGAGGGACTTACTCCAAAAAACTCTTGGGGCAGGAGTATCTAAGATAGAACTGTTGAACCTCTTGTCAGATTTCAAGAAATACATCATTAATGATGTTGCTACATAATTGGATACCATGCAAGCACAAAGGAAGAAGGAGGATGCTGATAGTATGTTGGTAGAATATTGCCCCCATTGTAGAGAAAATAAATGCAACTTTCGATGTAAGCCTATTGCTAGCTTGGAATCACAGCATGCGCCTATTGAGTTCAAGGCAATTGATGAAGATGGAGAAGTCCTATATGTTGTTGAAAGAAGTTTGTGGGGTACAAGATCAAGTATTCCTCAAGACCCACTCCATAATTACGGTGGTAATAGTCAATGGCAACAACAACATGGTAATTATAATAATTGGCAGCAACCTAACCAAGGTTGGCAGCAGCCTAACCAAGGGTGGCAACAACCTAACCAAGTTTGGTAGCAGCCTAACCAAGGTTGGCACCAACCTCAGCAGGGTTAGCAACAACCTCAACAAGGTTGGTAGCAAACCCAGAACTGGCAGCAGAACCAGCATCAACCAGCCCTAACTTGACCTCCTCAACAACAAGCCTTAATGCCTCCTATAGCCAATACAACCCCTCCAAAATAGACACAGTTACCTACACAACCTATGCCTAATCCTAATAGTGCAAAACCTTCAGCCCAACAACAAAGTTATTCCATCACCCTGAATGATATACATCTACGATCTGGAATAATGTTTGCCTCACCTCAACATCCCATTATAATAGAAATAGATGATACAAATGTTGAGTCAGTTCAAGAACCTACCACCACTATTTCTCCTGCAGCCAAGACACCACCATTTCCTAGTAGGTTAACAGAGCAAATTCTGCCAAGTGAAAATCAAGCTGCACTAGATTTGCTTGAGCAACTCAAGAAAATGATGGTAAAAATTACCTTGCTTGATGCAGTAAAGGAAGTACCTATATATTCAAAAGGCATCAAAGAAGCCTATGTTAAAAAGATAGGAAGGAAAAAGAAAGACCCAAAGACTATCCATGTCCTTGGGTAGCTTTCTGATCTTATGCTTGATAACTACAAAATGCCTAAGTATGCAGACCCTAGAAGCCCAGTAGTGACTCTCACCATTCAAGGAGTGAAAGTGTAGAATGTCTTAATAGACCTAGGAGCATCCATCAATGTAATGACCAAGGAAGTAGTGTCCAAATTAAGAATCATTGGTCTCAGGAAAACACCAACAATCTTGCAACTAGCAGATAATTCTACCATCATTCCTGATGGTATGCTAGAAGATGTCACTGTCACATTACATTCATGGGAGTATCCAATTAATTTTCTCGTACTCTCTCCAAAAAAAAGTACTGGGGGATACCCTATCATTTTAGGACAACCATGGTTAGCAACAACAGATGCTTATATTGCATGTCGATCAGGGAAAATGGCTATTTAAGATGGAATGAACACTAAAAATTTAACCTTGTATTCTCTTGCTCAGCCTTTGCTGCAAGATAATCAAGTTGTCTGGCCAAATATGGATGACTCTGATATGGACATAGATTCTATTCAACAATTGATGATGATCTCATGGGACTCATTTGTAAACATTAAAGAAAAAGATGATGTCATTTCTTCTATCATACGGAATGAGTATGGAACACAACCTGAGACATATTCTAAAAAAAGTGTGTCTTAGAAAGCATTCTGCCTTTATCTGTTGAACTTCATTATTCTGAGTCTGCATAGCTTATGCATTCACTCCTGCCACATGAGATAGATTCACAACCAATTGTGAAAATTTCAATGGCTAAAAGAGTAGTCAAAACAACAATTGTTTCAGGAAGAGAACTAAATATAAGCAAGTCCTTATCTCAGGCACAACATCATAATACCCTACAGTTGTTACAAAAGCACCAGGATTCTTTTTCTTGGGAGTATATAGATATGAAAGGTTTGGATCTTGCACTCTATACCCATAGGATTTATATCAGTCCGGATTGCAAACCTATGAGACAACCTCAGCGTAGGATAAACCCAGCATTAAGGGATATTATCAAAAATGAATTGCAAAAGCTACTCAATGCTGGCTTCATATATCCTATTTCAGATAGCCAATAGGTGTCACCATTGGTTATTGTTCCCAAAAAGGGGGGAAAATGGTGAGTCTACATAGATTATAGAGAACTTAACTCAGCTACCAAGAAGGATCATTTTCCATCGCCTTTTGTCGATCAAGTTCTTGACAATCTTGCAGGAAAAAACACTTTTCATTCTTAGATGGGTTCAGTGGCTACAATCAAATTTAGATAGCACCAAAGGATCAGGACAAAACCACATTCATGTGTCCATGGGGAACATTTGATTATGTTGTCCTACCATTTGCGTTGTGCAATGCACCTGCAACTTTCCAAAGAGCTGTTATTAGCATTTTTTCTAACATATTTGCAGATTGTTTCGAAGTGTATATGGATGACTTCAACATATATGGACAAACATTTGAAGAAGCCAAGGGAAACTTGGACAAGGTTTTACAAAGATGCAAAGACTACAATTTGTCTTTAAATAGTGAAAAGTGTTTTATGATGATGCAAGAAGGAGTGGTGTTGGGACACTTTATTTCCCTAAAGGAATTGAAGTAGATCCAAAAAAAATAGAAGTCATACACACATTGGTTGTACCAGCTAAATTGAAAGAAGTCAAGAGTTTTCTAGGACATGCAGGATATTATCGGTGTTTTATCAAATATTTTAGTCAAATTGCAGCACCTTTATATAAATTGCTTCGAAAAGATGCAAAGTTTATATGGGATTGAGAGTGTACAAAAGCTTTCCTACAGCTTAAGGAAGTCCTCTCAATAGCACTAGTTCTCTGAGGGCCAAATTGGGAGTTACATTT
Source organism: Cupressus sempervirens (assembly GCA_028749045.1). Classification (NCBI taxonomy): domain Eukaryota; kingdom Viridiplantae; phylum Streptophyta; class Pinopsida; order Cupressales; family Cupressaceae; genus Cupressus; species Cupressus sempervirens. Next base: position 564,430,720 of record CM053792.1, read on the forward strand.
TCACATACACATAGATGCTTCAGCATGCCATTGGAGTGGTACTTGGCCAAAAGATAGATTCAGTAGAACATGCAATTTACTATATCATCAAAAATCTTCAAGGAGATGAGTATAACTACACTATGACAGAGAAAGAACCGCTTGCTATAATTTATGCTCTAAATAAATTCAGACATTACATTATAGGATATCAAATATTTGTACATACAGATCACTCTCCTATCAAAAATTTGATGAACAAGCCAGCAATCTCTGAACGATTGGCTCGATGGCTGTTACTAATGCAAGAATTTGACATCACCATTATTGACAAGCCAGGTAAAGAAAATATTGTAGCTGATTTCTTGTCTCATCTTCAAACACCTAATGATCATGTAGCCATAGAAGATAGCTTTCCCAATGAACATCTCTTTCTTTTTTTAGCACAAAACCCTTGGCATGTTGACATTGCCAACTATCTAACTACTGGCAAAACTCCCCCACATTTCTCTACAAAAGAAAAATTATTGCTAGTAGAAAAGAGTTTTAATTTCTCATGGATCTCAGGATTCATGTTTTATATTGGACCAGACTAGGTAACACGAAGATGTCTCAGAGAAGATGAAACATATGATGTTCTTCATGCTTGTCATGATGAGCCTTGTGTTGGTCACTTTGTGAACAAATAGACTACACTAAAGATTTTGAATACAAGTTATTATTGGCCTATACTTCACAACGATACAGCTTAGTATACAAAAAAATGTGATAAATGTCAAAGAATGGGTCGACCGACAAAAATAGGTGAAATGCCCCTGCAACCACAGATAGTAGTAGAACCATTTGATAAATGGGGAATTGATTTTGTTGGTCCTATTGAACCACCATCAGAAGGGAAAAGTTACATACTAGTTTTCACTGATTATGTTACTAAGTGGGCCGAAGCAAAACCCATGAAGCATCCTCGTGACGATAATGTTGCAAAGTTTATGTATGAATGTATCTTTACCAGTTTTGGTGTTTCAAGAGAATTACAATCAGACCAAGGGCCTCAGTTCACATCTAATCTGATAGCAACACTCATGGAGGAGTATAAAATTTGGCATGGAAAATCGTCTCTGTATCATCCATAGGCCAATGGACAAGTAGAAGTGACAAATAGAGAGCTGGAACATATTATCACTAAAACAGTGTCTTTGCATCTTAAAAATCTATTTCCTTTCTATTACTAGTACTCTTGCTAGTAATACTTGACATTTCTCTTTCAATAATCCCATCATTATTCTTCTCCTTTTCCTCTACCATTTCCATCCTTCTACTCTAGCCTTCCTCATCATAGGTATCCTTTATCACTAATTTCTTAAAGGAATTATCTTGATCCTTCTGTAGAACCTAGATTTGATCCATTAAAATTCCATTCTCACTCTCCTTATTGAACTTCTCAATAGGCTCAACCTAAGTACACTTATTATCCTCTTTTACCCACTTTTTTGTTTGATTTTGCTCCATAGACTCAATATCCTTGATGCCTTTTAAAACCCATTCTTTTTTATTTTTCTTCAGCATACTAACTTTCTTAGGGAATTTCTTCACCTAGTGTCCCAACTTTTTATAGTGGAAACAAGAAAATGGGATGGATTCATATTCGATCTTCTACTGCCAAGCTCTCAATTTAGATTGAAGTGTGATGAAATCTAGCATATCAACCCCTTCAATGACTCCTACACAGATTTTGGCATAAGGCAATCTCCTCCTTGACACTATCACTAGATCCATTGATAATAGCTCTCCAAAGGTATTAGCTATTCCTTGAAAAACATCTTCTACCCAAAACTCAAGAGGCATTCCTAGTAGTTTAACCCAAACTGGGGCTTGTACAACTAATTCATTATGAGAACTTAGGCTAGGAAACCACTTTTGTAATACCATGGTATGCTTTCCCACTACATAAGACATTTCTACAATCTTCATCACAAGAATAGAAAAAAGATAAGCAACCTTTTGGCATAGCAACAATATCAACCTGTCCTTTCAAAACCCATTTCCTTTTAACAAAGGCTCTTACTATTTTAATATTCAGTCTAGCTCCCAAGAATCTCCCCACAAGGGTTTGATCCATTCTGGATTTATTCAAATCTATGTTTTGATTTGTGATATCCAAAATAAATGATCCTTTCTTAGGAATAGAGACATTCTTAACTGGAGGAAATGAAGACTTACCTATCAAATTGATACCAAAAAAACTTGACCATTTTTTGACAACAATCGAGATAGAAACAATAGCCTTGGGTCCTCTCCCCTAGGTCCCTAGGTGCTCCACCTCCATTGGGTTCTTTCCCATGCTATCCTACCTCTATAGCCACCTCATGATGACCTCCCTCCCTTGAAGGTCCTACACTAGTCCCATTTGAAATTTGAATTCCACCATTCTCGTCAAAACTCCAACTTTGCTCACTCCAGCTCCCATCGCTCCATTGGATTTTGTTAAGTTTTTATAGAAGGTTGTATAAGAGGATTTTGGTGGGATTTTCAAGTGTCAAAATAATTTTTAAGGGGTGTTTCTTATTTCTCAATTTTATGGTTTGGTTACAAATGTCTAAACTTTTTAGTGTTGTCTAAAGTTTCAAAATAGAAATGACTTTAATTTGAATTCTATCTTCTCACCTTATATAATATGACTTTAGTGATTTTTTCAAGCACTACATGGCCTTACATAAAATGAATTTATTCTCATGGAATAGAATTTAAAATTGTTTTGAGTGCACAAGTTCTCCATCCACTGATGATGGAAAGATAGTCATAGGTAATCTCATTCTTCAACCAATAAATTACAACAAAGAAGATGATAGTTAGAAAAAAAAAAACTTTTATAATTGGTTGTTGCATATATAAAAAAATACACCCTCTACAATCAATGTAATGGTCATATGGTTATTTGTTAGAAAAATTATCTAACCACAATAATAGCCCATTTAGTTTTGCCACAATATTGTAGTATGATTCTAATGAAAATACCATATAGTCTCAGTCCATCCTTCCCATGGTTTCTCATAAATACTTATAGTGGTTTTTAAGACAGGAAAATCTTCATCAACTATAGTTGCCCACAAGAAGTTAGGAACCTAGTCAAGGGATGATATGTATGAAATAAGACATTTCCTTCAAACAAACCTCTCCTTCCTAGCTTCATAGAATAACTCCTTGATATCCTTCTTGCTATCCAATATCACTGAGAAAATTGAAATGCAAAAATACAAAAACCAATAGATAGAAGTCAGTTTAGATGTAGAAACATCTTTAGAACTTACAAGTAACATTTAGAATTATCAAATTGATCTCATCAGGTGTAGTGGCAATACAGTTTACATAGATAGTAGAAATTGTAAGCCACATAATTTGAGGAGTAGTCGATCATGCAATATGCATCATTTCTATCTTGTAGGAAATAATTCTTGGGGAAAATATGACAAATAAATATAGTGTGCAAAACCTCAAATACATATTGAGTCGTCCTACCAATTTCAAGAGTCAAAGCCATATTTAGATAATTAAATGAACAACAATATGGGGAAAAACTTAATTGGCCAAAGTTATGTATTTGAAATCTCTAATCCACCAAGATTGGAAAATAGGTACTTTTAAGTGTATTTGAAATCTCTGATGCACAAGGATTGGGAAACATGTACTTTGAAGTGCACGGTATGACAGTAGTAGAGAAAGAAACAAGTAGGTCAAGAAACAATAGAAAATTTGGGCTGGGCTTGTAAATGATTTACATCTTCCATGACATTTCCTCTTGCAACAATCTTGGATATATCTCATCCTCTACATCATTGATTAATTATTTCCACCTAAAATATATCTAGTCATCTTCATATCTCATGACAATTCTCCAAATTTTCATTTTCCTCTTCTGTATGTAAATGCTATCTCTTAAACAAAACAAAATGTACCATTTTATGGTCTTCAATCTAACTACACCAAGAATCCTTTTAATTATTCTTTCATAAATCTACTTATCATATGAACTGTAATCTCCTTATCATTAGAACCTCACCCCACCTGCCTTATTTTTGTATTGATGTTTGATAGAATAGCATAAGCAACAACATTTCTAAGATGTTAAAAAACAAAAAAATGTTAATACATAAATACTCTTAAGCCTATGTTCATATGTGACATGCAAGCTCAACAAAAACACATTAGTTACTGATAAGTTTTAGTGCTTCCTTGAGACAGTTGGCATGGCCAAGAAGGTTAACCATGCACATTTTAAAAAATCAATTTATGCATATCCTCCAATAATTGTATTAGCATTCTATTAAGTAGTTTATGTGCCTTTTGTGCATTGTATTGACATTGTTCTCTATCTTCAATTATTTTGGAATTACTTAATCCATTAGCAAAAATAAATTATTATCCTAAGGAACTTGGCATAGTTATTTTTTAAGTAATATGCACTTGAATCAAAACACTCTACTATCCCCAAATTGGATGACATTGAAAGTAGGAGATAAATCCAATGAGTGTAAGAGAGCCAAATTTTGATAGTATAAGTGAGCCAATTTTCAAAGTGAGCATTCACTCAAAGACAATTTGAGTGCAAGCATCTCATTATATATAACCTAACTAAATGATTATGTAGGCTAATTTAGGATATAAATTTTTTGATTCCAAATCTTATAGCGTAAGTCATTAGAGTATCCCTATGAGCACTCGACCAAGTCAATCTCAAACTTCAATAATACTATTTGATTCAAAAGTATTAATGTGAGTTACTACTTTAATTAGTATAATAATTACCAATCTTATCATATGTATTAATTTCACATTATAACTATAGGAATAATTACATATTCATTCCAATGTCCTAGACTCAAACTAAAACATTTAAGCAATGAAACTATTTTATTGTTGTTAACATTATAGCTTAACCCACGACCTTCTATTAAAACATTTATTTTAATTAAAATACCATATTAAATGAAATAATCCTCCAAATTTGAATCACCAACAAATATTGGTGAAAGAAAGTGCACACATTTTTAAGGTATGCAAACTCAGATTCCTAGTTTTCCAATCTATGAAAGGTCTTATTTTCAACAATTAGGATATCCTATTCTTGTTTAATTTTGTGGATGCACTTTAACATGTCACTCCTAATTGATCTTCTATTTATTCCTTTGGAATTCAATGAATCAAGTTCTTATATCTGAGAGGTCATCCCATATTGACTCAAATGATTCACAATATTCATCCCCACAGTTTAAAACCATCCACAATCTCGCTATCTTTTTCAATTTTTAGATTCTCAAAATCTTTCAAGCTCTACAACTTAGAAATACTTTAACATGGATAAACTATGGCAACAAGTTTCAAGAGTGTCCAGTGCACCTTCTTTGAATATTTTACACTAAAACCCTTGGAAATATGGTGTCATTTAAGCCTTGTTGAATAAGATTGAGAGCTTCATTATCCTTCATATTGTTCTCCTCCAACAATTTTTGGTTCGCATTTTTTGTTCTTCAATAGATTTTAGTCAACATTTGTTAGGCCCAACTTTTTAGCTTTGTCAAGAGGCTCTGGATATCTCTATGCTATGATATGAGTCTATAGGTGGCAGGGGAATAAACACTTTAAAAACAAAGTATTGAAAAGAAAAGAAAAAAGATAGATAAGGAAAATAGAGCATAAAAAGAAATGGAATAGAGCATTTCAAACTTGTATGCTACACTATTTCTTTGAAATAACAATTCTCAATGTCTCGAGTATAGTCATGGTAAGGGTGATATATTTTTTTTTGCAGTTCAATCCCATTTGAGGAATGCATAACACATCAGTTCATGAGAAAATTGTTGGCCTGGAGTTTCTATTGAAGGGTTGGTTGTTGATAGGAATCTCACACATGTCGCTTTGGGCTTTGATTCAATTAAATCCCCTCCTTTAATTTTTTTGTATGAAAACAAGTGATTTCATGAATCCATTTGAACTGGAAGATTAATGTAATTGTATTCATATTTTTTCTTTTCTTTTCCATACTTTAGTGCATTTGTGAGAAGGAAACATAAGACCTCCCACTAGTAAACAAATGTTCACATGCTACCAGATGTAGCAAAAGACTAAATAGAAATCACAGATCACTGGGGCAGAAATGACCTACATCATTCACAAAATTAACAACTCACCACTAGTTGTTTGACCTCCCCAATTGGGACTATGGATTTATGGGGGGTGGCCTTCCTTTTTATCCCTCTAGCCAATAACCCTTGCGCTTTGATACCTATATATTCTAGTGAGAAAAATTCAACTAGTTGTTGTAATTATGAGAGACCCACCTTGAAAAAAATAGTAAGTTCTAATGGCTATGTGTCCCTTGCACAACACAACTATCACAACTATGATGGCAAGATTTGATGAGTAGCCATCTCTTGTAAAACAAAACTATCACAATAATTTCATAACTATGATGACAAGATTCAATCGATAATCGTCACTTGTACAATGCAACTATTGCAATTGTGACGAAAGAGTGAAAATTTAAACATTCCTAATTAGGATGGAGTATTATCACAATTGCAACATTGTGAACATGAAGTCTTATCCTTCCCTTCTTCCAAGTTATGATAGTTTTTACTTTCATAAGTACGATAGATTCCCTCACCATCATATTTTGCGACACCAAAATTCCAACAGGAGCCAACGAGCGAGTATGTCACTAGGGCAATAGTTGAACATTGCAATTGCGATGGTTTTCCATTACAAAATGACTCCAAATGTTGTAGTGAATTAGTTTATTTATTTTCAATTGTTAATTTTCTAAGTTGTCACTCACTTTGTGGGGCCTCTCTAGTGAGGTGGCATCATACATGGAACGTGATGAGATGACATATTCCTTATTTTCCAAGAAGTTGGCACCCACTTGGAAGGTTCTATGTATCGAAATCAATTTGGAAATTTCATATATAGACTAAAGAGTCTTGTACATTTTTTGGAAAGATGCTTAATGTGACCAAATATTCTACATGGATAAATTTAGAACAAAAAAATGAAATTTTATCTTTTGATGTGCATTTTCTTGGATTGGTATTTTATACAAGAGTTATGCATAAATGAAGCTCCTAGAAATAAGTTGTAAATAAATTGAATGTGAACACTTAAGAAATGATTTCCTTTTGCATGAAAACTTTATAAATACAATGTGCTTCTAAAGAGAAGTGAGAGAGAATGAAGGAGTTTATTTTACATGGCTATGCTACAAGATATTCTCTAGGATGGAACAAGATGTAAATTTCCATGTAAAACCTTAAACCTGAAAATGTATTACAACTTGTTGTTGAATAATAAATTTGTTTGATGTTTTGGAGTGTGGAGGAATTTTTGTTTGGAAGGATTTTCTCTAGATGCATATATGTGTTTTCTACTATGTCTCATTCTTCTAGTTATATGATTCTAGAATATTAATTTTATATGTTGTAATGCTACTGAAATTTCTTAAATTTGTATATTACAAACACTTTCCTTTAATTTAGTAGTGGAATATTTAGCATATTTGTTTTTGCTTTAATGGCATAGTAGTATGTACTTGTATTTTTTAATTAGAATCTATTAAGAAATTATTAGAGCATCGATGTGAAAACTAATCTCAAGTGGATTTATGAGGTAACCTCATTTCTCTTCAATTGGCAGTATAGTTCAATTTTTTGATTTGCATGCTACTTGCATGTGAGGATTCCTAGTGTGCTTTGGTTTTGGTTATTCCTTCTATTAGTATTTCTTAGCTTAGAAAGCTTGCAAAAAATTGTTTTGAAGGAATCGAGTAATAATTAAACCTTTGGTGAATGGAAGTCTTGTAATTGATTTAGTTTTTCAAGAGACAACTAACATTTTTTGAAGGATGGTGAAGACAAAGAAAATGGATTTGGAGTTTTGACAATGGTCTTGTGAGTTCTCTTTGAATTGGATGCATTTTCCATATGTTTAAGAAACTTCATGAGTATAGAGATGCATTTGGAGCTTAACATGAATTGATATTTTTTTGGTACTCTCGGATACACAAAGGCTTAGGTGAGGCAAGAGTTCTCTTGAGATGAGAGATATTTTTAGATGGATACTCTTGATGAGATTTCAGTAGAAAGTTCAAGGAGCCTATGCCTTGCTTAGATGTGATTTCTATAGAGGCCTTTGAGGAGATTGTTCTTGGATAAGTCATAATGAATTGGATATCTTGGATGAGCATTCACATTCATCACTCTTAGTCTACTTAGCAGTTTATCACTTGAGAGGTGTTTCACATTGTTACTTTTTGGTACTTTATATTTTTCTTTCAAATTCATGAATCTCAAGATTTAGTTAGATGATTCTAGAGGATTTAGTGTGAGAGATGGAAAATACCGTTATCTCCTTGCATTTTATTTTCATTTATGGTGATAGTAGGATATGGCAATGAGCTGATTTCCTAAAATGGGAAATGTAATGCATTTTTCTTCTTTGAGAGGCTTACATCCATGAATGTTCATGATATTATATTATGTTTGATCTCTTAAAGTTGAACTTTTTTGGATTTTGTCGTGGCTTTTCTGTTGAGGTCATGAAGGATATCATACTTGACACAACTGGCATTTAGAGGTTTTTTTGGAAGGACATACTTATGATTTGAAGGTTCTCTCTTTCATCTTGGTTATCTTCTTAGATGTCCAAATTTTGTTAAACACTATTATTTGAGATCTTACATGGACCTATCATGATGAAACCTTTTTCGTCATTTATTATCCCTTGTACTTTATAGTTTCTTATTGATTACATGGTGGGTCATTTATCTTTTTCTTTTGTTGGATGTGTAGAACATGGAAGAGTTGTGGATAGTGTCCAAGACATATGTTTCTTGCAACAATTTTTTTATGAGTATTACATATCTTTGTGGGCATTCCTTTGTAGTACGTGGTTAAAATTTCTATATATTGTGATTGGTAGACTCAATATAAATTTGATCTTTCATATTTAACATTACCCATGTAGTGATAGTTCTTATATGTGTTTGGTCTTCATGAACTAGTTTGCACATGAAGCTTGAGGTTGCAATCTATGGGCTAATTATGTTTTTGGCATTTTTTTTGGTGTTGGATACCTTTAAGGTGTGGTTAATTAGATGGGTTAACATTTTTTGTGGATGTTATTTTCGGTCTCATGGGTTTATCAATTAGATTGCAAAAATTTGTTTGGTTTTTGTTCTAGCTAATGTTTATCATGTTTTCTAGAGGTTTTAATCACAGTTTTGTTTGGCTTTGAGTTTGGTGTTTTTGGTGCTTCTATATAGATCATGAGCACAGTGGAGAGATTGGGGTATTATATAGCCTTTGTTATCACATGGATCTTATGCTTGTGTTGTTTACAAAAGTGTCTAGATGAGCACAAGAACACGTGTTAAGATTGGTGTGGTTTCATGGATGACTTTGATGATTTGGTTTCATAAGTTTGACTCTTGATATGTTGATGTTGTGGACTCCTGATAGGTCTTTGACAAGTGAGAGAATGCCAAGATTAAGGTGTCTTATCTTAGAGTCCTAACATGTTGAATTTTTTAATTAATTAATTTATCATAAATTATTACTTTTCTAAGTTGTTATTCACTTTGTGGGACCTCTCTGGTAAGGTGGCATCCTACAAGGAAGGTAATGAGATGAAATATTCCTTATTTTTGAGGAAGTGGGAACCCACTTGGAAGGTTTTTAGATTTGGAAAGATATTATCATATATTTCCATTTGGTGTAGAGATGGGTTTCGAAATTTCCTATGTACACTAAAGAGTCTTGTGTATTTTTTGGAAATATTCATAATCAAACCAAATATTCTACAAGGATAGACTTGGAATAAAAATTAGAAAGTTTATCTTTCAAGAGTTATGCACAAAGGAAGCTTCTAGAAATAGGTTGTAAATAGATTGAATGTAGACACTTAGGAACAATTTCCTTTTGCATGAAAACTCTATAAATACAATGTGTCGCTGAAGAGAAGTGAGAGATAGTGAAGGGGGTTATTTAATAGGGCTATGTTGCAATATACTCTCTAGGATGGAATTATATGTAAATCTCCATGTAAAATCTTAGAGCCTAACAAATTTATTGGAACTGGTTTTTTTATTGTGAATAAAGAAGTGTTTTATCAATTCAAAAAGTTTCAGTACATGCAAAAAGACACTCTATGGAAATGACCCAAACCCATAATAGTAAGCCACTCATTGGTAGATTTACAAATAGTGACACACTCATCACCCAAATAGATGAAACCCAAAGATACAGATACATCATCCATAGCTCAAGTACTATGAAAAAAATTGGGCACACAAATAGACAAGTGCCTTTCCCTCAGCCAAACCAAGTCACGACCTCTTCTTTAATAAATTCGAAGTAGATGATTCACTACAAGCCACTAAAACATGACCACATAAACCACAACATCCACTAGATTCACTTATTTTGGAAACCAATCCAATGTTAGAGGCATGGATCCATTTATAGTACATTGCTAACAAGAACATCACCATACCCTCCACCTACCACCAACTTACCCTAAATATGAAACATGAGAGAGGATTTCATTCCTCATCCCTTAGGGTAGAAGACTTCATTGGAGTCACCTTCGTAAGAACTTTTCTCTCAACCCTTTCCTCTTTATTTTCCTCCATTTTATCCAAAAAGTAGAGAAAATTATTTTGCCCACTCCTAACCTTCACCATATGAGACTCATGAGGATAGGTGGATGTTCAGATTACAAGTGGCTACAACTCGTAGTCACCACTACTAATTAGTGTCCAAGTGTCATGGTACATGTGCAGATCAATACCTACCTCCATGTGGGAAACAATCCCTGGCCAGCCCACCTATCCATTCGGGTTCAAGGCAAGCATGAGCCACACACAACACCTCCTCATGTGAGGATCTTTCCATTAAAAACTAGAACCAAAAAGAGGGAAGATATATCCAGAATAGGCCTCAGTGAAAACTCAATGTTAAGAATATTTTCCCTAAAGATCTTCATAATTTCCTCCCAAAAATTGATATCATCAATTTTGAAAACATGGCCCATTCAAACAATAGAAATTGGCCCAATGAAGGACAAAATTTGATCCCTTGTTTGAAGGGATAAATTGGCCTCCATTGCACCACACAAACACTTCTCATAACTAGAAATATTTTAGATAGGGAGGGAAATAATGCTCAACATGCCATCATTTCACCTCTTAAAGACCATCTTGTACACAAAGTCTAATCCAAAGTGTGTGAATTGACCTTCACATCATACCACTTTAAGATATCATGATACAAATCTTGAGAAAAATCATGCTCGTAATGCCACATGCGAACTCACATTTTCATATCTCACATAGTTCTTTTTTGGAATCCGTGTTCTACTTACTACACGTCCAATTACTTAAAATCCCACCTCACACCCATCCTTTGGTTGATGGACCTAATAATTCAAGGAGAGTTTGACAAGAAATAAAAATCTAGGTATTACAAGTACCTAAGATCTTTGAAAAGTTCAAATTTGTCCTCAAAAGATCCATCAACTCCAAGGTTTGAAAGTTTTTCTGCTAATGAATTTGTTTCTCAAAAACCATGTGATACCTTGAAGTCCTCAAAGTCTTGTAATAGGGTTCTAATATGCTTGATGTGCTTCTTAAGATACAAGGTATCCATTTGACCTTTTGTGATTCCATTTATAAAAAGATGTGAATCTCCTTCTAAGTGGAGTTTTTATAAACCCAATGTTTTGGCCTAAAGGACTACATCCATGATTGCCAAACATATAACCTCATTATTTGTTCCCTTGGGAAGACTCCTAACACTAATTTCCCAAATGCTTCTAAAATCATCCCTAGCAACAAACCTAACCCCTGACTACCCTGTGCCTAGAAGCTCTATCAAAATTCACCTTAATCCTCCTGACACAATGTGACTTTTTCCCATCTTTTGGCTAAGAATTAACCCTCTAAGGCCCATTAATGGGACATGTATTGTAACTTGTTACTGAATAATGCATTTGCTTGATATTTTGGACTGTGGATTTTTTTACTTGGCAGGGTTTCCCCTATATGTATATATGTGTTTTGTATTATGTCTCATTCTTCTAGTTTTATGATTCTAGAATATTACTTGTATACATTGTAATACTACTAAAATTTGTTAGATCTATGAACTGCAATCACTTTCCTTCAAGGTTTTAGTTGTGGAAAATCAACTATATTTGTTTTCAATTTAATGGAATAATAGCATGTACTTGTATGTTGTTATTAGAAGTTGTTGAATAAATTACTAGACTAGATGTGTATATTGACCTCAGGTGGCTTTTTGAGACACCATAATTTCTCTTTAATTTTCTAATCTATGCAAACATATTAGATGACTCTCAAGGACTATACTCTTGCAAACACTAATGGATGTACCTTGATGATACTAGTGTGAGATATTTCTATATGTATAGGAATAAATTCCAAAACTACGAAGTCACTGGCTTATATTTGTCTCACATCTCTAATATACGTTGACCAAATCTCCTATCAAACTTTCATCCTACACAAGTAACTAAGTACATATCCACATTACATTATGTATAACCAAAGTTGAAAGATTTCTCTACAATATCTTTTTAAATCCTATTTTCCCTTTTTTTGTATTACCCAATTATGTTTCTTTGTCTTAAATATTACAATTAGGCAAAGAGATCATTTTTATTGTTGTTCCTTCATATTTAATTGGGACAGGTCATCTTAATTCCTCCTATTTGTATCAAAGTAATGTTGAAAGATGATTGATTGGTTGTTTAATCTTCCATCAACATTTCCTATATGTATAATTCTATTTGACAAGTCTATTTAGTATTATATATATATATATATATATATATATATATATATATATATATATATATATATATATATATATATATATATATATATATATATATAATATGAGATTAATGATATATTATGTCATATTATCATCTTTCTATATACAATAATATATCTTATTATTATTGATCACTTAATTATCAACTATTATTCATTAATACATATAACACTATTAATATATTAGTATCATGTAATATTCTAATACCATTATTACTTATTATATTAATATAAGATATTGACTACCAATTTACAATATAATATTTTCTTGTCTATCAATATAGTATATATTATACTTCATAATATAAAACTATATTATATTATAGTAATTCATAATATATTATTATTATGTTCATCTATTAATACAAAATTATAATATAATAAAAATAATTTGGTACTAAAAGATTTTTTCTTTTCTAAAAGTATAGTGGCAATATAAAAATATAATAAAAGGTATAACTAAAATAATTTAATTTAATATATTAATGTTAATATAATATTAATTGTAATGACATATTAAAATAATGATTTGATATTGATTACACTAGAACTTGTACCTTTGGAAGTGCAAGGATTATGTCAATAGTTTTACATATATAAAAAATGTTGTCACAATAGTGCTAACATGGAAAGTTTACTCATAAGATTTTGGGTGCATAGTAAAACATTGGTAAGATAATTTTTATCTTTGTTATTTTCTATTCCTTGGTACCCATGGAATACACCCTGTTAGACTTTTCCTTTGTTGAGGTTCATTTTTTCTTTTCGATTTTATCTTTTTTCACAAGTTTTGCTAGTATCTTTAATTTACACCCCTTTTTCATCCATTATGAACTTTATGGGATCTTGGTCAAAATGGTGAGTGCTTTGGTTATCCTCCTCCAAAATAATGAGTGCTCTAATAACATTGTCATTGTTATTAATGAAGTACAAACTATTGTAGTGGCTTTCATCATGATATGAGACATGGAGTGTGGGGTTATTTGAGCTATAAAAATTATAGATTTGGGATACTTGGCCTTTTAAATGGTGTGCATAAATTTTAGTTCAAGTTACCATGGAGGCTAAATAAATCTCACAATGGTCTTCCCAAGTTCCATCTTTTGCCATTTTTTCATAGTATTGTTCAAATTTCATGTCATCTTTCTAAGAAAAGAAAGGCTGAAAGTCTAAATGATGCTCCATAATGTACTCAACAACCATACTATGATGAAAGATTTGAGTGTTTCTCTTGGTCACCTTCAAGTTGATCTACTAGGGCTCTAAAAAAACAATTTCCATCTAGTAGCATTTGTACTATTCTCATCTATAATCCATTTTGTTGAACATTAATTTATTCTTGCTCTCATCCTCATTTTTTGGTTCATTTAACATGATGCTTAATTGAGATTTCTCATCTTCTTCTTTGATGGGCATATCTGACTGAAGAAGAGATGGTTCTGGTACAAGACTTCTTTAACATATAATTCAAATAGATAATGAGATGTATAATTCAAACTTACATGTAAACCATATAAATTATATTTCAAAAGAGCATAATGTTATGCTCAATTATTCTATAATGGTCTCAAACTCTAAATAAATTATCAAATTCATTTGTGTGTGGTCCAAGAAAATATGGAGAGAATTAACTATACAAAGAATTTAAATGCAACCCTACATAATAAAAATTAGATGAATTTAAGTTTATGAAAATGTAGCTAATAAATTACCTCTTATGGTGTAGGATACAAATAGTTACAGTTGGAAGTGATGCGAGGGGCAAAGCAGAGGCTAATCCATCTTTGGTAAGTTGTGTAAATCAAGTAGTAATATGTCCTATACATAGAAACCACTTATATGTCCTTAGCATAATGTGAGGAACATGTAACTCCATGTCTACAATATATAGACACAATTTTACTTGAGGCGCTGATAGATACCATTTTTTAGCTCTATTGTGTTCACATACATGTTCGGTTAAACTGAGACATTGCCACATTCCTTTTCCTTGTGACGATATTTTATCATACATGGTGCTATAAAATAAATTTTTGATCATGTATGTATAGATTTCATTTAATTCTTGTAGCTACTTATATCCGTTATTTGTTGCCAATCTATTTTAGTGTCAATATTTGAGCTAGGAAACAACAAATATACCCAATTTCAAGTTATGAGTCACTTTAAGATTTATGGTTTCTTCAAGAATTTAAACAATTATGTGAGATTTCATATGTAGAAGTGAAATTATCTGACTTCTTGTGTGTACTTTATGGTGATGTCATATTAAAGAATTATAAAACAACATATGCAAAATATCTAAATAATGTATAAAGAAAAATTAAATTTAAAATAAATATTTTACAATTATTATTATATCATAAAAAGTATTAATAATTTAATGGAATATAATATATTATTAATAAGTGGGTAAGTGCAAGAAGTTGGGTCTCAATTCTATAGAAGTCTATTTTGCGGAATGAGGCCTCTTTACAAATGGGCACCCAATTTGTTAAAAATCGGGTACATGTTATGGTTCGGGTGCTTGGTCCATATTAAAAAATTGGGCACCCAATTTTTGAATATGGATCGGGAACCTAAACCATATTTTAAAAATTGGGTACCCAATTTTTAAAATTAGGTACCTAATTTGTAAAAACATAAAACCCATTTTTGGGTGGGGTTTTTTGTCATTTTTACTATTGATCATTATTTGGAGATGGAAGCCCAATTTGTGCTTGGAAATGGGAGCCCAATTTGAGCTTTCTACTGATCCCCCAACTATTTTTTTCACTATTCTAGGTATTTTAATTTGTTTTATATTATTTTATTTTATTTTTTTAGTTTTTTGCTTTATAATTTTGTTAATTTTTTTTTTTTTCACGATTAATAGTTTAAAATATGTAAAATTGTAGATTTACATTGTAAATTATTGTTTTATATGGATTATTATTCAAATTATATTTGGATTATGTTTTCTCTCCCTTTTTTGATAGTTAGATGTTCATTTAAATTTTTGTTTTGTAGATGTTCATTTAAAAATTAGTATTTTAGATGTTTGAATATATTTAATTTATATGACACATAATTAAAGTTAGAGTGATGGATGATTAGATAGATGCATTAGATGTTTAGACTATTTAAACATGTATTTACATTGATGTTTTAGATTTATTTCAACTAAATAGTGATTGTAAATTAGTTTGTTGTACATATTAAATATTAGCCAAACTTTATGGTTAGGATTTTATAAACCCTCTACTTGAACCTACACTTTACACTTAAATACATGTTTATGAAATATTATTTTAACTCTAATATATTAACTTATTACTCTATTTGTATTCCTAGTTCAACTATAATCCAAATCTTAGGTATCTATAATCCCTAATTCAAGTATAATCCTAATTCAAATCTAACCATAATCTTGAACCATAACTATAATTCACTTTTTGACCTTAACTATAACTAGTTCATATTTCACTCTACTTGAACCATAACCCTATTCTATCCTTAAGTCTAGTAAAAATGATGCTTCAATCATAAGAGGAATTGACCTATATAACTCTATCCCAATTTAAATGCTAACCATAATCCAATCTTCACTAGATTCATAGTAATAGTGACCTTAATATGTACATCCTAACTGAACCCTACGTAATGCATAATTTGAAACCCTTACTTCAATCCTAAATCTAACTCTAAATCTTAAATGCTAGCTCTAGATAATAAGTTAAGTTTCAGACCTTATATTCCTAACCCTACCATATAGACACTAAATTCTAAATGTCAATGTAAACCATGATGTTAGCCCATATCCATGCCCTAACACTAAACCTAACCAAGTTTTATGAACTCATACCCTAAAATGTTATTTCAAAAGCTTAACCATGTAGCCCTAATCTTGTAGTTTAAGGTGTTGTATGTATGTTTGAATTGAATGTAAGTTTAATATTTTATTTCTATATTAAATTTATAAATTGATAAGTGTTGCACTCTCTCAATTAGTCACATATGTTCACATGTGTGAATTGATAACATTATAAAAAAAAATCAAGTTAGCATTTATTTTAATTTTTAAATAATCAATAATCAATCTTTATGTATTAAAATAAATTCTAAATGATATTCAAATAATACCTTTATATCAAATGATATAGAGCTATGTGCATGCACATGTATATCACAACAACAACTTGGTTCATATTTAATATATTAAACTTGAAAATTTCCTCTATCACCTCGAATAGGCCCCTAGGACTTGGTAAGACAATATATATCCATTCCTTTAATTTTGTTTAGTTTTTGCTAATGTCACAAGTTCATTTTCTTTTTAGCTTAAATATATACTAAATATGTAACATGAAAGTTTTACTCAAACGTAGAATTAATTTAATTGGGGACAAGATAATGCTAAACATAAATTTAATTGAATAAAATAAGTGTTATCATAATTATTATAACTAAATTATTAAATCTTTGCTTTATACTTATCAAGTACGAGGTCATCTTCCTCTTGATTCCATAGAAAATATCACCAATCTTACCATAAGATCTTGTCCATGTGAATACAACCCTAGTTTGACCCTTGAACAAATATGTGTTCTAAAAGTAATATTTCCAATGGTGGTGGAAAAATATACTACGATGTACTATTAAAGGTTGTGTTTAAAATTTTTTGTGAAAAACCAAATATCAAATTTATGAAGTTTGATAATATAGAATCAAAATAATAGTTGTAGAAGGGATGAAAAATGAAACAGTAAGGAATATTAGAGAGATAGGAAATATGAGTACTTTTCTTTTAATATACAACATTTATGGTGTGAATCTATATTAGTCATAGGTATAAATCAACCTTTCAATTTAAATACCAAACTAGATATAAATCATAAGTAACCCTTAAATCATAGGTATAAATTAACTCTTTAATTTAATAACCAAACTAGATAACCATAATCTTGTATCATAACTATAATTCACTTCTTGACCCCAACTCTAACTACAATATTTCCCTTTAATTGTACATAGCCCTATTCCATCCTTAGGTCTACCACAAATTGTTCTTCAACCATAAGAACATTGAACTATATAAGTCAATCCTAGTTTGAACCCTAACCATAATCCAATCCTAGAACTAGAGCCACAATAACCCTAATCGTAATATGTATACACTCTAACTAAATCCTAACTAATACCTAATCCCAAACCCTTAACCTAATCCCAAAACAAACCTTAAATGTTATATGCATGTAACCAGATAATATAAGTTTGTTTCAAACCTTATTCCTAACGAAATTATAATTAATGTAAAAATTGAAGATTTAAGCCTAACCCTTAAATCCTAAATGCACTAAATTGTAACCTTAATTCTAAATGGAAAAATTTTAATCAAAAATGTTAAATCTTAAATCTTAACCAACATATATTAATGCTCAATCTGGTAAAACCTAATTTTGTAAATGTTAACACTTTAGAAAACTTTTGTAAAGTTTGCATACAATCATAATACTAACCTTTTTTTACAAACACTTCTACTCCTTAGCCTAATCTTGACCATAATCTAAATATAATTTGAATCTTAATCCATACCCTAACCCCAACCTATACTTTACAGTTATGTATGTTTATGATGGACAATATTTCTTTAATCCAAATATATTAAATCATTACCATGAATATTCTCTCCTCTTTTTGTTATATTCAAGTAGTTAAATATGTATTAGATGTAAAGATATGGTTTTAAAGATGTATTTATATTGATATTTTAGATTTAATAGTAATTTTGTGAATTTTTATGTTGTATACATATATGCAAATTACATTTGATGAACCCACCCTACCCCCTCCCCGACCCCTACCCCCTCCATCTCCATCTCCACCTCCACCCCCACCTCCATGAGTACCTAGTCCTCCATGACCACCTGCCCTAGAGGATCTATGTGAGAGCATGAGGCACAACCTTCATGACCTCATGAAAGATATATAGAGTATTAGGTGTGAGGCCCATCCCCCCCCCTCCCCCCGTCCCCCCTACTTCACCCTGTAGATAGAATGCAAGGCATTGTACAGTCCATTGAGCATTTAGAAAGTGGCATATATAGCTTTAGAGTATGGAGGAAAAATATGTGTGCCTTTGATTCTGATGACCTATCTTATAGAGAGGTACATCAATTGAAATTAAATAAAGGACATTTTAAAAGATATTTTGTAAACCCAAAGATAGGTCTTGAGATAAGCAAGAAGAAGCCTCGTATATCTTTTAGATGTTGCACACATCCTTGTATATCATGACACTTTTGGGAGTAGCGTTGGATTATATTTGACCATCCACCACATGCTAATCATGAGGTGTCCATGTATTTTCTTAAGAAGTTATGGGCAGAGATTGAGTTGGTTTTGAAACCCAATTATTTTGATATTAGACCATTTTAGGGGTTTGGTGGAGGGATGCCTCAGGATAGGCATGGAGAAAATCTTAGTGATAATACAAGGAATCACCGACATCCTCAACCTCTTGTTCCTCTTCCTGCACTGGTTGTTCCAGCACCTCTCCATCATCGAGCAATGTCATCTGCTCTTACTTCATTAAGTGCCCTTTCAGGAAATTAAGTAGACCATTAGATGTAGATGATGGATATTCGTCCACTTGGACATATTTGTACTAGTTGTGGAGGTATATGTAGAGCCCCCCAGAGTGATGTCAATGTAGCACAAGATGGTCTTGATATTGAGAGCGGTGATTTTGATGATGAGGTGAATGTTGCTCATGGTGGGGGTAGTGATGATATTGATGTGTCATCATTTGTTGACCTTCTTTGTGGAGAGGGAGAGAGTCAAGAGCAACAGGTAAAAAATTAATTAAATTTTATAAAGTACATTATTATTTACTTTCTACATATATGCATACTTGTATTAACCATATTAATGTATGTTGATTTTCAATTAATAGAGGATGGATGATACTATTCCTCCTAGGAGACAATATAGTCTTTTTTGGGACCTTCAAACATTGGCATCCCTCATATGATAGGCACTTTGAATTACACTCTAATAATGTACATTGGAACTCAAATTTAATAACATGTGCTCATATATCTTTTTTATGTGATTTTGTAGAGATTTTCATCCATTACACAATTTAATGTTTTTACAGGTCTTGATCCATCGACCACTGAGGCACAGCCTCAAATACCTACAGTATGAACTTTTCAAGACAAATAATTTGTACTATTTTTATGTACACATTTTTATTAACTTATCTTCAACTTTGATTCATGAATAATAATGTATTTTGGTTTTACGAATAGGAGATGGATCGCACTTTTCCATGTAGGCCTTAGTATAGTCTATTTTTGACTCCATCTTTTGACCATTTTAGACATGTCGATGATCATCATAGTAGCATATCTCTAGACACATTTGTAACACTGGCTAGTACTTGGGTATGATATATATGTTTTTATTTCAAAAAAATTTAGTGTAAATTATGTACTTTTTAAATTTACATACTTTTTAATTCATGTATATATAATTTTGACTCAAGGTTTATGTATCCATGATTTTAGGACTATGTTGCCATGAGTGTTGGTGGGACTACAAGACTAAGCCAGATGGAGGTACATACATTATCCTTTTAGGTCACCATTGTTATTTATACATAGTTCATTATGATCTTTATCAAATTTTTAAAATTTATGTATTATATTACAAGACCTCACGACTGCCACATTTTGTAGCTTTGACAGTACACCTCCTCTTGTTATAGAGGGACACCTATTTCAGGTGGTATTATTTTAAGTAGTAAATATTTAAATTTATTTGCAAGATAGATTTTGAAACCCATTTCAAATAAGCATACATACATATTGTCTTCTTAGGATGTGACACATGATTCCCCATAGGATGAGACACATCATGTTACACAGGATGATCTATCTGAGTCCTCTTCATGTGGAGTAAAGAGGATTGTAGATCAAATAACTTAGGTCTTTTTGGCACCTTTAGATTGTGTTTTTATGGAACATATTGTTTATTATGATACACTTCGTATTAGGACAGTTAATTGTATTATTATTTTTTTTTGACTTCATAGATCATGTTATGACATGTTAGACTATGTTATATATTTTTACTACTTCTTATCATGCTAGTGTATCATGTATAGATTATTATATTATCATGTTGTAAGTATGAACCATTTTTTTTATTATGACATATTTTATTCATGTTATGAAACATTTTGTTAGTATATGTTACATGAACAATAATTTTAATTACATATAGGAACATTAATTTAAACATGTTTGAATGTAAAAGTAATGGAAAAATATAGGAGGTCATTACTTGAATTGAAAAAGAATTTAACGTCAAGTGCACACATTTAGCTTTCAAATAGAAGTGAACTCTTATATTTTACACAATTGAACTCATATTATTAATATAAAAAAAGTGACGTCATATATATGCAACACAATGTGAAGGACATAATAGAAGTGAACTCATATTTTTAAATATTTACAACATGTTTCAATTTCAAAATAAAAAATTGGTTCAATACATTTCTTCAAATGAGGTCTTGCAAAATAAAATTAAAAATAAAAATAAAAAAAATTTGAAATGTTAATAAAAGAATAAATTAATAAGACCTATTTGCATTATGTAAATATGTGTATTGTATGTACTCACTATGTGTAATTGCACAAGATGTTAATGTTGGATCCACCTTAAACATTTAAATTTGCATAAGTTTTACTTGAGACCTGAATAAGAGGTATATATAAGTTCTCTAATTTGCTATTGACAATGCATACATACATTTAAATTATACAAGTACATATATAAAAAAAGCACAATAAAGAAAAAACTTACATGTGTGTATTTTGTAGTCATTCCACTATACCATCTGCATCCTCTCTCTTTTGTAATGCATCTATTATTGCCTTGTGCTCATCCATTGAAATTGTCCACAATACCTTATTAGTAGGTCTCCCTTTGTATATTTTTTAATTTGATATTTGTTGCCACAACCAAATGAGAATAGTGTAAAATCTTCTTTTTTGATTGGTAGTCTTCAAATGCAACTAAACCATTTCTTCTTATTAGGTATGTATGTAGCCAGGTGCCAGCTACTACAAAAAACCCAATTGGATATTCAAAACCATCATTATCTACTTAATAGCATATCATTTTTTTTCTTAGGTTCCACACACCTAACTAGCCAATACTATTGAAGTTGATGAAAGATCAACCCCACAACTCTCAAGAATCACCTGCATGCAAACACTTGTCACAAAAGAAAGAAGCAAAAATATATGGAGGCTGGAATTGTCAGATCCATAGATGAGACATTCTTGATGAGCAAAAAATATATTGTTATTATAAAAATGAATTGCTTATAGTTACAAAGAGAGATTGTCCTTATAAAGGAGATTGAAACTCTAAAAATGTCTAACCTAGGTTGCATCATAATAATTAATTATGAGATGCCTAAAGTTTAGCTTAAGTGAAATAGAGTTAATTAGAAAATATCTAATTACTCTAACACCCCCCTTAAGATAAACTTAGGGAGTAGCTAAAATCTTAGAAACTACTATGAAAAGTAGATTTGGGTCTTGACAACAAGGCCTAATGAGGTATCCAAGCACAACTAGATCTTTGAAAAGAGGAGAAATCCACATGGGAAAAACCCTACTCCAAAAAGAGATAAAAAAAATGATGAAAGAAACTAGTGAAAGACGAAAGAAGCACCGAAAATATTCAGCTATCGAAAACAAGCAAGAAAAACCAAGGGCTAGTGCTAGATTAAAAATCAGTGGCCAATAAAAGTAGATGGAAAAAAGTTTTCCAAAAAATAAAAAAATCACCATAGCATATTCGGTGTTGGCAGAGGATAACATAGAACAAAATTTTTCCAATGTTCAAACTATCGATTAAAAAGATGGAAAAACCAAAAAATTGCCAATAATTTCAAACTGCCCATAAAGGTGAGAAAGGATGCCACGTGGTAATAGAAAAAGTGAGTGGTCGTAGTGTGTTGACTCCAAAGTTGAGCACAATTTAGAAGCACCAAAAATTCCTACCAATGAGGAAGTGGAAATTGCCAAACAAAACCATGAAATAAGGAAAAACAAATAATGCATGGCACCTCGTGACAATTAAAAGCATGTGCTCCCAAATACATGATCTTCACATGAAAAAGTTTCCAAGGAAATGTATGTTATTCTACTAACGTGGTCTTCAACTGCCTCACCAAAAAAAGTAACATACGCATTTAAAATATGTGCAATCAATCCCACTCACAAAATTCATGTGCTGCTAACTGGAGAAGCACACGAAGCGCAATGAAGGTGGGCATGATGCCATGTGGACAAAGAAGAAAGAGTGCCATTTATGAATAGAAGTCATGCATCAACAAGGCATGGGGGGAGCCTGAGAAAAGTCAAACATTAGAACTCAACTCACAAACCATCATTATCACTCACAAGCGAGAGTTGCAGAACAACCTTCCCTCTTAGCTCAAAAATCACTAGTAAAAGGTGGCAACAAAGGATGCCACATGGCAATGGAAAAGGTGTGCGATAGTAGTTGATGGGTGTTGACTCCAAGCATTAAATAAAATTGTGCTTCCAAGCCCTCATGATCTCCCACTTCTTCCTACTAGTGACTTCAACAATCAATGGACCATAGATGTCAAAGAAATGGATGGCAAAAAAGTTCAACCACCAATTGTGAAAGAAATTTCCAATTGCTCCAAAAGTGAACTTATAATCAATGCCATATGATGAGGCCGCTGAGAATTGGAGTACACAATGCCAACAAAACAAACTCCCAACACCATCAAAATTCTTGCAAAGCTAGCACAATCTCCATGGGCAGCGTGCCACCAAAATCTGTTGATATGGGGCAGAAAAATTGCCTGTTCATCATGCCAAGAGAGCAGAGAAAGGGTCACATTGTAATGCTTCCACTGATGGTGTAGGGTCATATGATTTCCTTCTTCACGCTCACCAAGAGAGGTGGTTTTCTCATTATGATCATCAATACACTAGGTAATCTCCTCAAATTGCAACCCAAGTTTCTCCTTCTCCACAACTGCAAGTAGCTCGAGCACCTCTTTGAGAAGCTTCTACAGTGGTTCTGACAACCCCAACTGGCTGACATGCATTATGAGTGACATGTTCTTCGAGTGAACTCTCGATGTCTGCAACCGCATTGCGATCCTAAGGGTGGCGTTCATGACAATGGGTGCATTTGCGACTGCTATGTATTATTCTCTCTGGATGAATCTCCACAACAAGGAAATGAACTCTAATTTTTCAAAAAAGTGCCCCCAAATGTGTGCTTCCAAAAATTTTAATAAAAAAATACTTTCCTCTCACCACCTCACTTTGTATGCCTAGGTCAAATGGCTTGGGTGCAAAAAAAATTGCCTCAAATTTCAACAGCATCCAAACTAGATGTATTTTATATGGAAATGGAGGTTTTTGAGTGCTCTGAGCTCAACAGTGATGTCTGTTTGGGCTTGCAGTGCTCCGAAAAATAGATCCCCCTATACCAATACAAAACACTTCTAAAAATTGAAACCCTCTGAAAGAGAAAACTTTTATATGAAAATCAATGTCAAATCTCTCATGAATAGAACATGGGCATGAAGATTTGAAGCTCTGATACCATGTTGAATTTCATGAAAGATCAACCCCACAACTCCCAAGAATCACCTTCATGCAAACACTTGTCACAGAAGAGAGAAGCAAAAAGCTATGGAGGCTAAAATTTTCAGATCCATAGATGAGACATTCTTGATGAGAAAATAAGATATTGCTATTATAAAAAATGAATTGGTTATAATAACAAAGAGAGATCATCCGTATAAAGGAGATTGAAACCCTAAAAGGGTCTAACTTAGGTTGCATTATAATAATTAATAAAAGAATTAACTATGAGATGCCTAAAGTTTATTTTAAGTGAAATAGAGTTAATTAAAAAATATCTAATTGCTATAACAAATACTCAGCCTATTCATTATTATCATTAAGTGCAATAACAACATAAACATGTCCTACAAGATAAGATAAAGTACATAAACAATTTAATCACATGTGTACATAAATAAATAATATATTAATGACATGCACTTGAATTATATTAATGACATGTACATAAATAATATAATATAAATTGAAGCATGATCAGAAAAAAAAATTAATTAAATTTTGCATACCACGTTGTATGAGGTCTAAAATATGACCATAGTCTTCTGATGCAAATGTAACATTTGGGCCTTCATTTACTCTATCATCTTGAAAATGTATGTTAGTAGGTGCTAATGATTTATGTTTCCAATCTTCAACCCATTCTATATTCTCACATTCTTCCCATTCACCTGCAAGACAAAATTGACAAAAAAAGCAAGCTCCCTAGTCCATATAGTCCAAGTGTTAAAATTTGAACTCCTAAATGAATGCCATTTAGTTGACCCACTAATTGTCTCACAGTCATATATCGAAAGGATAGTCTTCTCTTCAACTAGGAAGCAAAAATGTCTGATTGTAGAGTTCTGACTTGATCTTGTGTATATATATTTGTTACATCATACCACAATCTCATGTGCATTTTTGAATTTGGCTTTTTCTTCAAATTTTAATTGCTCTCTGTAAAGAACTCTCTTCATGCATGCACCGCCACCATCATGTTCTCCTTTACCATGTCCAACCTCAAAAAAACTCCACACATGTTGGATATTAGTTTGCTTATGTGTCCTACTCAACCAATAGAACATTCTAGCATTCTTGAATTGTCCTATACAATTATGTGACCATATCTAATGTTGTGTGGTTTGAATTTGTCTCTTTATTAAATTATCATAAAAGACCTTGAAACAATATTAGACAAACTTAGATGAATGAAGTTTATTATCACTCATATAGAAATGGTACTCTCTTAATATTTTTTGATCCTCCTTTGTACTATCAAGTGCATGCCTATAAACTATATGAACAAAAATTGCTACTTGCACTGAGTTGTAATATTGTGCTTGTACCTCATCTTGAGGTGCAAGTGTGTAGTTCTTTGCAAAGTCAACAACTAAAAGTATAGTACCAATTGGAAACATATTTTACATATGAGAAATTGTCTATCAAGTCATCTAGCATATTGAGAGTGTTTAACATATTTTGGTACGATCACACTCTTAAACTCATCCATAAATGCATGACAACTAACTTTATTTGTAACTAGATCACACCTTCTTCCAATATTCCCATCCTTCAATGGATAATCAATAGTTTTGAATCTTTTTACAACACTAATTGTTGTCCAAAAGTAGCCAAAGAATTTTCATGCAAACATTCATCTAACAAAGAAAGATTGCCACACATATCAAATGTACCATAAAGACATGCATTGAAAAGAAAAGATTGGTCATTAAGTGGCTTACAAAATAAACCTGATATGAAATCCTTTATAGTTTGAGGTGGTATTTTTATACCACATTCCTGCAACATTTCTTTACTATGCATGGTACCACGTATAGATCGAAATACATCATAATGGTAATGGAATTGAACATGAGTTTTACAACAACATGTGATTCTTTCCTTGTTCATCCTTACATACCATGGTTTACATTTTTCAAAATATCTTTGACTAATGGTAATAGCTAACACCTTATCATCTAAAATTTTTATGAACAATTTAGTTTGAGTCATCTCCAAAAGGTGTTTAGGATGTGGATCATGTATTTTTGAGCCAACTCTTTATTTAAGAACATCTCTTGAATTAGGTGATACTCTTGTATTATCATGCCAAAAAATTTCAACCAAACTTTTGACTTCACTAATAAGTTTCATATCAGATCTCAGGAGTCTACCACTAGAAGTCCACAAACTATTTGTTGGATCACATTCAAAGTTAACCCTTCTCTTTACAACTATTTCTAAAGTTTTACGACACACATTAAGATATCCACTTAGGTTACTAATCAATCTTTTGTTCTGGTAGTTGATTTGTTAACTAAAGCTATTGTTATTGTTCATCATGCTACATTCTTATCTTTAGAGTGACTTCTCTTTCCGATAACATTAAAGGCACTAGCAATAGTGGATACAACTTGTTTTAAAGACTCATTTTTATTCTTGAGTTTTGCATGCATTTCCAACATTTTCAATACTTTATGCATTTTAGACATTTAAATTAGTTGCAACATCGACATTGAAACCCAAACTTCTTATTATAAAAAAAAGTCTATATAAACTATTAGCATGTGTCCTAATCTCTCTCTGTGAAACCAATCCATGAAGATTATCTAGCACATCATTAGAAAAATGAAAATTATGTTCACGCATATCATTTAAACATGTTTGTTTAGTACTTGGTGTTTTCGTTGTCTATATTCATATAATTGTTTTTTATTAGATAAACAGATTTTGAAGGGTACCTAAAACCCTGTACAAGACTAAAGATATTCAATAAGCTCAGAAACAAAGATACAACAAACAAAAGTAGAACTGGTCACCCCTCAAAACATAGGGTAACCAAGGTGACAAAAAGCCTATCACCAACCAAAAGAAATGATCCACCAAGGGGGCAAAGCCAAATATATCACGATTTGCCCTTTGATTTCGAGCCACCCTTGCACAATCTGAGGTTCAGATCTAAAGGAGAAGCAGATGATCTAGTGTTCTTTCTTTTAACCACAGTCCAACCATCCTCCACCTTAGCTACCTTAGCAATCCAATCCCTAGATGAAACCGAACAATGAAGCCCAGGGGGATCTGAAACACCAACATTCATCTTGGAAGAGCCCGTAC
This sequence comes from Cupressus sempervirens, assembly GCA_028749045.1. Lineage (NCBI taxonomy): Eukaryota > Viridiplantae > Streptophyta > Pinopsida > Cupressales > Cupressaceae > Cupressus > Cupressus sempervirens. The sequence continues at coordinate 564,458,395 of CM053792.1, forward strand.
CCAACTGGCCCCTTGCAGAAAGGACATGACCAGGGCTAGGAAAAAGGTCATGGCCCCCAATAGGACTAGGAGGAGCATCCAGTACAAGGGCAAGAGAAGGAACAAGAACCTCCTCAAACACTAACATCGAAAGAACATATGTAGAGGAAACATCCTCGGATACAACCGCTAAATCCAAAGGTGCATCACTAGACTTTACCACCATATAGTGTTTAGAAGAGGCCCCTGACCACCAGGAAGGAGGATGCCTAGATTTAGTCTTCAGAGCAGCACATCAAGCAACAATGTGACCAGTCTTATGACACTTCCTACAACGAAAAGGAATACCTTCATAATCCAAAATAAGGGACCAAGAGCCCCTCAAAGAATCCAAAAAAACCTTCTCAGGAAGGCCCTTAGAAATATCCATCTCTACAAGAAATCTAGCATATGTCGAATGAAGGATATCCGAAGTGTCTGAGTCAACATATAAAAAATCACCAATGGCAACCCCAATAGCTTCATAAACTTAATCATGCCAGAGATGCATTTGGAGATTTGGTATCCGGATCTAGATAGGGACCTTGTTAAAGATTCAATTAACGGATCAAAGTCCATATGCCACGATTGGCCATAAGAAGAAATCTGTCCTCCCATGAAAAATTGTAATTGCACAAAATAGTCTTCCTATCTTTAACAGAACTAAACTTTACAATGAAAAAAGCTTTAGCCACTGGAAAGATGTGGACTTTACTATCTAAAATAGGCTCCCAATGCTTAGAAATCCAAGCATGAAGGTTAGAAAGAGAGGGCCAAAAACCCCAAAATCTAAAGATAGCAGTAAAAGAAGAGAGCTCATCTGTTGTACCAAAAATATTGTTGACTGTTTTAGAGTCTAGGAGTACTCGTAAAGGGTTTGAAACACAAATAGGGGAAACTTCATGGGGATGGGAAGGCCTAGAATGAACAACTTGAGCACCATGAAGACTTGCCTCAAATGCAGCCACATCAGCATAAGAGGCAGATCTACCCCTAGAACTCATAGTAGAAGCCGACCTAGAGAGCAACCAGCAACTAGTGTAGAGAGGCAAGAAGCTCCCAAGCAAAAGAGCAGACCCAAAAACCAGCAACAACAAAATCCTAATATTCCTCCCAATATCCAGATAATCTAGACCTTGGGCATAGTTAAAGGCATCCAGGTGCAGAGACCAGATTGAAGCCAGGGACCGAAGCCAGAGCCAAGCACAGAGGCTAGATTGAAGCTAGGGGCCAAAGCCAAAGCCAGGCGTAGAGGCCAAATCAAAGCCAGGTGCCGAAGCTGAAGCCAGGCACAGAGGCCAGATTGAAGCCAGGGGCCGAAACCGAGCTTAGGTAGTTATAATGGACTAGACACATTCATATAATTGTTATTTTCAATTGGCATTTCATTTTCAATGTTATTTGGAATTTGAATCTCATTTTCATTTTTTCTTGGTATTTCTTTTGGGGTTTGCATTTCCATTGGATTTTTTTGTGCATGATCATTTGACAATCTATTCTCATGAAGAAAACCTAAATCATTTAAATCGTAACTTGCTTCTACAAAATCACCAATTTCATCATGAAAAAAACTCCATGGTTTGGAGACACACTTGTATTGAATGTTTGATTAGAATGTGCACCTAAATCTCCTTGTATTGGGTTCTCTTCTTCAGCCTCTTCATCCATCATGGTATCCTTAATGTTTTTCTCTTCTGAAACAATATTTGAAATTGAAAACCCAACATTGCTCAACTCTCTAATTCTTTGTCTTCTCTCTCATTGACGTTGTCCTGCATTCTCCTTGTTTGTTGCAATCTCCTCATTTGTCAGAACTTCTATTTTTTTCTTTCTTCATTGTTTTGATCTCATGTTTGCACTAGTTTTGAATTCAAATCAATAGCTTGCAAATTGTAGAAGACAATAAGAAAGCAAGATAGTTGTGACATAAATTCATTGTTGAGCTCGAAACTGTCAATCAATCATTGCAATGATTGATAAGTTCTTTGTGAGCCATCTTTTGGGGCCCAATGGGTACTTAGCAATCAACCTCCCAATTTTTAAATAATCAGGTCCTCGATTCTAAATTGGCCACTTGATATTTAAATAATCAGTCACCCGATTTATAAATAATCAAGTACCTGACTATTTAAATATTGGGAGCCCAATTTGTACGACGACTAAATTAGAATCAAGCACTCAATTTTTGAATTGAAAATCACGTGATCGTTTCTAATGTCATGAGAGAGAATTTCCCTTTGGCATCATGTTTTGGCTTGGGGAAAGACATGGTATAAACTTGGTGGGACCAAGCTTGTGCCTTTATGTATCAAATTTTGACTAAGACAATTATTTGACAAAATGAAAATCCATTATAGATCTTACTGTTCTAATTTCAAAAATGTAAATTTTATAATGTTATGAGTTCATTTGTTATTTTTGCATTATTTATTAATTAAAAGTCTCTTAAGTATAAAATAGTGAGATTCACTAAAACTTTAATAACTTTTTAAATTTTTCATATTTCTTAAATTAAATTGCATCTCATCAATCTGTACACAATTCTTGCGAACTTAAAAAAAAAGCTTAAAAAGTTAAATTTTGATTGAATTATGGTGTCTGTACATGAGAGGTTTTAGAAATTAGCTTAATTGTCAATTAAAAATTAATAATAAATAAATTCATTATATAATTAAAAAAATTTATTCTCATCAATCTTTGGTGTGCAAGTAACTTCTTTTAAAAGGATTCACAAAAATTCTTTTAGTTGTGTCCAATTATGGTGTCAGCACACAAGTGCAATATGGTCCTAAAACAAACATTTTGAAAAAGTGGTTTTTAAATATCCATACCAAAAGAATAATCTATCATATGGGTATATGAATAAATTACATATTCATAAACAAGATTCCTGGCACTACTATTTTAATTTCTAAAGATTTTTTTATATTAATCTCTAAATGCCTCAAATTTTGGCATCAATTGACAATATATTTCAAAAACAGGAAAAGTTCACTTCCACTTTTTGGCCAAAAGTGAAACCCAACTTCTTGCGCTGACCCAAGTCCCACAATGGTTTGTCAAAATTAAAGTTTAAAATGATCCCTAGTTTAAGAAAATATATATAAGGCATATTGTATTCATCTCATTGTTTTGTACAAGACTTATGAGAATTAGATAGTTTTACAATTTTAACATATTCAAATATCAATTCTATTTAAATTATAAATCATAATTTATTATTTGTTTTTATCAAATTAAGTTAAAGTATTTTATATAGAAAATAATTCTTTCATTCAATTTTTTAAGAGGTACATGTACTTTTTTGAATTATAAAAAAAATCTAAATTACTTAAAGAATGAATCACTGCCTCTTTTTTATATAAAAAATATGTGTGGCAGAAAAGTTATTAATTACAAGACAAAGATCACGAAGGAAGGATCTTCAAGATGGATATGGAAACCTTTGGAGGACATAGAATTGGACCCAGTTGTAGTTAAGGCTTACGAAGAAATTATACAAGTTAGGAAAGTTAAACAACTTGATAGAAATGATAAGCTTATTTACGTGGCTTCAAATAGTCGCCAATATAGCATGAAAAATGGCTACAAAGCAGTGATACACTCACAAAGATGGGATGAAGTGGAAATTCCACTTAAACTCTATTGGAACCCTACTTGTTTAGCAAAGGTAGGATTTTTTTTTTATGGCTAGCAATCCAAAACAGGATTTTGACGGTAGCTAGATTCCGTAAATTAGGCTTTGAAGGCTCGTCTAGGTGTGTTACGTAAGTTAAACAGTGAGGATTTTGATCACCTATTATACAACTATCCATTTTCCCAATCATGTTGGGAATGCCTCAGACATATGTTAGGCTGGTCTATGTCATTGCCTAAATCCTTTATTGATCTCCTCAAGGGTTGGCCTTCCAATTTGTGTAACGGAATTTATAGTAAACTTTGGAATATTAGTCCTTCTATTTTGGTATGGGAAGTTTGGAAAGAAAGGAATAGAAGAATTTTCTGTGATTCAGAGTTAAAGCCAGAAGAGTTAATACTAAAAATAGAAGCTAGCATAGTTGAAATAGCTAACTCCCATCTTAGAAAGTCCAAAAGAAGAAGGCTCCTTTTCTATTTGGGATGGTCACAAGAAGAATTGGCCAAATTTGATTAACCCTCCACTTGTCTATTTTAAGAAAAGCAAGGAGGCAAGGGAAACATGTAAATGGGCACCCCCTTTGAAGGGATGGGTAAGACTTAATTTTGATGGGGCAGCTAGAGGCAACCTAGGAATAGTAGGTATTGGTTGTATCATTAATGATGACACAGGTAAATGAATTGCCAAAAAAGTCATGTCTATTCATCCTACTTCCAACAATATGACAAAACTCAAAGCATTAGAAAAAGGTCTGCAACTATGTAAAAAGTTAGGATTATCAAATATAGTCATTGAAGTTGACTCACAAATAGTCTTAAATGCAATGAGGAAATGAGAAACCCCCAATTGGGTCCTTAACTTTAAGTTAGAAGAAGTTCTTGGGCTCCTAGATCGATTTGTAGAGATCTGGATATGTCACATTTATCGAGAAGGTAATCAAAAGGAAGATTATTTAGCAAATGAGGGAGCTAATCATGTTAACTCCTTGGTTTTTAGAGATATGGTATAAATATCTTCAATTATAGTGTTTATTTTAATTTTAGTATCCTTTCTTTAGGTTTGACCCTTTTTAAATAATGGAATTTTCAGAGCAGATAGTTAGTAGTAATGAGTCATTCTAATAATAAATGTAGCAAAGGGAAGTATAGCACAATATAGTGAGCATAAATAGCCACCATTGATGGTATTTTGTTAAGTTAGCAGTTATAAGTTAAGTTGTGAAGCCCTTAGGTATATTCCCTTATCATATACAGCGGGATCTCTTAATCCGATCCCGATTATATAGTGCATGTTATGTTTAACTTTCAGATCGGCTCTTCATCATTAATAATATAAGATTGGTCTCTTTATTACTCCAGGTGTTATAACCCTTTTGAAGGGCAGTTTGTGGTATGATTGCATTTGAGTGACATCAAGTCATGGAGACATTGGAGGAAGTATCGAGGTATTTCTAGAGGCTTCGAGGTGATTTTGTTTTGTTCTTTTGTTTCGGCTTTGATCTGTCTTTTTCACTGCATATGTTCTTGTCATAAGATGGATACATTCATATGTATCTTCCATACCTCAGAAGTCCACACCATGGCCTTCCAACGCAATATTAAACTAGAATGATGGAATAGGATGCTAAGGTCAGTTGACAAGATAACGCATATTACAATCAGTAGGGCAATAGGAGAGGGTTTCTTCAAATATGATTTTATATGGAGGATGAATAGTAACATCATCGAGATCTTCATTAGGTGTATGGCGAGAGCTGAGATAAACAAATGGGAAATAGTAAAACTTTGTTTGAATATCTTTGATCCCATTTGGTGCCATGGCTTGATAGAAGCAATTATGAGCTTGGACGAGATGCTAAGAGTGCCCCTTCCTGAAATGTACATGAACCACCAACTAGGGAGCCTTATCGTGGCAAATACACTGAGGCAACTTGCACTGGTAGTAAGGGACTGAGTAGCCTTCAATGAGGTATGGCCAAAAATGGAATCTTGTTTTCAATTCCTTCTTAGATGGAGAAAAATCAGGATGGATAACAAAATTGACTGGCTCAGCAACTATCTTGGTTTGTTTAATGCATACATTCACCCGAGGGTTGGATTTGGTAACCTAGAGGCATTGGACTTTTGTACTCCTAATATCGAGAAGTCCAACAAGGAGAAGTCCACCTTTGAATTCCCCCCCCCATTTTAAGTCAAAAAACCCTAATGATGTTGCGTAAGTCATTATGGTGTTTAGGAAGAAATAAGGTGTGTCAAGTTTATAGTAAGAAAACTATGATTTTTGGGTGAGTTAATCTATCGGTTATGTAGTGTGATGTTGGTCGAATGCTGGCCTTATGAAGTTTCTCCGAAAAGGAAGTTTGATGGTATCCTATTATTATATTAAGTGTAGCTTTTAGTATGGTCAGTAGCTCATATAGTTTCCATCAGGTTTCTACCTACTCATTAGGGATTTTGATTTTGTAACAATATTTTATAGCATGTTCTTCATATTGTAAAAAGAGGGGGGACAGAGTAGTGGAATTATGCTATATAGAAGATTCTGCAATTATGTAGATAACTCTAATCCTAATATATAAAGTGGATATTATTAGTAATTGTGGCATCCTCAAATTATTGATACATGGCAAGGCTTTTGCACTTTTTTTAGTTAATTTTATGGTGTCTATGTGGTCTGATTCTTTCTAAACATAGTATGGGAAGACACATAGAAATTTATGATTGGATTTGTATTGAAAATTTAAGAACATCACTCGGTTTTATAGTAGCTTAGTTAAATTATTTGACTTATTATCTTAACATCCATGGGTGGTGCAGTAAGGAACTCTGTTCCCAAATGAATCTATTATGTAGCCCCATTTTAGTTTCATGAGTTTTAGAGTATCAAGTTTGGCCACTCTCTTAAGCATGTAAGGATAATACTCTAATTGATTTGGTAATTGTAATCTCCTAGAGATTTTCCATTCAAGATAGTATGTTCTACTGCTTCTAATCTGATTTTTAGCATGCTCAGACAAGCCTTATAGAACTATTGTCTATGGAATTTGACTGTAGGCTTTTTAGTTTCAATGGAGGATGTTAGCAACATATGGTTCTCGTTAAGTATAGAGTTGTTTGTTTAACTTTGTTTTTGATTAGTAGTAGAGTTATATGTATTAAGAGGAATATTAGAATCTCAGTTTTCTTTGTAAGGATTTTGTTAGTTTTGATTTTAATAATGTTTAATGTATTGACTTAGTCATACAAGGTTTAAATTTTCCATTTATGTCAATGCTGATTTATATTGACAATATGTTTTATAAATCTATTAAGTAGGAAATGGTAAAGCTTCTTAAAATGAATGAGGGGGATGATTATGAGTAAATTTGGATGGATAAAGAAGAAACATTATATTTGATCCATCCTAAGTTGTCTAATTGTTTATCTAATCAGGAAGTTATTGAATACATTACTACTAAACATTCTGATTGATCAAACTTGTAAGGAATTTTCTATATAGCACTCAACCATGAATGGAGCATACAGTATCGGTTGGTATGGTCCTTAGGCAACAATTTGTCATATGACATAAGAGGAAATAAATATAGTGATATCATGGATTTTATCCATTTTGTTGTAACAACAACAGTTATTTAATATTTCTACTGGGGTATGCCCCTTTCATGTTGTAATAATAAAGGACCAAGGTCCCAAGCAAGACTAGAGATTTTCTTCTCTGTTCTTTCCTACAACTGCTTGTTTGGGCGGAGACACTATGTTGCATGTTATTTATTTTAATTAATATAATCAAGGCTTTGGCCATTTATCGATCCAAATGAAAAAATCACTGCCTTTTTGTATTGGGATTATGTGGCCTTTCAACTTTCTGTGATTTTTTATTTTAATCTAAGCTATAGTTAGAACTATATGAGTTAAGTGATTATGTCTTGGATTTTGATGGGTCATCGTGGGGCCACTTTGTATACCTCACTATTTGTCATTTGTAATCCTTCTACTATTGATATCATTTATATAGGCTATATGCCTTTTATTTGAAAATAAAATTAAAAAAAAATGCTTATAAATACACATTTAAATACTACAAGAATTAATTTGAATATAAACGAAAGTGACAATACATAAATAATTTGGGTGAGAATGAAGAAAAATGGTCCGATGACCCTTGGACAATAGTCTCTGACAAATATATTCATGCAATCCTTATTCTTGTTACGATCTCTAAATAAATCCATATATACTTCCTAAGAAGGAAGCCAAGTGAAAATTTTAATAAGAGGTGCTTAATTTGAATATAAATTGAAATGATCATACATAACTATTTTGAGTAGGAAAGAAGATATCAATTAGCAATTTAATTTTATAAAGGAAATCCTAACATTATCTTTATTAATAACTTATAGTATCACTTTTTTTATAGTGCATTAATTTTTTTACATTTCTATTTATTTTTTAAGGTCTTTAACATGAACAATTGAAATATTACATCATTAGTATCAAATACAATTTATTTTATTTTATGAAATCACAATATATAACATCTTAAAACTTGATGTATAGAATCTTAACATTACAAATGAATAAATCATAATCAAAGATGAGATGTGATGTTTAGTAATGACATTCATTTATGATCATTGATAATATTTAGTATGTCTTAGATGACATTGCAATACTATATTTGAAAAATTGGAAAAACTTTCTCTATAATCGACAAAGAAATTCATATAAAATTAACTTTGATGATTATGTCAGTATGAAACAATTACCCATACCCAATCATTCATAATGGCTCCATAATTATTAAGCTTTCACATGTTGCTTAGCAAATAGTTATTCCCATGAAGCAAAATTTCATATTATCTACCTATATATATTTCTGATTTTCAATGTCCTATCAAATTGCATGTGGAAAAAAGGAAATCTTATTTTCTTCATGCTACTTTTCATTTACTAAATTCTTTGAAATGTCAACATGTCTTGAACTATGCAATCTTTGAAATAGCTAATATTGATTAGAAAGCTAAATGCAATCATAAAATATGAAAATAACTATTCTAATTATGTATCACATTTAGGAGTACCTTACCAGTGAAATTGGGTACTTCTGTTAAATTCCAAAGAAAAACATTCATTTGACACTATCCAAAAGTCTATTTTGTCTTCCTTGAAGCGTTCTCCAATTTATCCATCGCTTCTCATTGGCCTTTCAATTCTAAAAATTAGTATCAACCCCGTCTTTTCAAATCGAAGGCCTCCTTTCTCTCCTTAAATAATAAATTAAATACATTTAAAATTCATCTATTGGTATATGCTTAAATAGCAGTGCAGTCATTTTTTCACTATTTGTCACTATTTGTAGATGAATAGTCTTAAGATAACTATTTGTCTCACGTACATTCTAGCTTAGAGTCGTATATATTGAATAATTCTTCATATCTAGATAAATGAATTAGAAGTTGTGCAGAGGGCTAATTGCACAGGAATTAATCCATCGTGGCAGTGGTATTAATTTAATACTCATCTGTAGAAAGCTTATCATTTAGCACCTTGGACATTGTCCTAACTTTATATGGGGACAGTGGGCACAAATCACAATTTTTATTTATTTATTTAAATCAATATATGACATGTTTTCTGTGATCCTGAACCAGAACACAACATTCTCTGATACTATTATAAAACAAAATCGGTGACAATTTTTTTTATGATTATCCATCAACTCCATATATGAAATTTTGAAAGAAAAATACCATATTCATGAATTTCACCTCTCATTACTCAAAGAAATTGTGCTAAGGTAATATAATTTTTCCAAAAAATTATGAATTGAAAATAAGAGATCTCAAAAGCAATTAAGGAGAGTAGCATATCAAAATTTGCTATGAAATTGTTGAGGCTTTTTCAAAGCTATATTTTGGGAACATTTTATGGAAATATAATGTTTTCGCCTATAAAATATTTGCCACATGTTGGGATGCTCAAGTTAATATCAAAAAGCTAATGTTGTCGTGTCAGAATATGTTAACAACAGTTTCCACATGTCCTTTTATACATGTAACATGTGATTTGAAGTTGTGCAATTGACATGTATATGTGTTGAAGCAAGGTAATATATCTTAATAGTCTTGTAGTGAAAATTTTCTCTGCAAGAAGGGAACTCCCTTGAACACAATCAAATATTGTAAATGTTCTACACAATCCTTTTTATGCCTTGTTCCAAACCTTCATGTTTTGTATTCAAGCCTTCCTGACCGTTTCCAATCAAAACACTTGATATAATATGTCATAGTTATGTATTGGAAGATGCCCCTTCTTTGTGTTGAGGATTCCATTCACTATTGTAGTGAAAGTGGTGATAAGAGATGTAAAATATTGCATTCACATCAAACATGAAAGTGATTTAGCACTCACCTATTCCATCTTCTATGGCCATTTTTGCCAAAATTCTTTTAATTCGACTTCCATATTGTGTAAACCCAAATAAATTATGTGCATATCCCATGAAAATAACTTTTTAAATGTTTATGTGCACCTCATGCTACTTCAATTTTTGGATTCATAGGCCACAACTCTACCATCCTATTTGAATACGCCACTGAGTCCATTACCAAAAGCATCTATAATCACTTTGAAATGCCCATTTGGATCAGGTATAATCAAAATCGGAGCAGAAGAGTTTTTTTTTCAACTAAAAATCTTTTGCATACTCATCCATCCACTCATATCTCTTTCTCTTTCACTAAAGGGAAGTAATATGAGCTGCAATTTTGGAGAATCCCTCCACAAATTTCCTATAAGTAGCAAGTCCCATGAAACTTCTCACTTCACTCACATTCTAAGGAGTTGACCACTCAATAGTAGCCTTTATCTTAGTGAGGTCTACTACAATACCATCTGCAGAGAGAATGCAACCTAGATGATGTATCTCCTTATGATAAAAGGAACACTTTGATAGCTTACCATACAACTTATTTTCCCTAAGACATTAGAATATTATACACAAAAGTTCCTCACGCTCCTCCACATTCTTGGAATATATCAAAATATCATTACTAAATATCTCTATGAACTTATCTAAACAATCTCTGAAGACATTATTCATCAAATTCATAAAGGCCACGGGAGAACTTGTCAACCCAAAAGGTAGAAGAACAAACTTATAATGTCCATGGTGTATCCTAAAAATAGTTTTTGATATGTCTTCTTCCTTAATCCAAAGCTGGTGATATCCAAATCTCAAATCAATCTTTGAAAACACATTTTCTCCCTTCATATGGTCAACCAATTCATCTATCTGTGGAAGAGGGTATCTATTCTTGAAGGTTACCTTATTCAACATTGTGTAGTCAATGCATAGCCATCCTTCTTCTTCTTAAAAATCATTGGGGATCCCCATGGTGAGACACTAGGAGAGAACTCTTTATCTAGAAGCTCTTGCAATTGCACCTTTAACTCATGCATCTTAGTTGTGGGCATTTGATAAGGAAACTTTGACTAAGGTTCACTTCTACGCACAAGATCAATAGAAAAAGTCAAACTCCCTCTTTGGAGGTAACTCAAGTAGTTCATCTCGAACGACATCCTCAAAATATTGTAGGATAGGATAATCCTCTAAACTCAGAGAAGTGTCATCTAGATCCTTAACATGAGCAACATACATCAAACACCCTTTCTTTTTAGCCTTTCTCAACTACATGGAAGAAATATATCTAAGCTTAATTAGACGCTTTACACCTCCTTATAACTATAGGTTTCTATGCAAAAATATAACACAATGCCTCCTTTCGCTGCTTCTGGCCCTCACGCATTTGGGCGCGCAATGCCTGAATTTCAAATTTCTGTCATTTATGTTGCGTGCCCTCTCCTACCCCCGTTCAAGACTGGTGTGTCACATGTTGGGTCAGTCTCGAGGGATGGTAGGGGATCCCTACCTCCTACCAGCTCTCCCTTGGTGGCTCTTCTTGGTGGTGATGGTTCTGGGATGACTTCTCCTGCACCTTCTGGGGGTAGGGTTGTCTCTTATGCCGACATGACAGCCTTTGAAGTGGGTCTTCACGGTGCTGCTCGAGCTGGTTTTGAGCCTTCTCATCCTCATGAGGCTATTCCTGTAAGCGTATCCAAACCCGTCAAGGTCCTTTTAGATAATGAAACTGTTGATGATATTCTTAATACGGTAGAGGAGTTCTCTTCCCTTGCTGCTATTTTCCATCTTTGGATTTTTTGGCCCTTGCTAGTTGATCTCCATGCTTGGATCTCCAAGCATTGGTAACCTATTTTAGACCATGGTGTTGAGATTTTTCCAAATGCTAGAGTATTTTTTATTGTTAAGCTTGAAAGTGCTAACGACAAGAAGACAATTTTGTGTCATAGCAGTTTTTCATGGCAAGACAGATACCCACTTATGGCCAAACCGTGGCATATGGATTTTGATCCAATCGCCAAATCCTTTAATAAGGTTCCTATTTGGGTCTGGCTTCCAAACCTCTCGATGCATCTCTGGATAGATTCTGTTTTGGAAACTATCGAGGACTCTCTCGAAGACTTTTTATATGTCAACTCAGCCACTTCCAATGTTCTCCACTCGACATGTGCTCAAATTCTTGTTGAGATGGATGTCTCAAAGGGCCTTCTAGAAAAGATTTGTTTGGCCTCTTTGCGGGGCTCTTGGACTCAAATGTTGGATTACGAAGGTATCCTCTTCTGCTGTAGAAAATGTCATAAGATTGGACACATTGTTGCTCATTGTGCTATTGAGAAGAAAAAACCAAGGCATCCACCCTAATAGTGGTCTGGGGTCTCCCCTAAGCACTACATGGTGCTTAAGCCCTCGAACGTGTCTTTAGATGTTTCCTCAGAGGCTGAAGATGTTTCAGTTTCACCCCATGCAGTTGTCACCCTAGAGCTCATGGTGGCTGGGGATGTCACGCCCTCTCCTCATGTTGACTCGATGCCAGTGGTTACTTTGGATGGTAGGTGCTCGGGTCTGGCCCTTGGCCCCTCTCCTGTCCTTGCCCCTATCTTGGCTAATCTTCTTGCTCCTGTGGGAGGCCAGCCCTCCACGATTTCTCCTAGGGAGTTTGTTGCTACTCCTGCTCCCCATGGCTTCCACTCTTGAGTTTCTTCTGGGGATTGGATTGGTGAGGCAGCTAAGGTGGAGGATGGATGGACTGCAGTAAAAAGAAAGAAGACTAAGCCCTCCGCTCCACCTTTTGATATGTATCTTCAGTCAAGCAAGGGAGACTCCAAATCAAAGGTAGTATCTTGAGCTCCCTTGTTGTGCCTGGTTTTTTGGAGGCAAATCCTTACTTCGGATCTTTGCTTCCTATTTGGTTATATTGTTCTGGCTAGTGATAGGCTTCTCTATCACCACGGTCATCCCCTTTTGGGGGGAGGCTTGTTCCTCTTTGGTTTGTTGTATTTTTGTGCTCATTGAATATCTAAAGCTGTGTACAGGGTTTCAGGCACCCTTCAAACCCGATTTTCCTTAATCAAAAACTCAGGTATTCTATGTTTATTTGATGATATACATAAAAACCAAGTTTGGAGAACAAATTTTCTAAATGTTTAATGTGAGGGGTATTATGCTCAACCATCGATCACATGGTTGTCCTTCCATTGCGATTGAGATGAGCAACCTTCCTCAAGGGTTGGACTAACCATTAAAATTTATCTTGCTAGTGTTTCAAGTTAAATATGTTTATCTAAAGAGCCCATTAGCTTAATTTAACTCAGGCTAGAATGAATTGAATAATAAGTAATCTTGCCTTTACTTCCATGAGGTAGGTCTTATAATGACATCAATATTGGTTATTAGAATAAACTATTCACCCTAGTTTAAGTCCAATCTTAAGTTTTTAAAAATTATTCCCACCTTTAAATCTTAATTATATCCATAAGGTATATCTTGGTAGGCTAGTAAATGATTCTAGTTCTTCATGTGTATAAATTTATGTGTGTACTAGAGACATCCTTTAAATTGATATAGTACTACCTTTTGCTAAACTCAATACTTTAATTATTTATTTGATAACTAAATTAATTTGTAAGTTTCTAAATTAGATCTTATATCAGATTTATTAAAATAAAAGAATGTGATAAAATTAATATACACTTAAAATCTTCTATTAATTTGAAACATTAGGTAAATTACACAACCAAATGTCAATGCTTATCACTTAGGATTAATTAATACCTTGGTAATGATATGGTATAAATACTAACCAGGGGTCCAATTAATTAACTCAACCAAATTAAATTTTAGTCTTATCTACCCCGCACTCAATAATAACTCAATGGATAAAGTAACATATAAGATTATGGTAGCGATGTAACACATAAATTTTCACAATCGGAGAAGTCAATGCAAAGAAAAGACATAAGGCAATTTAATATGAACAAAAGATCACGAGCAAAATCATTCAATCAATCATCCCGAATGGTTTGCTTCATTAAATCTAACATTACAAACCATTACATTATTTGACATGAAAGATCTTACATGTAAAGCAGATCATCTAAGGATTAAAATAACACTAGAAAATAGGTTCAATCCAAAGGTGCTATAAAACGGCGGCTTTGAATATATTTATATCTTTTTAAATTATATTTATATCTTTTCCTCTGTTCATATGTTGAGCATTTCTCCCTTGTTTTAATAAGCCAACTTGTGTCATTCGATGTCCAGGGAAGTATCAGATCTTTTCCATGGTGAAATTATTATATTAGTAACAAAATTATTCTCTCTCTTTTTTTTTGGTTTACAAGTGATTATAGGCATGCAGGTGCAGACCAACCCCACCCAAAAGAATAATTAATAAAAAAATTTGTCTACTTTTAAAATTTGTTAGGATGGGTGTCAACAACATCAGCTATCGCTGCTTATAATATATTTTTCTTTAAAAGAACTTTTATTTAATCTCTGTGAAGTATAGGTTTCTTACTGATTCAGGTGACCAATTAAAAACCTTAGCTATAACTCACCAGTTATAATAAAGGTGCTATGTATGCTTCCATCTGAATGATTCTTGTAATTTCTGTTATGAAATTAATGGTTTATTGTTATTATTTTTGTTTGTTTTAAGAGTACAGCAAAACATCTCCATTACTTTTCTTGTGGATTCATAAATTATATAGATTTGCACACCTATATATACATGCAGAAGATGGTTTGTGATGATCGATATGGTAATATTTTAAAGATGTTTTTCTTATATGATCTATTAATTAAATGTTAATATGAATGCACTTCATATATGCAAAATATGTTACCGTTTTATATATTTACTTATACTTATAAAACTAATGTAACAAATACATACCCAATATAGTATACACATAAAATTATTGTAATCCAATTATGATAAGGTGATCATCTCAAAGTTTACATCCACAATTTTATATTTTTTAAAAGAGAATACTCTAATTCTTTATTAATACATATAAGGTAAGATTTTAAATATAATACAAAATACATCTTTCTACTTTCATAATGAATAACACATAAGTCTTTTAATCAAAGTTTTGCACAATTCAAAACTAACACAATTAAAAAACTTTAAATTAGGAAAACAATTAAATAAAATAATGAATCAACTTATAATCTAGATCACATACTTATTTTCTAAATTCTGTATTATCACAATTTAATTTCTAACTTTTGAAAACATCACTGCTATTAACTAACTGATTCTCCAACTTTGAAGAAGACTTAACATTGATAAGTAGGAGATAATTTCCATAGCAAGTCAAATTGTGACATTGTTATCAGGATTTAACTGTGTAGTTTTTGAGTTTAACTAATTGACCCATATTTCATGAGTAGTGATTCAACACGAATCCATTTCTCATGAGAATAAATGGAACACTTGACACTCGTTGGATCTAGGTGATGCTCACAGAGGTGAAGCACCGAGACTTCCCGAGAGGTCGCCCATCCCAATACTACTCTAGTTTGTTTGTATAAATGTTAAATATTTTAATTGTTGTAGTATTAAATAGAAGAAGATTGTAACAAAGTTGCCTTATTTATTTGTTGCAATATGATCTAAAGAGCATAATCATAACAAAGTTTTAGCTTATTTATTTGGAGATAAGGGGTTTTCTAATGAATGGTTGATAAGGTACAACATTTGTTAAAGGTTTTGCAAATGGGGTTGCTAGAAAAGTGGCTTGAACCTTGGAGGAAGCTTTGTGGTACTAGGATGAGTGACCTCTTGGGAACTCTTAGTGCTTGACCTCTATGAGTGTCACCTAGATACAATGCATTCAATGTTCCATTCATTTTCATGAGAGATGGGTTCTTGTGAAGCACTACTCATGAAACCCCAGCCAATGAGTTTAACTCAAAACTACATGAGTGTGTATCCTAATAGTTGTACCACAATTTGACTTGTAGAAAATATCTCATACTTGCTATTTGATTAGTTTAAGGGATTTTCTAATGAATGATGCGTAAGGAACAACATTTGTTGAAGATTTTGCAAATGAGATTGCAAGCAAAGTGGACTCAGCCTTGGAGGACAATCCATGGTTAAGTGCACTTGAGTTGTAGAAGTATTGACGTGTGTAACCTTTCAAGAAGTCTTGATGTTTCACTTCTATGAGCATCACCTACATGCAACAAGTGCTAACTATTCCATTCATTCTCATGAGAGATGGGTTCTTGAGAACCATTTCTCACAAAACTTGGGTCAATAAATTTGACTCAACAACTACAAACATGAATTTTGATAGTAATATCATAATTTGACATGTGGAAAGTATCTCGTACTTATCAATTGATGTACTTAAGTGACACTTATAATGAATAGTTCATAAGGGACAACACCACTATAGGTTTTGTAAATGTGATTGCAAGCAAAGTGGACTTAACCTTGAATGAAACTTTGTGCTTAAGCGTGGTTGAGTTGTAGTAGTACTGGGATGGATGACCCCTAAGCACTGGTGCTTCACTTCTATGAGCATCACAAGATGCAATGAGTGCTAATTGTTCCATTCAATTTTAGAGATTGTGGTTCTTCTTAACCACTACCCATGAAAATTGGGTCAACAAGTTTTGACTCAAAAACTATAGAAATGAATCCTAATAGGCTAATAGCAATATCACAATTGGACTTGTGGAAAATATCTTCTACTTATCAATTAAGGGGCTTTCTAATGAGTAGTTTGCAAGGCACAACACTTGCTTAAGGTTCTACAAAGGGGATTGCAAGCAAGTGGGCTTAACCTTGAAGGAAAATTCTTGGTTAAAAAATGTGTGTCAGAGTAATATTGGGGTAGGTGTCCTAGTGGGAAGGCTCGATGGTTCACATCTATGAGTACTACTTGGATGCATTGAGTTTGACTAAAAAACTAGAAGGATGAATCCTAATAGCAATATTACAAGTGAATTCTACTTATACAAATATGGAAAATTTCTTTTATTGTCACTCTTTTGCGAACAAAGCTTCAATCCTATTTTGAAAAATAATAAGTCCCAAATCATATTTTGGAGCTACTTCAAATCATAGTTTGATTGAAATTTATACAAACAATATCATTGTTAAAACTTTTCAGTCCTCCAAGTTTGAATGTGCCATAGGGAAGTTGTGCAAGTGCTTTGAATCATCTATATTATGGAAATGTGCTTTAATTAAAAAAATTGTTCTTCACTGTTTGCCATCATTGTTCCTAAAGCTTATTATCCTAAAATGGGGTTTGGCAACATTTGGGATTTCATTACTTTGAACTAGTCTTCCACGCAACTCCCTAAAAAATGCTTTAGGTTGAACAACAAATCAAAGCTAGCATTGTTGTAAAGACCCTATTGCCATTCTAATTAACTATGAAACTATGTATTTCATGTAATTTCCCATCACTTCGTCATCATCTCATTAAGAAAAATCATCTCTAACTCCTTTCTTGTATGCCCCTAAATCCACACATTTGAACTCAAAAGAAAGTGCAAATTTACTTTGAAGTTTTAAAACAAATTGAATATGGAGATTTAGAGATCTAAAGTTGACATTGAAACATGCTTTTTGGCTTGGGAAATTCGATATTGCAAACTACCTATAGAGGATGGGTTGAAATGTATAATGGTGCCCTAGTCAGTTAATGCCCTTTTCACTAATCACATGAAAATATGAAATATAGTTTTTAGTTGTGCTCTTTTATTAAGTATCAATGGAATGATATTTTTGAACATTAGTTCACTGGAAATAAGCCTTATTTTGAGTTGGAATACATAATAATGTGATAGAGGATTATGTTAGACATGTCATTTAAGAAATACATGGAAAAGTTTGACAATGTTTGCTAACCATTACTTTCACCAAGAAACAAGAACTCTTAATACTCTCTCTCTGATCAAGATTGCTTCTTTATTTTAGAGCTATGGAGCATGTCAAGAAATAATTCAAAGATGGGCTATAAACTTCACAAGTCAACTTACAAATAGGTTCAAAGCAAAATTTTATTGTGCTCAGAAATCACACAAACTTCTGCCTCACATGGGGTGAAATGTTGGGTATTCTCTAAAAACCTAAACTAAAATTTAAATCTTACTAAGGGGGTACACTTCAAAAATTTGAAAAAAAAACTGTCCCCCTTGATAAGATTTACGTTTTACTTTAGGTTTTAGACGTTTCCAAAATGTTGTGCTACTTAGCACTACCAACGTTCGCTACACTTTTGACCTTTTTTGTTTTAGAGATGCCTCATTGCACTTCCTCAAAAGGCTCTACATATAATGGGAGATGGTAATATGTAGGGAGGCATTTTTTGACAATGGGATCAGCTTCTTTACGTGCACTTTTGGCATATGTCGCATATTCAAATATGTATAGTCAGCGTTTCAGCTTCGGCAAATTTTATTTGCATTCAGATTTGCAACATTTGTTCATTTTTCTAATTATGATTTCAATCTCTATAAGCACAAATATTCCTGTACCTAACATTGCTGTAGTCTTTGTTACAGAATTAGTCACTGCTATTCATTTTATCCCCTCAAAGAATGCAGATATAATGACATATGGGGAGCTCTCAATCTCAGTTCTACCACAAGAGTGGAAGTTTTATATTATGATGATCTTTATAGTTCCGAGTTCTACTGCTAGTTCAGAATTTCTGTGCCAGTTTCATGTGCAGATTCACTGAATCAACTGCAATTTTTTTATTTGTTGCCTTTTAGGATTCTTGTTACTGTCTTACAGCATTGCAGTTGTCCTTGTGAGTTGTACTGTGGGTTCTGGACTTACTTTATGTAATGTAGTTGCTGCTTGTTTTTTTTAATGTTGTAAACTTTGTTCAGCTTTAAATAAAAAAGACAGCATATAGATTAGATGAATGAGTCGTCATTAAACGAATGCAAAACCTACTAAGAATGTTCAAACTGAAAACTGACAGTGGATTCTCAATCTGAAAACTAATACGCTCGTCAAATTTATAATCAACCAAGGATGGTCCATGGAAATACAAATGTTCTATAAGAATAAAAAACACTGTTTTCTAACATTACGATGTATATAGATATATTGTAAGAACACTAAGAATACAAGTTGTGTATTGACAAAGCATCTTTACATGATTAGAAATCAAATATCAATAAGAAAACAAAGCATTATTGTTACCTAAGTCGCAGGAAACGCCAAATTTCAGACATGAAGTTCGAATTTATGCGAATTTTTACCCTTCCCGAACTTCATCCGAATTTTATGATATTTAATTTAATATTGTTATTTATAATAATAGTATTTTATATTAAAATAATATTGAGTTATATAGTTTAATTATTTGGCAATGTCAAACTATTTTGACAAGTTTGTGGATATATTACTTATATTTACAAATAAATAAATTTATCTAAGTCAAATTTAATGTCACTTTTTTTGATGTTTTACCCTTGTCGAAATTTCATCCAAATTTTATGATCAACCAACTCAAATTCAAATTCGAACCTTGTGACTTAGATTATTACTATGAAAAACAATGTACTTATTTAATTCCCTTTTATAACTCACTATTGGAATTTTTTTATGAAATAATAATTTGTTTTTTTATCATGAATGATGTAAATATTGACTATTAGATGTCGGGTGACGTTGTCGAGTGTAGCCTCTGCGAGTTCTCACAGACTTGGTGTGATCCAAAGAGTGGAAAAGGGGTTGCTTCGCCCCACGGGTGGGGAGATACACTACACTAAAGAAAGCTGAGGCTGCAAAATGTGATCGCGAAGCTGCAAGGCCTTCTAAAGATAAAGTGCCAAACACTGCTGGTCTATGTATTTGAAAAAGAACGAGAGGGATGTGCACTCTCTGAATAGGCAATGTAACCTCCCTCTGATCTCATAAAAAACATGACAGCGGAAAATGAAGTGGGTCTCAGTTTCAGCCCCCTTAAGCTAGCAGAGACAATAGATCCTCTCCTCTCTATCAAGCTAATGGTTTGTTTGAATCCTTAATTGATGGGAGCCAACTCGAAAAGAGTGCAAAGGGATATGAAGGCTATGTCTCCAACAACAAGTAACACACCAAGGACGCACAATAATCCCATCCCGAATATCCATGAAGCGCTTAGCATAGTAAGTCATCTTCAGCCAAAGCCGCCCCCCCAAAGGGTTGCTCCAAGTCGTGATAATATACTACCTGTAGATGTCGGTCCTGACATGTTCGTCCAACTCCTACTCAAAGGACAAGAGGAGAACGGGGCATCCAATGAACATTAAAAGGGAGGAAGACAGTCCATCGAGATCCCAATTAAGCCAAGAAAAACAAAGACTTAGGCGAACCAACAACGAGCCTTGCTAGTAGGGTTGGACCTTGCGACCATCTCAAAGGAGTAGGCAAAGTAGGACTATTTGTACCGACCCTCAGAAGAGTCTGTGAAACCCCACAATTGGTGGAGGAACCAAACCAAATAAAAAATGGTGGCAAGCTTGAAAGGATGAGCCTCGAACTCGGCCAAGATGATATTGTGAGCTATGGACTGGTGACATCTGATAATACACTAGAGGAGGGTTTGAAACTACTCATGGAAGCCCAATCCGACTCAAGGAGAGGACCCCACACAATGGAATCATAAAGGACAATCGATTTGACCAAAGAGACCAGGAGGGACATCTTGGTCGTGGTATCCTAAAAGTGATGCTTGAAGTATTATCTCTCAACTATAGCCAAGGAGCCAAGCACTTTTTTCACCCGGGGTTGCATGGTAGGCCTCAGGTTGAACCAAGGCCCTGAGAATTCAACCCCCAAGTATGTATAGGAGGAAGTGATCTCAATCTCCTCACCCTGAAATTAATTGTGGAGGTGCAAGGTCTTCAAGCAATTGAAGACCATCACTAGGGTCTTACCCAAGTTCACAACTAGTTGCACCAAGGTACGGAAGGAGGGCAACCCATCAAGCAACCATTGGAGTCCCTCATGGGAGGAGGCTAAGAGAACCACATCATCTGCAAAGAGCAAGATGGAGATCCGAACTTGGTATTAAAATCCGCTATCACCGAGGAGCGAGAAGTCGCATAGGAAGGTCTCCAACTCATCAATGTAGATACCAAAAAGAGTAGGAGGACAACCTTGCTTCACCCCGATGTGCTCTAGATGCTATCTGAAAACCCCTTAAGGGTTCTAAATCTGCCCACCACACACTCATAAAGCCTCATGGTAGCCGTCAAAAGGACCTCCGAAATCCCAATGTCTCTAAGTCTTTGAAAGAGGACAATTGTAGAAACATAATCAAAAGCTTTGTGAAACTCTACAAAGCAGCAAGATTTTCGTAGAGTGGTGCCGAGCCTCCTCAATAGTAGTCCAGAAAATGAGCATATGATCCATGGTTTGGTAATATGCTTGTAAACCAAGCTTGTCTTGTAGCTTGACAATGCCGACGGTCAAGCACTTTGGATAAGACAGTGTTTAGCACTGTGGCATACAACTTGGCCAATGTATGCCCAATCATGATGGTCTTGTAGTTGTCGAGGTCGAAGACCGGCCCGGTCTTATGAATCGGGTAGACAATGTGTCACAATCATGAGTCCAAAAATCCAATATAACCCACTTTGTTAAAGAGCACTGTGAGATAAGACCTCGAGATAGTAATGCGAAGTTTGAAGAGCTCCGTTTGGAACCCCTCCTCATTCTCGGTCCTGTTGTTGTTCATGCATCTAACTACCTCATAGATGTTGGTGAACATGGCAAGGTGACAGTGAGGTGAGGGGGTGGGATGGAGGGGGAGTTAGCCAGGGATTTCATACAAAGTGGAGGTGTGAGAGATGAGGGAGCTATGGTTGAGGGTGGGGGGATGGCAAGGGAACATGGTAGTAATTGTGTCAAAAACACAATCTAATAATTTCTTTATCTTACTGACTTTTAGTAGTAATTTTCCTTGTTGTAACATCTATGTATCAAAATGATCTACATTCATTTTTCCTAGTTAGAACCATAGTAACGAGAATCGCCCAAAAATTGCCTGAATCGGCGATTCCGCGACCCGATTCATCCTGGGCGATTTCTTTTGAATCGTGAATCGGTATTGCCGATTTCTGGGCCATGAATCGCCTGAATCGGCGATTCAGGCGATTCATGTAAAAATCGCCAAAATCGCCTTAAAAAATTGGCTATGAATCGGCCGCGGCATGTAAAAAGGGAAGTTGAAATTTTAAAAAAAATCACTTGTTTTTTTCACTTTGTTTTTGACCTATTCTCTTTGTTATAACCCTAAAGGGCCTTCTATTTGTGAAGCATGAGTAGAAGAGAGGAAAAGTGAGAGAGAAGAAGAGAAAAGAAAAGCCATAGGTTTCCAACCGGCAAGAAGGAGGAGCACCAAAGAGATCAGCAGGCCATTTGGGGAGCCCATCAATTGCTTTGGGAGCATTAAGGAGCCAATATCAACACTCCTCAACTCATTTGCAAGAGGTAAGTGCTTATTTTTTTTCTTGCATGTTAGTGTATTATGCATTTTTTGTTAAATTTTTAGTGTATTATGCGTTTTTAGTTAAATTTCTATAGTTTTCAAGAATTTTAGTGTAAATCTTGAATGCTCTTTATTTTTACTAAGTTGCAAGTTAGGGTTTCTTGTTTTCTAATTTTTATTAGCTTCAAACTTTGATATTTTACATAAAAAAATTTATTGCAGCAGCCTTTGCTCTCATTTTTCGCAAATTCCAATGGGTAAAAAAGATAAATGTTGGAAATATAATGAAGAGTTTCCTGGAAGAACCAAATATCAAACAAAATGCATGTTTTGTAAAGAAAAAATAACTTCCGGGGGTATTTATAGATTGAAATTCCACATTGCTGCTATACCTGGACATGATGTTATAGTTTGCACTCACCAAACTCCTGAGGCAAAACACACTTGCTTAATGGCATTAGAAAAAATTGAAAAAGACAAAGCAAATAGGAAAATGCAAGTTGAAGGGTTAAGGGGTATTGGCTCCCATGTTCTCGCATCCGCAGCCGCATCCACATCTGCATCTGCATCAGCTTCCGCATCCGTAGGTTGTGTTGGAGAGGGTTCTTCTAGGCCTCCTTTTTATCCTAGTTCTTCTCGTGCTAGTGCTAGTGCTAGTCGGTCACATACTGAGACGGAGTCCCACACCAACCTATTGTAGCCTAGAGTGCGGAAAAACAGAATGGATAGTTACTTTGTGCCCCGCACTACTCCTGGTTCCCAACCCACGCTTGAGGGCATGGGTTTGAACAAGGAGATTCACGATGCTGCCAGAAAGGAGATATGCAAATTTTGGTACTTTTGCAACATTCCATTTATTGCAGCCAGGTAATTGATTCTTTTTTCTTTGTTTTCTTTAAAGCTAAAATTAAAAGTAAAAGTAAAACTTTAATTATATCTACTTGTTTTATAATTTGAGTCTTTGACATCTAAACTTTTATTTGTGACAGGGCTCCTTAATGGCAGAATATGATAGATGCGGTTGCTATTTGTGGTCCGGGGTTTAAAGCCCCAACTGAGGCTGAGTTGAGCGGATACCTCCTGGATGAGATGGTAGAGGACATGAGGGTTGACCTCGAGGAGAACCGAAAGGAATGGATTGCAAAGGGTTGCACCATCATGACTGATGGTTGGACCGATAGGAGGAATAGAACACTCCTCAATTTTCTTGTATCCTGTGGAGGTGATTGATCATTCTACTTTCCTACATACATTGTAAATTTTGATTTGTTGAATGCTAATTCGTTAATGATCCATTTAATATTATAATTCATTGTTTTGTTCCTTGTAGGATATACCATGTTCATAAAATCCATTGATGCTTCCGCACATGTGAAAAATGCCACATATTTAAGTGAGGCTATTGAGGAAGTTATAGCAGAGGTGGGAGAACAAAATGTGATCCAGCTGGTGACGGATAATGCAGCAAATTATGTTGCAGCAGGTAAACTTTTAACTTTGCAAGTTTTGAAAATAAATTTATTTGAATTTTGAAATTTGAGTTTCTAATTGACTTAAAATTGTTGTAGGTAAACTTTTGATGGAGAGGCACCCCACCATATTTTGGTCCCCTTGTGCGGCACACTGCATTGACCTCTTGTTGGAGGAAATTGGCAAACTTGAGTTTGTCAAGTCATGTGTGGAAAGGGCAAAAAATATATGCAAATTCATTTATAATCATGCATTTGTCCTTAGCACAATGAGGAAGTACACAAAAGGCAAGGAGTTAGCTCGCCCAGGTATCACGAGGTTTGCCTCGAATTTCATCACCTTGCAGTCCTTGTTGACATCAAGGGATGGATTGAGGAGCATGTTTGTTGGGCAGGAGTGGATTTGCTCTTCTTATGCTACGACCACTGTAGGGTTAGATGTGGCGGATTGCATATTTGATGAGGATGGTTTTTGGAAACCCGCTAGAGAAATCCTTAAGGTAAATTTATTGCAATTTAACATTTAGTATTTTGCTTTTACTTTAAGTTATATTATTTTATATTTAAGTTTTGACTCAAATTTTTTGTTTTACTTTATATGTAGGTCACTGAGCCCCTTGTAGCTTTGCTACGAATTGCTGATGGGGAGAAGCCCTCTATGGGCTACATTTATGAGGGCATGGATAGGGCCAAGGAGGCCATCAGAGCCCAATATGCAGGAGTGCAGGAGAGGTATGGCCCTATTTGGGACATCATCGATAGGAGATGGCAGAATCAGCTCCATCGACCCATCCACGCAGCAGCTTACTATCTGAATCCGGCATTTCGTTTCCGTCCTGAGTTCAAGGCGGATGCGGAGGTTCTCACTGGCTTATACACAGTGATTCAAAGATTGAGTAGCGATGAAAATAACACTGTTGCGATTGTTGAGCTAGACCAGTTCAACAATAAGGAGGGGCCACTTTTCTCTGGCAGGATGGCCATAAATGCTCAGACAACACTGTAGCCAGGTAAAAATTAAATAATATATTCAATGTTCATGAATCTAGATTCTAAACTTAAAGTTGATTATATAATGCATTAATTTTAGAGTTGTAATTTGTAAATGAGACTAATTGTTTTTATTTTTTCCTTATTTCAAATAGATGGTGGCAAATGTTTGGGGCCACAACCCCAAACCTTCAAAAAATTGCCATCCGCATTCTGAGTCAGCCGAGTAGCGCTTCTGGATGTGAGCGCAGTTGGTCCATGTTCGAGCACATCCACTCGAAGAGGAGAAACAGGTTGACAGTGCAGAGGTTGAATGATCTTGTCTTTGTTCATTACAACCTTCGTCTTAGGATTAGACAGATTTTGGGCACTGACTCCTCTCTGATCATTCTAGAGGAGATTGATCCAGAATTAGAGTGGATCACAGAGACCGTGGACCTAGTCTTCACTGAGGAAGACCGCGCTTGGGTTGACCAGGTGGATGTAGAGGCTGAGGCTGTGGCTAGGGCAGAGGAGGCAGCTAGAGCACGTTCAGGCATTGGTAGACGCACACGCGCACGCACAGACGCAGGCCCTAGTGACGTTATTCATGAGCCCATTGCCCATGCAGGGGACATGGTTCGGCGGTCCTCTAGGACCTACCTTACATGCCTTTCTCATAGGCAAACTGGATACTCAGAGGCTGAGGTTGAGGCTGCAGCAGAGCTAGAGGATGATGATGAGGATGATGAGGCTTGAGCTGGAGCCTTGTTTTTATATTTTGTTTACACTGTATAGATATTGATAGTGATACTGAATCACTGATAGACATATGTTTCAAACTTTCATGGATCTTCATCTTAGATTTATACATACATTTATGATTTGATGTCTTATAGATCTTCATGATTTCATCTTACTGATTCTATGATTTGAATCATTATGATCATTTGATTTTTATTTACTTCAGCTAGCATACAATTTACATTTTAATACATAATGATAACATAGTTACGTATGTGATGGATTTTATGTTTCATGTTTATGTATGTTAGATTCTATTTGATGATGTTATAGTGTTTTTAAGTTATATTCAATAAAGGGTGCATGAAATAAGTATAAATTGTTAAAATCTTTACATTTAAAGGGTTTTTTCAAATTTGCCGATTCATCGCCGATTCACCGGCGATTCACCCCCGATTCACGATTCGATTCAGCCGTGCCGATTCCGATACGATTCCGATTCACGTTACTATGGTTAGAACTAATCAATGATCTAGTATGCATGTATCCTTAAAAACACATTATTAGTAATAAAACCCCTTAGAAACAATTTGCTAATTTTTATGGTAGCATGGCAGAGACAAAAGGGAAATTTAGTGGAACAGATATCATTGAATACCCTGACACTAAGCTGAGGAAAAACCAGGTATTCTTCCCAGTTTTAAAGAAAAAAACAGTTCACTTCTAACGATTAAACTACAAAATGTATGAAAAATATACGTATTAAAAAAAACAGTAAAAGAAAAGAATGTGAAGCGTGACAGCATTAGAAACAAAAAAGAACAAAATATGATCATTCCAACTTGCACTACCTGGTTTGTCACCAGCCAATGACCACAGCAAAAATGAACATTAGCAGTACTAAAAAATTATAGGATATTAACATGAAACAGAAACTGAATGGAACAGAATTCACATGCTACAAAATGCTTACTAGTGGGAGCAGGTGCAGGGAGGGATGAGGAGAAATGGAAGCTCAGCTGAAGTGATGCCACACTATTATGCAAGCAATCTCATTCCAGACAAGAACTCTAAAAAATTAAAATTATGTCTTATCTTACTAATTTTTAGTTGTAAATGTCCTTGTTGTGACATCATCTATGTATCAAAACGATCTATATTCACTTTTCCTAATCAGAACTAATCAAAGATCTAGTATGCATGTTTCCTTAAAAACACATTATTTAAGATAAAACTCCTTAATACTATTAATTGTGTACACTGTAACTTGATTTTTTTCCCAAAGCTATTAGATTTCCTCAATCCATATGAATGCCATTATCGTCTCTAGATTTGATTGTGTAAATTTTTTTTATCATAAACATTTTGGATCACGCTCTGTGGTCCATCATTAGAATGAAAGAGAACATAAGGAGATGAGGACATAATTGACTTCTTTTTTTCCTTTCATGGTCAACAAGTAGGAATTAATTACCTCACACAAACCGGGATTAAAAAAATTCACTTTCGTTTTCTGCATCAATTTCAGTCTTATGCATGATGATTTAAAATTTTGAAGAATGCAACCTCAATGCACACTTATTTAAAAATAATCATAACGTCAAGGGAACTTTCTTAGTAGAGTTAAGAATGCCTAGAGTGGAGAAGCTTTCTTAACCACACATCGAGCAGTCACCCTAAATCAGCATACAAACATCAAGACTCACTTGCAACCATTGTTTTGTCATGATTCGACTTGACTGGGTGTAAATGGCAAATAATTAGAAAACAACAAAGAAGGTAACAAGAAAAGAAGATTGTAAGTTTGTTCTTCTCATTCCTCAATTTGTGGTGAATTATTAGAAAACATAAAGAAGGTAACAAGAAAAGAAGATTGTAAGTTTGTTCTTTCTCATTCCTCTATTTGTGGTAACTATAAGTGGAGGAATGTTGGTAAGTATACCAACAGTTTCAAGCTCCATCTCTGGTTAGTTTCACTTTAAAGTCAATACCATTGAGGCAATTCTTGAAGCATCAAATCCAAATTCATTCTTATATTGTGATTCTATATGCTTGTCTTAAACCATTGTTCAAACATCAGAGCAGCAGTAGTGAGACTGCTACAAGGGCAGGAAAATAAAATTCCACATTCTTTGAGAGAGGCAAAAAAATTGAATCTAACTGATAAGTTATAGCAACAAATTATCTCAAAGATTTCGGAAAATAAAAGTTCAAGAAGAATTGGCAATATAAATTTTGATTTGAAACTGATTGTAAAATTACATTTCTATCACTGGAGAAAATCTGTAGTATGTTTTGAGGTAAATGCCCAATGTATAATGTGAGCAAAAATGATATTTTCCTTCCTGAATGAGAGTTTCATTGGTAATAATTGAAATTCATTGTTAAGTGAATTATAAAGCACAAACATCGATAGGGACCTTGTATCTTGGATCTTGGAATATATTTGTTCTTCCCTTTGGAAAACTCAGAAGGAAAACAATTTCTTTGAACATATTTTGCCTATTGTTTTCGTCATCATCTGGAAGGCCCTGGAATCAAGGACCTTATTTTGTGCATGTACAAGAAAGAATTATCATGACTTTGATACTTGTGCAACTACACATGAAGTCAAAATATTCCCATTGCAAAGAATTGAATTATAAAATGAATTCAGTGCATTCTCCGTTTTCGTTGAAACATTGCATAGCCAATTAGAGCAGATATGAGGAATGTCCACAATACCTGCACAAAATATGCATAGAACCACAGAAATTGCAAGCAAACAGATAATAATTTGAGTCTGCTGAACATTTTTATAAGGAACAAAAAATTCCATCATGAAAATATTATTTAATAATTTACATTACCATAATTCTTATAAGACCAAATATACTGTGCTTAGAAAAACACCATGTTTGAATTTACTTAAAATTACAGTTTGCAAGATCTATGATAAGAAGGAAGAAACCTTCAAGAGGAAATAAAAACATATTCAGCTGCTATATCATCTTGTTCTCTGACGCAAAATACCATGTGTTTCTTAAAAAACCAAAAATAAAAAATTCATAAGCACAAAACAATATCATATGCATGAAAATCACTGATAAAAAAAACATATCATATGCATGGAAATAGGAGAAATTAAATTATGAAAAAAAGAGTAAAGAAATAGTTGAATGCTTTTCAGTTTCCATTTACTAACAAATTATGTATTTATTTGACATGCATATAAAGAGAGCAACCCATAAGGAAAAATGTTTATGTGATGATCTGGAAAATACCTACCGTATTGAACATATGCCATCGTTCAAGCCTTTTTATTCGTGACTGAAGCTCCTCAATGATGCATTCCATGGACAGCCCTGGGCTCACAGGAGGTTCTACTTCTGATCCAGAATTCCCACCCTGTGAGTTAAAAAATTAATTACTTTTAATTTTAGTGAAATAAAGTCATGCACATAAGAATCGAGTAAATGAAACCACATAATTCATTTATCTCTGTAGACCTGCAATGTACTGCCCATGGGCTTATATTACTAGAAATATGAGCTATATAAAGTTTGAACTGTTGAACCATCAAAGTAAAGGTAATATCCAGAAAAGGGTCCTGTGAATTGTAACTTTAATACAACCAACAGAGGCATGTGCTATATATCTCATATTGTAATGTCCCCACTTCCGGGTTAGGATCAAATGCTATACCCTGCAACAAATTGTTAGTCCAATATCAAAATTTGCATGTAAAATATATCAGAAACATTGAATTAGTAAGTATTAATCTAAAATTCTACACAGACTATCCCTCCTAATCCCTCGGAAGAGATCTTTCTCAAACCATCTAACCCTCTAATGAGAACTATATCTTGATTAGATGACTATCATTAAAAGAGCATCTTCCTTAGGCCTATTTGGGATCTCTGAAAACATTATTTGGTAGAGATCCTACTTCTACCAAGTCTCTTATCTTTGACATATGCATATGTTTGACCACTACAATACATACATACATACATATATATATATAGTCTCTAAGAGATTTTCTATGAATCTCTCTCCACGAGGATCCCATTTGAGAATCCTGACATTCAACTATGAATGCCCTCTAGTCTCTAGTTTCCTTATGAGAAACTTGACATTCAAATTTGAATGCCCTCTGCCAAGTAAACTTGGCCTCTGTAATAACACTAAGAATGTCTACCATTTAATGATTTGTGCCAATCCTTGCTAACCAATTTGATTGTACCTTATAGGAGCTTACACTATTATCACTTGTAAATATCTTGGTTAATCTCTTCCCTATTTATATTATTCTTCTAATGTATTGGAGTATTCTTAATAGTATATCTTCCTTTGTGTTTGTCCAGTCACGTTGTCTCCAGACACCTTCGCTCCTTGGTTCTATTCACTACTCTAGTTATCCTTTTGTGATATGGAATTCCATCACCTTTAATGGGCTATGGTGGTTATTAATATTATATGATGCTCTCTTCCATTTGTCTTTGTCTGGTGTTCAATGTTTAGGAATCTTCGCCGCTCTCATTTGACCACGTTTAATTTTTGTATGTCTTTGTTATCAATCTTAATTCTCTTCTATTTTCTCATGCGATACTATTTCCGCTTGTTTTCTATTGGCTAGTGACCCATCCAAAATGGCTGGAGCTCGTTCGATGTTATTGGCTTGGTTTGGATGTCTGTTGTACTCTTTGATTATTATTTTTGTCTTAATGCCAGGTGCAGCAAAATCCATCTTTATCAGAGTCGTATCTTCTTGGGCCAACAATGATTGTCTGTAGTGTATTCCCCTGCCATGCTCTGAAGGTCTAATTGGAATGTTCGATGATCCTTAACATCCCCTTGGTGGCAATGAAGGTTAATTTGACTATTTCATGTTGGAGGGTGAAGATATGTCTTATGTTCCCTTTCAAATTTCAGAACACACTATTCTTGACATCATGTATAGATATATACCTTGCTTACGGATTGCAAAGTTTAGTTCACAATGCTTTTGATGTCTCATTGCACATTTAGGTGTCTAGGATTTATTTATTGTGTTCAACTCATGGTTTCATGGCTTTCCTTTCTTATTCTAGCATGTCTTCTAGTGTGACTAAGATTCTAGTAAGGTTATCTTCTGTCTCTTCTATTACTTTTGACTGCATATCGTCCTGATGATGCTCATGCAACAATTGTCTTTGATTTATTGTCCAGTGACTATGTGCAATGACGTACATTACTATATTGATTTCTTCCTTTATTATAAGTGTCTATTTACTTTCGTGGGTTTTCTATTTACTAGTCACACATCCACAATGGCAGGAGTTTGTGTCTTCTATATCATTTGACATCTTCCTATCATCTGATGGTTATATGTTGCGATGCCTGCTAGCCGTCTATATTGTTTGGATTTATTATTTGTTTTTGTCCTTCCTCTCGATCCATCTTGTTCCATCAACTTCTAAAATAGTATTTATTTTTATTTGTTGTGTTATGCCATTGTAATTGCTCTGTTGTCAATATCACCTTTTGCCAAAGGTGATCGTATTTGCTTGTCTTCTCTCCTTTAGAATATGGATGTCTCCTTATACCATTGATGTCTTATGGGTGTGGATTTGTTTGTTTTTGCTATGTTCGATGATCCAAATATAGTGTTTGCCAAATATTCTAAATAACACCTTTTTTTCTTCCCCCTCAATTGGTCAGAATGATGTAGATTTTATACTGCCCGCAGCCATCTCACGGGACATGACCATTCATGTCAATAGTTGTTTAGTTTATTTAGTTCATTAATTGTTAATTATAATTTGTTTGGTTCTTATTTAGAGTATGTATAAAAATAAAATAATATTTGATTATTAATTTAACTTTAATTAAGGATTAACTATTACTATTGGTCCACTTATATGAATCATTTGATTAAATTGATATATTATTGATTTACTCATAATCATTTAGTTATTCTATTAAATATATTCTTTTAATCAATTATTTGGTTTCTCTAAAATATATTTATAAAACTTGGGATATCATAGTCCTACCCTCTCAAAATTGCTTGTCCTCAAGCAATTCACAATTAATCGATAACTATTTTTGAGTTCTGAATGTAAAAATGATTTGGAAATCTAAGTGGACCATTATTTCTAAAATGGAAAAATATACCTTAGGTTACCAATCCCCAACATCTCATGTTAAGTCTATCTCAACTATTTCATTTGGAATCAATAAGTATTTCTAACTTAGTAATATGCATAAATATTGCTAATAGTATAATTGTTAGTTACTTATACAGCTGCATATCCAGTTTTCTAATCACATTTTTATTTATAACATTTTATATTATATTTCATTGCTTCAATATCCTTATGCCAATAGTTTAATGTTTTTGTATCTACCTTTAACGAGCACAATATTCTCAACCAACATTATGTAATAAGTGTAGAATACATGTAATTGATTAAATTTTGATGTGATGTTTTTTATTGTGGAGTTACTTACTCCAACCTTGTACAGATCCTTATGATATGATCTGTTTTTTTCTTTTTGTCGTTTACTAATTGAATTTTGTGTTTTGATTTGGCACAAGTTTTTCTCTAGGCTTCATCGAGGTTGGTCTTGGATGGTGGTGTCCTTTTATATTCTATCAAAAAAACTTGATAATAGAATGTCTCAAATTTCTTTGTTTATTATTATTATTATTTTTTATTACCAAAGTTGGATTGCATATTAGTTTTGTTCTTATTGATTACGTCCATCTTTTACCCTGCAAGATGGCAGGATCATGCTCTGATACCACTGTAATGTCCCCAATCCGGGTTAGGATCAAATGCTATACCCAGCAACAAATTGTTAGTACAACATCGAAATTTGCATGTAAAACATTGAATTAGTAAGTATTTATCTAAAATTTTACCCATACCACCCCTCCTAATCCCTCAGAAGAGATCTTTCTCAAACCATCTAACCCTTTGATGAGAACTATATCTCGATTAGATGACTATCATTAAAAGAGCATCTGCCTTAGGCCTCTTTGAGATCTCTAGAAACATTACTTGGTAGAGATCCCACCTCTACCAAGTCTCTTATCTCTGAAATACACATATGTTTGACCACTACAATATATATATTGTCTCTTAGAGATTTTCTATAAATCTCTCTCTATGAGGATCCCATTTGGGAATCCCGACATTCAACTATAAATGCCCTCTAGTCTCTAGTTTCCTTATGAGAAACTTGACATTCAAATTTGAATGCCCTCTACGAAGTAAACTTGACCTTTGTAATAACACTAAGAATGTCTACCATTTAATAATTGGTGCCGATCCTTGCTAACCAATTTGATTGTACCTTATAGGAGCTCACACTATTATCACTTGTAAATATCTTGGTTATGTATCTCTTCCCTATTTATATTATTCTTCTAATGTATTGGCGTATTCTTAATAGTATATCTTCCTTTGTGTTTGTCCAGTCACGCTGTCTCCAGACACCTCCGCTCTTTGGTTCTATTCACTGCTCTAGCTATCCTTTTGTGATATGGAATTCTGTCACCTTCAATGGGCTATTGAGGTTTTCACGCTCTATTGCTTTCTGTAAGTAGAAAAATAACCATAGTTTCAACCATGGACAGGTTGTATAGATCTTCATGCTATCTGAATAGGTGAATAAAGATAAACTGAGATGAGGAAGAGGGTTCAGGGAGAAACAAGGACAATATGAAAAGATATTAGACTTTAAGATCTTGAAAAAAAATTGTGTTCTTAACAGTATGCATCACATATTACATTGCGAAGTAGGATAATGATAAATACATTGCAGGATACAATGCACAGAAGCCTGGCAGGTTTATATAGAACAGTTCAATATAAAAGCATGCAAAAATGACACATCAGCTTAGGACGCAAATCTGAGGAAATTTATATCTCCACAAAATACATCTATTCTAGATGGAACGACCAGATCCATAATTACATGATTACTGTCAAAATGTCTTGCCTTCAATATTTATTATTTAGCAAAGTGGCTGCAACCACAACTAAGCTGCGTAAAGCTTCATTAAATGAATTGATGGATAGAGACTAAGAAAACAGTGAATGGAGATGAGAAGCAAGAAAAATATTAAAGGATATAAGGACTTAAAATTCTTGAAATAGTACACTGCGTATTCATCACATATTACACCATGAAGCGTTACAAAAACATGGCAAGATACAACAGGCAGAAGCCTGGCAGCGGTACACAGGCCAATTCACTAAGAAGCCTATTAGGATGACATATCAACTTAGAGTCCAATATCCAGGTAAATTTTATCTACACAACACAAATCTATTCTAGATACATGACCAGATCCATGATTACATTCTTATTTTCAAAATGTCTTGCATTCAATATTACCATAAGTAGTAGCAAAAACTTCATTAAACTATGAAATTGACATGATCTCATATAGCTGACCATTTCCTATTGAGCATCAAACTCGAGAAGCATGCTATATTGTGGAAATGAAAGTTAAAAATTGTTTCCTGAAGATTTCAAAAGATTTTGCCTTATCCTGCTTCGACATAACTCATATTCTTCTTTCAACTCTTCTGATATGATCCTTTTTACCATTGATGCCCATCCAGTTCCTCTCAAGGCCATGGCCTCCTCAATTATATAAATCCTCTTTCAAAGCAACAGCACTTCAAGATCACACTGTGCCCTTAAGGAGAAGATCTGCCAAAAAAACTGAAATTCATACTCAATGCCAATACAAGCAGCATTTCAAATCCAAGGAGGCAATATATGCTACCCAAAAATGGATATCTGAACAAGAATCTAATTTCCCCTTGATTGTGGTACTAAATAGTAAAACAGAAAGCATTGAGTTCCAATCATAGGGGCTTATTTCGGTCCTAAAACACTGACTCTTTGGATAGTTGAGAACTGAAAACCTTCAAGCTCCATACATACATCATGATTCTCAGAGGATATTTCATAGCCATCTTTTCCATTAGAATACAAAACGAGAGTTCCAGAGAATCCTATAGTTAATGAATAAAACTGGGTTGTTTATGAAACCATGAATGTCAACTTTCAAGCCTACAACTTATCTTCTAAGCATCTGATTTGGGTTACTTACCAAGAATATTCTCAGAAGAATAACCCCTACACAGGAATGGTAATTCTGCAAGGGAATAAATAGCAGCCTCAGAGTCAACATTCTGCCTTGGTGTCCTCAATAGATGAGAAGATGCAGGAAGCGTCACTTTTGAGCAACTCCATACACATCAAATGCTCTTAAAGCTAGGGGGTATTAAGGGAGAAAAACTAATGAGCTTTGAGAATATCCTTTCTGATATCAAATATGTCATCTGAATAGACAAGTTGAAAAAGAATGCCTCTCCTATCTGCTCACAGACCAATCAAACAGGGAGAGAGAGCAGTGAAAAGCATGCAACTTAATCAAAGACCTCATTTATATGACAGTCAAATTATGGTAAGAGCATTCATAACCGAAACAATTTCATATTCAACCCCAATAAGATTCTGTGGAACCTTGGGAACACTCCACAAAGGATCCAAACTGTTCCACAGCAGGCCGAGCAACCAAACCAACCTTCCTCAAAATAATAACAAAACCAAGCTTCCTCATGATTTTACTACAGGAAACTAAGCTTAAATTATAAAAATTGAGGGAACAGCTCTTCACCAAAGGGGAAATCAATAAGCTACTTTACCAAGAACCAACAGGTAGAACAGGTCAGACAAAGTGCAATGGGATGCAAAAACCTACCAAATGTTTAACTTCTCAAAACAACATATGGGGGATTACTAAAAGAGCTAAATTGTTGAAATGGAATCTTGTTTCTTGTAATGTCCCCAGTTTTTCATGAGCATCAGAGCTTGTGGGATTAGTCTATTATTTGACCCTCATAGGCTAATCAGATGGATAGAGGGTCCAACTAGGATCCCAGTTGGCAGCACCATAGGCCATTTGCCCACTCCAAAGGTCCATGATGTTCAGAATTTTTATTAGTTTTGGTTAGATTGGCACAATTAATAATACTAAGTGTCTATTTTGGGAAAGTCAGTTTTTATCTTTAGTAGGTTGCCTAAACAACTTGGTGGCAATGTTGAGATTTAGTATTATCGACTGGATTCGTTATTTAGGGACTTACTATTTATAGTACAACATTATTGTGGAGTCACTATATCTGGCAAGGGCACCTAGACTCATAGTGTCTATAGTGATCAATTCATTCTTCAGTTGGCCCATTTGCTATTATCGTAGGGCACTTAAGCATCAGACATATGCAGTGAGTATTTGCATTATGAGTTATTCATCCGGAGGAGTTAATCAGCCTTTGATTTCGATATTGATTATTAATTAGTCTTTGCTTGATTAAAAATTAAGTGAGGTTGTTATTAAGTGCTAAGTTCATGAAATGTTTATTTAATAGTGCATTATGGCACCTAAGTCTTGACAGGAAATATAATCGAATATTATATTTCAAACATCATAAAAGAAAATACACTCGAAAGAAAATACACAAGAAAAGACAATAGAATGCTTTTTCCCTTGCATTGAAAGTATTTGTATTGGGAAAAAGCATTCTATTGTCCATTTGATTTTTGTGAATTGGTGAATTGTGAGAGCCAGTGAATCGTGCCAGAGATAATCTCATCCATAGATTATGAATGAGCTTAATTTGGTGACTGCATTGGGAGGATGATTCAATGTTTAGTCTCAGAGAGAATTTGCAGTGTTGGGTAATGATTTATTGTAATCTCCCCATGTTTGGCAAGATTCTACAGATGATTGAGTTAGTTCATTATAGCGACCCTCATGAGCTGACAGGGTGATTAGGGAGTCCCAGTTGTGGACATACTATTTTTAATAAGTCTATTTTTGGCAGTGCAGTCAGTGGCTTTGGCAATTGGTCATCACCTGTAGTGGTGGTTGTTATTAATTGTGTGAGCTCTAATTTACTATTTAATTATTAACGTCGCATTATTATAACAATAATATTTTATTATAATAATGTCATTAAGAGATATTACTAAAAGAGTTGTGCTAGAAAGATTCAGGAACTAAGTTGTTTTGGGAAACTTTTGCAGTTTCTGAAGTTGAGTTCTTTTGGAAAACTTTTACCAACAAGGAATTATAAATATGAGCTCATTTCAATGGAAAAAGCATCGATTGAATATTATTTGCTTTTGTTTCTTTGAGGCTTTTCTGAGTTGTTGGTTTTGTGCCATTGCTGAGGTCTAGGGGTTTGGTGATCTGGCCTGGACACTGAATCTCCTTGATTCATCGTGCAATTGCAGCTGAGGTATTGCAATTGTTATTTCCCTACTGTCTTTACTGTGGCTGGGAGATTTGATTGGTTTAAGAATTTGTGTCTCCTACTGTTGCATACTGTTGCTAAGGAGATGATTAATTGCTGGAGATTGATATTGAAGTTGGGCAGAGATCAACTAGAGATTTCTTTCATTTACCTGCATCTGCATTTTAAGGGTTTGATCTGTGCATATCAGGCTACCGTTTCCCACCAGAAGACCACGATTTTGGCATTATTAAAGTCCACAATCAATGGCAAATGCTGAGATGTCATTCTGGAAGGCCGGGTGTGATTCTCCTAGCACCTGTGATTCTGGTTTTGGAGGTCTGCAGCCATCATTACCACCTGCATTTTGTGGAGGGAGTTGGCATTTGTGGTTAGGAGAACATTGACATTTGCACAGGGGTGACTAGCACCTTGATGAGACTGTATGTGTGTCGATTCTCTGCCACAATCAACCTGTGGATGGTATCAGCTCATTGACAGCGTTTTCTGGTATTCATTATTGTTTTCCTGTACCCATGATCTCATAGTCAGTGTCTGCAATCACATTGTAAGGGAGATGATTAGTGTGCAGAGATTGATCTGCATTCTGGGCATATAACCGCTGTCATAACTGGGTGATTTTCTTGCAAGCCTGTAACTGCAATTTTAGGTGCTCATATTTCAGTTGTTGGGCATCATTCATCTACTACTGTTAATAAATTGCAGACCAAATACTGTCAGCAGGTTCTATTTTACAAAGTTAATAATATCATTTCAGTTCTATTGATTCAGTAATAGTTGTTGATAATATTTCCAATTCAGAATTTTGTATACAAATACCTAAGGAAGGGCTATATATAAGATGTGTAGTAATTTATCAATGCCAAAATCTGGAAGTCTGATTCATCTGGTGAATTATGAGTAGTCAAGTACATTTCCTAGTGCTGTGATAATAAAAAATTAAAACATATATATGACTGTGATAACTGAATTTGCTTGCCGTCTGTTTGACAAAATGTCAAACTACTGATTAGTTACAGAAATTGAGGTATTATAGAGAAATTATTGAACTACAAAAGGCTAGGGGTTCTTACATTTATGAATGCAGAACTTGCTAAATAGATCTGCGTTTGTGTTTTAAGAGGCTGCTGTTGACACTGAGATGCCACTTGAGGCCAAAAGGACCTAGCTGCTGATCATATAGAGCTGTGGCAGCCATTCTAGAGGCTGCCTTCTGATAATTAGGGCTATGTTTGAAAATAGTAGCAGCTGCTGCATTAAAACAGAGGGACGACTTTAATATTTCTGCTGCATTTAACACAGATGCAATGTCCCCTTCTTCAGAATAAGAATTAATAAATATAATAATTAATTAATATTAATAAATAAAATATGATATATATATATATATATATATCACACATAAAATCAAATATTATTATTCATCTATCATTTATGTCATGAATAATGATAACAATAATGATACAAAAATAATAATAAATAATAACAATTAAAATGTAAATAAATATAATTATTATTTTATAATCATAAATTCTATAATCATCAAACCGCTCAATGTCCCCTTCTTGAGAATAAGAATTAATAAATATTATATATATATATATATATATATATCACGCATAAAATCAAATATTATTATTCAAACTATTGTTTATGTCATGAATAATGATACCAAAACAATAATAAATAATAACAATTAAAATGTAAATAAATATAATTATTAAATTTACAATCATAAATTCTATAATCATCAAACCGCTCAATAAAGTCAAAATGATTCACGATATTACTCTTTGGCATCAAGCCTTGAATGTTTAATGCGGATTTAATACATCATTATATTAACCAATACTTGGCCGGCATAGAACAAGAGTATAAGCCTTAACAGGAAGTGTGAAACTAAAATAATAATCTATTAACTAATTTAAGTAGTAAACTGTGATATTCAAATTGATCTAAAAGGGTGCAATATGTTGAGTCCTACCCCACACTTGAATCTCCTCATAGCTATATAAGGGTAGATCTCACTCAAACAGTAAGGGGATTTTTTGGAAGAAAAAGCATGGTCAGCACTCAATCATCCAACCGGGAAATTGTATACATATTCAATCAGCAATTACATTGGATGGGAGAATAATACATTATAAAATATAATTGCTTGAAGCTATTAGTTGGGAGTTGCATCTCTAAAGATCTTTGAAGGTTGCAGTCTAAGACCCTTATTTGACCACTGGAAAGCTCTGAAGATACCCACATCAAAACAGCAAAGACCACCTATTCAGCAACCATAATCCTATTGGCTTTCTATTGCAGTCTGCACTTACTTAAGTTCGGAGATACAAAGACGTTTGGAAGAATACATTGAGAATAATAGGAAAAAAACATTCTACAATAAATATTCCACAATGAGACCTGAGTGCAAATAATTACTGTGTCTTTTTTTAGGCTAAAATCAAAAAAAATAAAATACCAATTTATGGGAGCCATGGATTCTTTTATTTTTTCTGCTTGATGTCATTGAGTCCAAACTGGAGGTAGATATTTGATTTGGGATTCCATTGTGGCCAGAATATCGGATTGCTATTGCTGCATGATTATTATAGCTCTAGCAATGAAGTGTTTTGGGGGCATATCTTTGTAAAATTCTATTCGTGGAAATCACAAATGAGAGGAGCGACTTAAGAAACTTGTGAATTATTGAGATTTTTATTAAAATGTTCTGTGCAAACCAACACTACATACTCATAACTCCAGTTCTCCAGTAGCTTAACAGTGACAGTAAATTAGAGATTGAAGCATTTGTGATCTTTTCGGAACTGGTTTAAACAATATCGGAGATCTTTGGATTGAACAAGAAAACAACTTACAATCAGCAATTTAGAAAGTTCAGTCAGAAAGCATAACACACAATCAGCTTTTATGGGATTACATCATTGAAGCAGCAAAGTTCCATCATAGCTTTACACAGTCCAGCCAGTAAACATTCTAATTAAGCAAGGCAAATATACCATCAAAGGAGAAGCTTAATCCAATCAAATAGGATATACGGTAAACCATAGTAACAAGAATCGCCATGAAATTGCCTGAATCACTGGTTTGGTGATTCAATTCATGGTTCCCGATTTTTTGGAACCGGTGAATCAGTTCAGCGATTCATGCAAAAAACCACTGAACTGATTCTGTGAATCACGAAATATCAGCCACATAGGTAGGGAAAAATGCAAGTCAAATTTTAATAAAAACACATCTTTTTTTAATATTTTTTTTGGCCTTTCCTCTTTCAAGTGTCTTCTAATTGTTTAGCATGAGTAGAAGAGAGGAAAGGTGAGAGAGAAGAAGAGAAAAGAAAAACCACAGGTTTGCAATCAGCAAGAAGGAAGAGCATCAAAAAAGGATGCATTTACAAATACTAATAGACATACATTTACAAATATTGATAGAAATATGTTTCATGGATCTTGATTCTTCATCTTACACACATTTATGATTTGATGTCTTATGGATCTTCATCTTACATACATTCTATGATTTGACTCATTATAATCCTATGATTTCTATTTACTTAAGCTACACTTTACATTTTATGTGTAACGTAGTTGCGTATGTGATGGATTTATCATTTATGTTCTATGTTTATGTATTTTAGCTTTTATTTGATGATGTTACAGTGTTTTTAAGTTATATTCAATAAAAGGTGCATGAAATAAACTGTAAATTGTTAAAATCTCTAAATTTCAAGGGTTTTTTAATTTGCCGATTTGTGGCTGATGCAATTCTGATTCATAGCCGATTCGCGATTCGATTCAGCCTTGCCAATTCCAATCTGATTCCAATTCTTGTTACTTTGCTGTAAACACTTCCAGTTGCTCAGCCAATAGAAGACTTTACGTGATTAAGGAAACTCACAAAAAATCATTGAACATTCTCTACTTATGTCATAATCATTTTGGATCTATCAAACTAAGCAATGTTCTTTTAGGCATTGGATTATAAGAAACGAGGGAAATTTATATCTTATTCTTACTATAATCTGAAAGTACTCAAATTGGGCATCAAAAGTCTACAAGCATGTACATTGAAAGAGCCAATATTTGTTAGAGTAATTAGATATTTTCTAATTAGCTCTAGTCTACTAAAGCTAAACTTTAGGCATCTAATAATTAATTTCTTTTATTAATTATTATGATGTAACTTAGGTTAGACCTTTTTAGGGTTTCGATCTCCTTTATAAGGATAATCTCTCATTGTAAAAATTAACTAAGAATTGAGATTATTTCATTGTTGATAATAGCAATCTCTTTTTTGTTCATCAAGAATGTCTCATCTATGGATCTGGCAATTCCAGTCTCAATAGCTTTTTGCTTCTCTTTCTGTGACAAGTGTTTGCATGTCGCTGATTCTTGGGAGTTGGGTTGATCTTTCATCAACTTCAACATGGTATCAAAGCTCCAGATCTTCATGCCCCTATTTTGTTTGTGAGAGATTTGGCATCGGTTTTTAGATCTGTGGCTTTTAGAGGATTTTGTATTGGATTTGAGGGGGACCTATTTTTTGAGGCACTTTGAGCAAAAACGGACATCACCATTGAACTCAGAGTGCTCGAAAACCCCCATTTCCATATAAAATACATCCATTTTGGCCATCAAAATTTGAGGCAAAATGTTTTTGCACCCAGGTTGTTTTGACCTGGGCACGCAAACCGAGGCGAGGGTTGCACCTACTTTTGGAGATTGTGCATATTTGGAGGTCGAGGGTTTTTTGGACTTGCGCAACTCTTCAACTGGCCCGTGCCTTGTCTTAGGAAAGACTAGCAAGGCTAGTAGGACCCCTCAGCACTCCCGCTCTCTGTGTGTGCTTTATTTGCATTGGAGATGGGCCACCAAACATGCCTTCTTATTGGGTCGTGCCTCTTCTTTCACGACATCTGCTTGGAGGAGTTTTTTAGGATCCCACGTGCTGGCCAGCAAGTCACAGAAGTTTGGAGATTCCTAATTTTTTCAACATCTTCATGCGATTGGGCAATTTTAAAGGCATCCTCTTGTATTTAGCGGCCCCATCTCCTCCCCTAGCCTTTGGTGATGTAATCAAGTTTTGATTGCTTTTTTTTTTTTGGACTTAGTAGCACCCTTGAGCAGCAGCCTTGATGGATTTGCAAACATAGTCAGCAATGGCAGTATTCTACATG
This sequence comes from Cupressus sempervirens, assembly GCA_028749045.1. Lineage (NCBI taxonomy): Eukaryota > Viridiplantae > Streptophyta > Pinopsida > Cupressales > Cupressaceae > Cupressus > Cupressus sempervirens. Next base: position 564,500,607 of record CM053792.1, read on the forward strand.
AAGAGTACCCTCTGCCATTTTTGTTGGGATCTGTAGCCTCTTCTACGTGGCATCCACATATCTTGTTTGTCTTCCTCCCATGCATCCCTTCTCCTAGTTCCAAGCAGCCACCTCTCCTTTGTGGGCCTATTCTTTGTGTTAGCAGCTTCCTTAAAATCTGCACCTCTCAAGCTGTTTGATAAGGATTTTTCGGCCTTTGGGTCTATGATTTGTCATTGAGCCTGTGACTTATGAATCTCTACACATTTTATGGGAAGAAGTGCAAGTTTCTCAATCCTTGCATAGTTGGTTTTGATGGACATTTGGTGATCACGCCTTATTTTTTGACATTGTGATTGGCCTAAATTCATTCTGTAGGGCAGGTAGAAGAGGAGCTTCCTGAGATTTTTTGGTAGAATGATTTGTGGGCTATCTGTACATCAATGCTTCATTACAAGCGTGACCCCTCTCCAAAGCAAAGGCCATGTCAACCTTTCCTTGTAGGTCCACAACAACGGCCCATGCAATTTTTGGTGGACACTTTTTTATCTACATGCCTTTTTTCCCTTGGAAGCCACACCATATGATATTCACATGTGAAAGCTGTGTTTTTTTAGGAAGGAGCTACTTTTTTTGGGCTGATTGCATTGTTTTATAGTGGTTGCGTGCTACCCATACCCACCTTGTTGGGCAGCAACTTGTGTTTTATAGTTGGCTTTTCATTGATTTGTTTCAATGCTCTATCTCATCGGTGATTTTTGCCCATGATTGGTGTTTTTCCTGAGGCAGTTGGCTTTTTAGTCTCATTGGCGGCATTTCTTTTGATGCTCGGTGATGAGTGAATCCAATGGCATAGATGGAGTGCAATGTGAGAAAGAGTAGATCAGCACAGATGATCCCTAAGTTGGGATGACAGATCACACTTGGTCATTTAAATATACACACGGTTGCGTTTTTCCATGGAAGCAGCTTTTTGGCAATGATGTTGTTATTTCCAAGCCAACTCTATTTTTTGGCTTGCATGCATCGATTCCACCTTGGTTAATTGGTGATTTTTTCTTTAAAAAGGTGTGAACTTTATGGCGCCATTTTTTGTATGGTGCTCCACTGATTTCAGAGCTTTGTACTTGGACTCTGCTCCAATCCCCACCTTGGCCTACCATGTCATATTTTGTGGGCACCCCCTTTTTTCACATTTCTCATGACTTTTAAGAGAGTTTTTTTTTTGTATTGCCATGCAAAAGTTTTTATTAAGAAATTTTTGATCTTTTGGCACATACACTCTTTCTGGCCACTAGATTTTTATCCGGCACTGACTCTTTGTTCGGCTATGTTTCCAACAATCAATTTTCTTTTACCGGTAGGGGTCTTTTATTGACATTTTTTTGCCTCAATGGCCATTTGACCGTCAAATTTGGACTCATCACTTGCTGACATCAACACCACATCAGCACTTCATCAACATTTCCTGTCACCTTCTCACAGCCTCTATTTGGACCTACCTTCAGTTTTTTGCTCATATCTTGGGCATACGAATTCCGTTGTTCGCAAACAAGATATCGTCGAAAAGCTGGTTCCAAGCCCGTCATAGTTGTATAGTTAATTTTCAGTTTTGATGCTTTTTTGATAGTTTTTTCTGCTGGCAAAATCAGGAGTTCAGTTTTGCACTCCGGGATACATATCTTGAGCATCCGATCTCCGATTTGGGAATTTTTTATATCATTGGAAAGGTCTTTCCAACCTCTTTTCAATGATGTTGGTTGTTTTTCCAAATTCTGCTCCAGGCACATTCTATTCAAACTTCTACATTTTTGCATTCTGGTGGATGACTTGGTTGTTTTAGGTCCGGGGATTGATTTCTTTGCTTCAGATGATTCATCATGACTTGTACTATCTATTGTATTTGTTTTATGTCTCTTCTAATCTATTTAGACACCATTTGTAAGCATTCTTGCAAACGCACTAAGATAAAGTGCCATATTGTATCTGCATTTTCGTTTTAGTTGTTTGCCTTGTTTTGTCTTTTGATTTGAGTAGTGTCATCTGAGGACACTCATGCAGAATATTGTATTCTTGGGATTCATTATATCTTGTGCCTGATTGTACATGCACTACTCTGATAAAGTGCCATGGGGGGTTGATGTTTTGCCTTTGTTTGCCATCTTCCTCTATCCAGTGAGTGTCCCTTCCGTGACATTAGCCTCATGTCATGTCTAAGATTGATCGTCTTAGTACACACATATGTACTCTTTTGTGCATCTTGATCGTGGTTCCTACAATATTTGCATTGTTAGTTGATGGAAATAAAGAGATAACACTTGCTTATTGGCTAGTCATATTTATTAAGAAGTATCATATTCCTTTGAGACATTGTTAATACAAAGATCCTATCCAAGCATACCCCATGGTAAAGTGAAGGATCATTGGATAGAAAGAAGTGAGATTATTAGAAATATAAGAGAGCCTTGCTGGTTCACTCCCAAACTATGCTGAAGAATGGTTCTTTTACTTTGCAAGTTTTATTTTTTCTTGTGTTTTGAGATATATGATCTTTTCGCAATCTCCAGAATATATAAATGCTCATAAGAAATAATACAATTTGAAACTACTAACAATGCCAGGATAAATAAGGCAAGTGCCTACAACACAACGGAAGTTGTGATCCTCCCATGTGGGAGGTCTTAGGTTCGAGCCTACTTGAGCTTAACACTTAATAATAATTAATTTCAACATATAATAATTAATCCAGGTCTCGGCCATTTATTGATTAAAAAAATGCCAGGATAAATTTATTTATTTGCAATTATAAAAGTTGCAAATTATTACAAACAATTGACATGAAAGAATAATTTAAACAGGGAACCTGAATATCTGCTGCCGTCCAATATATATTGCAGCTAAGTCTCAGAAAACTCCATGCCAAACTTGTTTTGCAGCAGCCCTATACAAGGTTGGTTAGCAACAGCAAACCACAGCTCTTAGAAACCCACACCATCTTCACCAAAGCTGGCCGCCCAGGATAGACAAATAATTACAGACCATAGATGCCCAGTTGCAGCTACCAATCACGCTCATAGCAACAATATGTAACATGATTTGAAGGCTGAATGTGTGGTGTTCAAATCAAAAAGCCCTCTAATAAAAAAATCAGCAATTGAACACCAAAATCGGTAGACTCCAGCACCGATTTACCAAACCCAAATTCAGAGATGATCTTCACAATTTCAGACACAATTCAACATGTATATCAATTGCTCAAAGTGTAACAGAAGATGGAGGAATCAGTCCTCACAAAAGTCCAATGTAGAAACCCTTAGCAATTTACAAAATGAGATAAAATCAAATGGCAAAGGAATGATTGATCTTCATAAGCAAGTCCTTTTTAGAACATTAAATGAAGTGTGGCTCCATCCACACACCAAATGCCCAAGAGCTTCATGAATACACTTTTCACTTAAATCACTATGGCTCCGAAAGATCTTTCCATCAATATCATGATATTCTAACACACGAGGTCATTGTTTCCTATGCCCAAGTTTTAAAACTTTCCACCCCAGTTCCAACAAGCTATGGCACTCAAGTGACCAATATATAAAGCCAACAAAAATAGCAACCTTAACGTATTTAATTAAATAATAATTATAATTCACCTGTCAGCCGACTGGATTGTAGTCGGTGTTTCTGTAGCCGACGGAATGATTGCCGGCGGTGTTTCTGTAGCCGACGGAATGATTGTCGTCAGTGTTTCTGTAGCCGACGGGGTGATTGTCGTCACTGTTTCTGTATTCTGTAGCCGACGGGTAAATAGTTTGTAGCGGACATAATGTTTGTGGCCGACGGACTCCTTCGAGAAGGTTTGGCGGATAGTATTTATATCCCGTCTGGGATCATTGTGAATCTTCTATCATTCATCTTATGAAGTATAATGTAATGTTCTGGCATATGTGAATAATAATCTAAAGAATTATGCTGTTCATGTTCCATTGTCTATATGCGTTGATTTCTTTATCAGTACGGTAAACATTTGGCGCCGTTGCCTTATGAACCCGGAAGGTGGGAGGAATGAAGATTAATGCCAAATCAGCTTAACAAGGATCGGAATAAGGTCAAGGGAAAAGATGGAATCTGTACTGCGCAAGAGAATTTAATTCTAGCACAGCAAGCCGAACGTCGACGAAGATTTCAAAAGAGTGCCGACGGAAACTAAAGCACGAAAGATTTGTTGGAGGAAACTCGGCAGCGGGTGGAATTGGTGGAAGAAGCACGGGAGGAGTTTTTGAATTTGTGTTCGCCGAGGAAAGAGAATCCAGACAGAAGAGCATCGACTCGCATGGCTCGGAGTGCCGACAGAGCAAGAGCGTGGAGTGAACTCTTCGTCCGGGATATACTTCCGCAAGGGACAACTTCAGAACACCCTTCTTCACCAAGGTTCGCAGTTGTTGAGTCTGACGGTGGGAGAGAGCAGTCTGCCAGTGTGGGAGTGCAGACCGTCGATGTGGGAGTGCAGTCCGCCGGTGTGGGAGTGCAGTCTACCGGTGTGGGAGAGCAATCTGCCGATGTGGGAGAGCAATCCACCGGTGTGGGAGTGCAGACCGCCGGTGTGGGAGACCAGTCCGCCAGTGTGGGAGTGCAGACCGCCGATGTGGGAGTGAAGAGCGCTAGTGTTGCAGGACCGAGCAACGCTTGTTTACAGAAACCAATTGTGATGGTGGGACCAAAAGAGAAACTGCCGAAGTTCAATGGCGATGGTACGGCCAATCCCATTCGACATTGCAAAACATGTGAAACGATCTAGAAGGCAAATGGGATAACTGATGAAGACGAATGGATGAGGCAATTTCCGGCCACCCTACGAGGCATAGCAATTGATTGATTCACTGATACAGATCCACAAAAGCTAAATAGTTGGGATAACATTAAAAAGGAGTTTCTGGCAGAATTTAAACTGTTGCAGGATGATAATGAAATTGTAGCAGAGATCTTCAATACTAAGCAGGGGAAGAATGAAACTGTTCGTGTTTACGCCAAGAAATTAAAGGACTTGATAAACAAAATGGAAAGTAAGCCGGCGGACGGACTTCAGAAAAGATGGTTCATGGAAGGCCTACGCTCGAAGTTGCGGAGGAAAATGAAAATTGTGCCACCGTCGTCATACACGGAAGCTTATAACAAAGCATTGGACCTCGAAAGTGAGCAGAAAACGAAATAGAACATTAGCTCATCTGATTCTGATGACGACGAGCCTGCCGGAGAAGATAGCAGTGACGATGAAGGCAGTAGCAAGAAGGTCCGTGCTTTACAGAAGGACATGATCCGCATGATGGAGTTTAAAAACATGCAGAAGGAGCCAAAAGGCAGTGAGCTGTGGTGCACGGAGTGTAAGACCGACGGTCATACTAAAGGGTCGTGTCCAAAGAACCAATTCTGTGACATTTGTCAGATCATGGGCCATTCGACAAAAGAGTGCCCCTTTAACATGAAGACAAGAGGATCTTTGCAAGTGCTTCTCACTCAGGAGGCTTCCCCGTTGGGCAGTAGCGGAAATACGAATAGCGCAGGTGCCACATCCAGAGGGTATAGGAATAATAACAGAGGGCAAAATAACAACAATGCGAACAATAACAATAATAATGGGAGCCGAAGTCGAACCTAGTATGATGCAAACGGACGGCTGATTGTTCAATGCCGAGCATGTAATTTGTGGGGTCATTTTGCGCAAGATTGTACAACAACAAACATACCGAAATTATTATGCAGATGGTGCGGACCTGACGACCATGAAGATGCCAAGTGCCCAAAGTCTAGAGTAAACTTGATCACTGTCGGCACGGATGAAGAGGAGGTTCTAGCAATTATGTGGAGGTAAGCAAAATTGCTGGCGGAGGAAAAAAGAAACTTGGGGGAAGCGCAGGAAGAAATTGGAAAGGCATCGTCAGCAGAGACATCTCAGTTGAAGGACATCACTGGCACCTTGGCAAGGAACTTCGCAAAACAAAACATTGTACGACAAATCTTACAAACAGAGATACCGGTCAAGATAAGTGACCTCCTTCTCACAATGCCCCAGTTACGGACGGCCATTCTGAATCATACACCATTTCCGAAAGCAACAGAGGACACAGGAAGGGACAGTAGTCCAACGACGGCGACAGACCCAATGCTGCTGGCACTCACATCTGGACGGCATTCGGCGGTCGTCGAGATGGGGATTTTGGGAAACGTTTTGACAGACACAATTGTCGACGGAGGGTCCGGCGTGAATGTGTTGCCGAAGGATACTTGGAAGAAGTTGGGAAAGTCGACGCTGTGGCCACCTACATTCCAATTGCTCATAGTAGACCAGCACGAGATGAAACCGTTGGGAACCTTAAGGGCACAACTGGTAACTATTGTTACGCAACCATTTTTATTGGATTTTGTGATCATTCCATTGAAAAGAAAAGGATATGATGCTATTCTCGGACGGACTTGGTTGGTGCAAGCAAAAGTAAAACATGATTGGAAACAAAATACCCTATCAATGGAGCGCGGAGGCAAAAGATTCATAATTAACCTGCACACACAAATGGTAGGTGAGGAGGCAGCATCGTCAGACTCAAAAGGTGAAGGCGACAGTGACGATGAAAGAAATGATGATGAAGGAAAGAGGAGAATGGAACCGAATGACGAAGGAGTATTGACACTAGGAGGATAAAATGATGACGACCTAGACTCGGTGAATGGCCTTTACCACTAGCAGATAGAAAACTACGAATTGTTTCCGATTTGTAATATGTTAAGGGTCGACGAAAGTGAGAAAAAAGAGGAAAATGAGTGTTTGAAGAAATACAAAGCAACGGAAGAAGGAAAGGTGGTTACGCCTGAAGCTGAGGGGAAGAACATATAGTCCAAACCTAGAAAAAAAAATATCCCACTATTTGGTACACGGTGAACGGACCGCACAGGAAGAAAAGAAGGCATCGCACCATAAAATTACTTGAAGGGTACCGACAGCAAGGAAATAAGCTAGATGCGTGACGACCGCAGGCACAATGGGCGACGGAGGTGACACAGAACAGGCATAAGGCGTGGCATGACAAACTCAACAGGTTTCAGCCGGGGCAGTTGGTACTCAAGTATGACGATCAAAATGAAAACAAACAGGAAAGGTTTAAGGCAAGATGGGTTGGACCATATCGGATCCGAGAGGTCGGGGACAATCGAGTGGTAAAGTTGGGGACGTTGGACAGGCAAGACGTACCTCACGCAGTCAACGGATCCTACTATGCTAGGAAGATGTCGTCACCATCACCGTCACAGAATGATCAGATGATTCCCTTGTCGTCATCGTTGCAGAATGGTGACGCGTGGAGGCAAAATTGAGGTGCTCTTGTTTTATTTTTGTCAAAATTTAAAAAAATAAAAAATAAAATTGAAAAACAAATAAATAAATAAATTTGAAACAAAAAAAAAAAAAAACACTTTGCGAGAGGTGCTGGAGGTGCTCCACAAGCATCTGGCCGCGAGGGAGGTGCTTCGCGGGCACCTGTCCGCGGGAGGTGCTCCACAGGCATCTGTCCGTGAGCACCTGTCTGTGGGAGGTGCTCTGCGGGCATCTGTCCGCGAGAGGTGTTCTACGGGGTTGTCAAGCCACGAATTCTACATCTTCCACAGGTTTCGATGCCGGAGGTGCTCTGTGGGCACCTGTCCGCCGGAGGTGTTCCGCGGGGTTGTCAAGCCACGAATTCTACATCTTCCGCGGGTTTCAACTCCTCTTCATTGCATTTAGTGCAGGACCTATTCCCGTGGCGTTATCTAGAGGCCGCAGATTTCAATCTAATTGTCGCGGGTGAAAAACAATATACCATCGTTGTTATTATTCCATGCCATCTTCAGCGAAAGATTGTTGGAGTTGTGTTTCTCATTTGTTGATGCAGGAGCATCCAGAGGTATAAGGGCAATCCTGTGTCACCCAAAAAAATGTACTTAGACTTAGTTTCTGTTTCATGTCTTTTCATTTTTGGATACCTATTTAGGTCAAATAAAGGTTCCAACTCTCACAGTTCAACTATCAGTGTGCTAGAAAATCCCGAAAAAATAGGAGCATGCAATTTGGCCATCATTTTGGTGACCTAGAAGGTGTGAATTGGCCGGATGAATGTAATTGTGATTTAGAGCATTCCAAAAAAAGAATCAGGTCAAAAGGCCCCACGGTTTGAAAGTTATTGCAGTTTTTCGGGTTTTGGAGACCTCCTAAGAATGCTTGAAAGTCAGGTTAGGGGCATTAAATGACCTCGAAAAGGACCGAAAAATGGGGGACAAGCGAAGCTGGTCCATAGGGCTATAGAGCGCTTCGAGAGCTTTCCGAAAATGTAAACGGTTCGTCAATCGGAGCTACAGTTCAAAAGTTATGCCTCCCGGAAGTTCGGTTACCATTTCTGGATTCTTCTAGATTTGCACCAACTTCTAACGCAACTTCTAGAACCTTCTATTTGGTCGGTGGATGCCTACTAGCACTTTCTAGAATGTACTCCTAGTCCTTAACCCTCCGGGGTCTATTTAAGGAGATTTATGGCATTGTAAAAGGCAGTTCGGAGTGGAGTTTGAGATGAGGTACTGAAAGGAGAAATTATTTCCAGATTTATGCTATTGTAAGCCCTTAGGGCATGTTTCGAAGTTTATTTTCCTGTACTGTTTGTACTAGCTTATTTTCTCAGTTAATATAATTTTTCCCTTTCTATTGTATCCATTCTGTTCTTGGGTTGTGTCCCCATCAAGTGGTATCAGAGCTGGTTTTCCTGAGTGTGTAGACAGAACGCCGACTGTGAGGCAGTTTGCACCAGGACTGTGTGGTTGTGGGTTTGAGTTAAGAAGATGCCTCTACGAAGAGAGCGTGGTGGAAGGGCCAGAGCTATTAATCCTGAGGAGGTTAGAGCCCTCCAAAGGCAGGTACAGGCATTGCAAGAGGAGCTCCATAGAGGAGCAAATGTTGCCGCAGGTGACGACAGTGAGGATGACAATGAAGAAGAAGTAATGGAACCAGAAGGGGAATTTGACGAGGAAGTTCTGAATCATGCAGAGGAAAGGCTTTTTAGGGCCATTACTAAGTTTGGGAAAAGACCCACAATTGAAGTGGGTTTATTTTCAGGAAATCTGAAACCAGATGAGTTGATCGATTGGATCAATGAACTGGAAGAATACTTTGAGTATTAGGATATCAGGACCCAGATAGGGTTAAGTTTGCAAAGGCCATGCCAAAATCTGGTGACAAGAGGTTCAATTGGAAAGAAATAGAAGAGGAAAGGAGAAGATCACAAGATGGGATCGCATGGTGGACAAATTGAAGAAGTAGTTCATTCCTGTGGACTACGAGCTTGATTTGTTTAAGAAGATGCATGGGTTAAAGCAAGCAGGAAGATCAGTCCAAGAATATACAGAGGAATTTTACCGACTCTTGATTAGAGCGGGACATGCAGAAGCAAATAAGGAGAAGGTTGCTCGTTATATCAGTGGGTTGCGACCTAGCATCCAGGAGGAATTAAGTCTGGTAAGAATGACCAGCGTTGAAGAGGCATACCAGTTTGCCCTACGAGTTGAAGAGAAGCTGAATAAAAGGTTTGAAGGAAGACAAAGAGGGCGCGGTCAAGGAGGAAGGGGAAGCGGTAGATCATCTGGAGGCCGCAATGAAACCCAAAAGAAAAATGAAGATGTGGGTACTAGCAGGAACCAGAGGAATGAGGGTTTCAACCGCTCCCATGATCAAGACTTTGAAAATCAGAGAGGAAGAGGTAGAGGACGTGGACAAGGAAGAGGAGGCTTCCATGGTACCTGTTTCCATTGCAATGAAGAAGGTCATCGTGCCTTTGAATGCCCTCAACGAAAAGGAAGGACAGATAGGAGAGCTAAGGGCCAAGCTAGGGTTGCTCATGTGGATGAGGCTGATCAAAGGTCTTTTTGCATCCTCTGAATGTGATGATTGCGCATCCTCATCCATAGACTTAATTCCTCCTGGATGCTAGGTCGCAACCCACTGATATAACGAGCAACCTTCTCCTTATTTGCTTCTGCATGTCCCGCTCTAATCAAGAGTCGGTAAAATTCCTCTGTATATTCTTGGACTGATCTTCTTGCTTGCTTTAACCCATGCATCTTCTTAAACAAATCAAGCTCGTAGTCCACAGGAATGAACTGCTTCTTCAATTTGTCCACCGTGCGATCCCATCTTGTGATCTTCTCCTTTCCTCTTCTATTTCTTTCCAATTGAACCTCTTGCCACCAGATTTTGGCATGGCCTTTCAGTTTGGCCTTTGCAAACTTAACCCTATCTGGGTCACTGATATCCTCATACTCAAAGTATTCTTCCAGTTCATTGATCCAATCGATCAACTCATCTGGTTTCAGATTTCCTGAAAATAAACCCACTTCAATTGTGGGTCTTTTCCCAAACTTAGTAATGGCCCTAAAAAGCTTTTCCTCTGCATGATTCAGAACTTCTCCGTCAAATTCCCCTTCTGGTTCCATTACTTCTTCTTCATTGTCATCCTCACTGTCGTCACCTGCCGCAACATTTGCTCCTCTACGGAGCTCCTCTTGCAATGCCTGTACCTGCCTTTGGAGGGCTCTAACCTCCTCAGGATTAATAGCTCTGGCCCTTCCACCATGCTCTCTTCGTGGAGGCATCTTCTTAACTCAAACCCACAACCACACAGTCCTAGTGCAAACTGCCTCACAATCGGCGTTCTATCTACACACTCAGGAAAACCAGCTCTGATACCACTTGATGGGGACACAACCCAAGAACAAAATGGACACAACAGAAAGGGAAAAATTATATTAACTGAGAAAATAAGCTAGTACAAACAGTACAGGAAAATAAACTTCGAAACATGCCCTAAGGGCTTACAATAGCATAAATCTGGAGATAATTTCTCCTTTCAGTACCTCCTCTCAAACTCCACTCCGAACTGCCTTTTACAATGCCATAAATCTCCTTAAATAGACCCCGGAGGGTTAAGGACTAGGAGTACATTCTAGAAAGTGCTAGTAGGCATCCACCAACCAAATAGAAGGTTCCAAAAGCTGCGTTAGAAGTCGGTGCAAATCTAGAAGAATCCAGAAATGGTAACCGAACTTCCGGGAGGCATAACTTTTGAACCGTAGCTTCAATTACTGAACCGTTTACATTTCCGGAAAGCTCTCTATGGACCAGCTTCGCTCGTCCCCCATTTTTTGGCCCTTTTCAAAGTCATTTAATGCCCCTAACCTGACTTTCAAGCATTCTTAGGAGGTCTCCAAAACCCGAAAAACTGCAATAACTTTCAAACCGTGGGGCCTTTTGACCTGATTCTTTTCTTGGAATGCTCTAAATCACAATTACATTCATCCGGCCAATTCACACCTACTAGGTCACCAAAATGATGGCCAAATTGCATGCTCCTATTTTTTCGGGATTTTCTAGCACACTGATAGTTGAACTGTAGAGTTGGAACCTTTATTTGACCCAAATGGGTATCCAAAAATGAAAAGACATGAAACAGAAACTAAGTCTAAGTACATTTTATTGGGTGACACAGGATTGCCCTTATACCTCTGGATGCTCCTACATCATTTGTGGAGGAGAGATTATTCAAATTTGTGTAGAAGATGGGTGTGGGGTTTTCTTATAAACCAAACAATAACAAAAAAAAAAAGAAAAAAAAGACGACGACAGATTCAAGTTGTTCGAAATGAGTAGCAGATGATGCCAAAGGGAAGAGGAAGCATCAGTGGGTGCCAGAAAAAGTGTAGAATCAGCAGAAAATGACAGAAACAGTGTGTTCCATGCAATTTTTTGTGGGTTCCGGAGTGCTAATTTGGTCTTGGTAGTGAGGGGCGCTGCCCTAGGACCCTGCGGGGGCGCTGTCCCTTGACCCCGTCGGGGGTGTTGCCCCCTAGACCCCGAGTAGTTGCGGATATCAATCATGGGAGTCTGACCAGTTGAGAAGAGTTGAAGTTGCTATAGGCATGGACTTTCTGTGTACCAGAGGCACTGGGAGTAGGTGTTGGCCGGAAGGCTGTCTTGGTGGATGCGTCAGGAGCTCGAGAGCTCGAGAGGAGCTAATCATCCAGTTGGAGGCAGTGCAGCGACACTTGACTCAGGGTACCGAGGAATTGGAAACAGAAAAAGCAGCACAGGTGGCTATCAAGGTCAGCTTCATTGAAGAAACAGTATTGTGTTAGCAGAGGCTACAGATGTAACGGGATGAATGTGGAAGTGATGTGACAGAAGCAAATTTTTCTTGTTGTAGTCACTCTGTTAATGTATTTTGTTTGTTAATTTGTCTCAAATATTTTGTTAGTTGTCAGGAGACGACTTTTCTTTTTGGGGGGGATGGTGTCAGCCGACTGGATTGTTGTCGGTGTTTCTGTAGCCGACGGAATGATTGTCGGCGGTGTTTTTGTAGCCGACGGAATGATTATCATTGGTGTTTCTGTAGTCGACGGGGTGATTGTCGTCGGTGTTTCTGTATTTTGTAGCCGACGGGTAAATAGTTTGTAGCGGACATAATGTTTGTGGCCAACAGACTCCTTCGGGAAGGTTCGGCGGATAGTATTTATATCCCGTCTGGGATCATTGTAAATCTTCTATCATTCATCTTATGAAGTATAATGTAATGTTTTGGCATATGCGAATAATAATCTAAAAAATTCTATTGTTCATGTTCCATTGTTTGTATGCGTTGATTTCTTTACTAGTACGGTAAACATCACCCATCTTGCAAAAATAACTGAAGACGAATCAGAATCGAAATCTAACAACACATGAGTGAACCCTGATGAAGAAAGATGATGAATGAAATTGACAAGGTGACTTACTAATGATAGATGCTCCCTCCAAGATTGTTGGAGCCCAAACCAGAAGCTAAAAATAAAAATTGAGAGCATCAATCAACTCCTCTAACTCATCTAAGCTCATTGGAACCAACTATTGCCTTGCGATAAATAGTAAGACCCTCAAATGGAGCCAAAACTCACCATTGACCACTAGAGAACCTAATAACTCCGCAACTAGGTCTTCTAAACACTAGTGTCAACCTACAAGGACCCAATTTTAGGCTAAATCCATCAAATCTATCACAACTCAAAATTGGGGACATTGCAGTCCGTCCTCCCTGAGATTACGTGTCCCCAAGCAATCCTGGATCAAAAACAAACATCACATTCCAGTCGGATCTTAAGGGTAAAACAATGTATTATCCTTGCGGTGCACAATAGACTCCTCTAGCATCAAGACTCAAATAACTGACATCAACAACAAAATCATTTTGAAACTAACTATAGCTACTTATGGAGTAGACATCTCACTAGAACTCAACCCAACTAAAGTGCCACCTCTGTCAACACTAACACTCACATCCAACTACACTGTGGAGATAGTAACAACCATATAGGTGGTTGTGAAACAATCACCATCTCTATCCTTTGTTGTGCTAACCTGGATGTATTGATATTGCAAGTGATCTAACTTGTAGTTGTTGATCCCATTTGCAAAAGATGGTGCCAACCCATCCCATAAAGGATGGCATGGAACAAGTGGCAATTGACATCTGCACGAAACCAAGTCCTCTACCTGTGGGTCAAAAGAGAAATGATGAGCACTACTCTGTGTAATTGTGATAACATGCTCCAATCTCTGTCAAAGGCTCATCAACACCAAAACGTGAATCAAGAGATGGCTCCAATCTATGACTTCAAAAAAATGGTTAGGTAGGATCCTAGGTAACCCTCTCGGCAAAAACAAACACAAAATCCATGAGGGAAAGCATTGTATCCAAAGTCACTACAATCTTTCCCACCAAACGTTGAATACTGCAAGAACCTCAAATGCGAGTACCCTCAAAAGCTCTGTATGGTCCCTCTTGTAATTCTAGACTCTCAAGCAAAAACTCCATAAATGACTTCATGCAGTAGAAATTATATAAAGAAGCATCAACCTACTCCCCCACAATCCACAAGTGATCTCTTTGAAACTGTAGTACTACCAACAGTCTATCGCTAACAGTTGCATGAGATGAAGTAATAGGATTGCTTCTAAAGGGAAACACCCTAACATGAGTATCAACCTCCCAACTTGATGATACTTGACATGTGTCTAGTGAAGTTGAGGGAGTGGTGTCATGAATCGTAACAAAACTCATAGCTAAATCCTCTACATCACAATGACTATCAAAGATCTTCCCTGGAACACTTGACAAGGGACTAACCTTTGGAGAACCTCTGCAACATGAAGCTCTTTGTGATCCTCCACTGATGCACTCATCTCATCTATAGCTATTGCACTCATCTCAAGGGTGGATGTAACTGCATCCTCATCACATCCATCATCCTTATCTGTGAAATCAACTCACCACCAACCACCACTATATGTAGCTGAACTGGATCTAGGGTTGGTGTAGACTATAAATGCTTCAACTCTACGGTAATCTCATCCAAACATGACTATGAATCTTAGAGGGGCAACTGAGCACATTGCAAAGGGTCCATAGTCACCTCAAGCTCATGGGTGAGCTCGTCAACCTCATACTGTCCCCTCAAGGCATCATAACATGCGCGGTCTCTCACGAGCAAGAAATCATGATATGCTAACAATTGTAAATAATTATGTCTTGTAATCTTGATAGCCTCTTGGAGAGCATGAAACTCCTTAAGGGAAAGACCACCATCATAGTGCTCATCTGTCACATGAGTGCTCCAACCATAGATATCCATCATCTGTCGAGCACAATCAAAGTACTCTAAAGCTATGGCATTCATGCTATTGCTAACCTTGAGTTTCCTACTCACATGTTATGGAACCTATAACCATCGACTCCTGAACATATCCTCTGACCCAAACTTTGCACTCTAAAAGGAAGTATCCTCACTGCTCATCGCGTGATCACAAACTTCGCGTGTGCTATCATCATCGCACACATCAACAAAAAAGGTACTACTACGAGGTAATTCCACCAATAACTCCTTTGATGAAGTGGAAGCCCCTATTGTATCAAACTCCTTGCATGTTTCTACTTCCCTGTCATCATTGTCCTTGACAATCACCATCCTGGGACCTACCACCATCGAATAAATACTCTCATTACCCAACATCCAATATGATATACCAGACTCAATCCAGCATGAATCATCATCACGTGAAACAAAGATCCCCACATCACTAGTATCAACACTGTCTAACTGAGATCCCATTGTTGTTGCCTGACCTTGCATACATGACTCAATGGCATCCTGTGGATCAACATCACGGAGGCATAAATCTACATCACGCAACTCCTCTGTAACACTCAAATCATGAGTGTCATAACTGGGTAGCTCCATGCCCTCACCCGTCCCACCTAAGAAGATTGTTGTCTCCTACACTGACTCAACACTATGACAACTTCCATAAAAGTCAGAACTGCCAGTGCTCATATCCTCTATGCAGTCTTCAAAAACATCCTCATCAAGAGAGTCTAGACTAATAGTGGTAACAATTGCATCTTCTGCACTCGCACTACTCCCAACATCACCAACATGCTCACATAAAGGACTACTATCCTGAAAATCGGACTGTGTATTGCCCATATCTACTACCAACAGATGTAAGATTTCCATCAGAGGCAGTTAGCATATCTGTTGCATTTTCTGAAGCACTAACTCTAGAATACTCAAACAGTTGGAACTCAATGCTGCTGTCCTCTAATGTAACAGACACATCCACCTGTTTCCGTGCAGAATCTCCAACATTATAACTGCGGATAAGACTAGTGAATGGCCCACTAAGCATAGAGTTAGCTCTTGAAATAACACCAGGTTTACACTACAAAATAGAAACCACCACACCCTGGCCAAGGCCCTACGAATTAGCTAAATTCAATGACAAGGAGACAACAAAATGGGTGGACCAAGTAACAAGGTTTCTTACAAACCTTCTACAGTTCAGGCCCTGCAAGACCTGGGGTTGCGAACTCCCTGATTGCATGGTATTTTCACACATTTGCCTCTTTCTTGGAATCAATTAGGCAGGTTACTCCACTACTCAACTTCAACACACCAAGGGGAAAAAAGATTTAAGCTAAAATCCTTATGGGCTTCCTTTAAAGTGTGGAGGATAGAGCTGGAAAATAATTTACAAATAAGTTAAACATGACAGAGAGTTGAGTTTTGAACAACTGTCCCATAAAAATGTGTTGTCATATGAGCAACAGTACGGTTGTCCACAGGGAATGCCTTGTGAGCAAGCATCTCAGTCAATTCATCATTGGGAAATCTACAGTACATATCCCAATATATTTCAAGGAGATCACAGGGTAATGCTTCTTTATGGTGTATGCAAAGGGATTTGTTCAAAATGCTTGAATTTTTGTTTGCAGTTGGCTGGTACATTGCAAAATCACACAACCTACACCAATTTCTTTCAGCCTAAATGGAAGCATTGGAACAGATAATAAATGTCCATGACAGCATAATAGGAGAAGTTATTAATATATTATCATATTTAGAAATGTTCAAGGACGCATGCATACAAACTGTGAAATTGCAGAAAGGCCGCCTATAATGTGTTTGAGAGGATTTCTCAAAGTGGCTTAGAAGAATACAATAAGCAATTCCAGAGATTTGCCTTAAGGGTCCCAAATCATCATCATTGCATGTGCCAAAACGGAAGACTGTCATTCAAACATATTTATGGTGAAATCTGAAATTATATATGAGCATATTCTAATTCAAACAGAACATATGTAAACCATAAAACAAAAATAAAGGTCCTCATGATAAATGCCATGATGGAAAAAGTCAATGTATGAAATTTTCGATGAACACACAGGCAACACTTATGAAAACAAACAAATACACCCAGTGATTTAGCACAAAGGCAATGTTGAAATATATAAAAATGACAGTATGGGGTTCAAAACTGATTACAAACTGCAAATTGAAACTGTCATAATATTAAGGAGATATGAATTGAGGAAGCCAGTTCTGCAATCACAAAGTATTTTCTGAATCAACAAAGGTTCGATTAGTATTAATCTGTCTATGAATGAAGCCATGCCCAGTCGGAAATCATTCCCCTTTCTATGCAATAATGTGTTCAAAGATGGCTAGTATCAGCTGTTTTACATGATGCTCTAAATTTTACGCAGGGTTGACCAAGACCAGAACATCATCTTCCCTGGTATATAGTGTATTTAGAATGGAGAGTGCAAAACCGCACGTGTTCACAGATTCCAGTCTATTGCGCAGCCCATTTCCGAAATGCAAATGACTATCATTTGGAAATTGCAAATACAGATCAAGGATAACAAGTACGGTAAAAAGAAGATGCAATGATTGAATGGTCAATAAATATAATTAATATTAATTATTATTGAAGGAAGTTAGAATTATTTCTGAAGAGATATAACTTTTGAATTTGAAAAGTCACATCTTCCAAATAAAGAAGATATAAATAAGTAAGAAGAGAAGCATTAAGACATAATGAAAAAGAAGAAATATAAATAAGAGAAATTACAAGCAGCAGAATCAAAGTACTGTGGAGAAATAAAATAGTCTTATGCAGTTATGGAACACTGGATATTGTAAATAGGTAAAGATCATTTGTGCTCATTTTTTCAGATTTAATGCAAGAAACATATTTTGTTTATTCATCTTGAAAATTGAAGTTCAAAATATTCTTTCAGATTTATCCCCTCTGAATATTTAATTTAAAATTAATTGGTGTAAAGCTGATTCCAATACAAGTTTTTGATCATCAGAAGTTGCCTACAAAATGTTGTCTATGTAAGTTTTCTCTAATTCGTTTTCCTGAAGAAATTTAATTCAACTAGACTAAGGTTTGTGTTGCTAAATACTGTCATCTCAAGGTTGTATATAAAGATCTGAAGAAGTTTGACTCTGTTTGCCCAAGGTAGAATAAGGGACTGGTCTACATTTTATGTTGTTAAAAATGGATTAACGTCTAAAGTCTTGAAGTTTGATATTCCATCATATCCAGTCATATCCATAACTCATGAACGCTATTCCTTTCATTCAAATAATATTCTATTCACAAACAAATACTAAAGCATTCATATAACATTATTTTGAACAAGTTTTTAGAGATTTTTGCCAACTTATAACCTAAGAAATTTAAATTCGCTATACAAAATCTTTGAATTAAGCAATCAAGGGTTAAGGTTAAGGTATACCCGCCTAGGTGTAGCAAAGCTTGAAGTACAAGAGAATTTGGATTATTCCCGTTCATTGGTCAGAACTGATTGACAAATCCTTTGGGGGAATTGGCAAAGCTCTCGGATTTCCAATCTGAGGTTTTGGCAACCAACACTACCATTACAAGTTTATGGTGTTTTTGTTGTTTAAATGTTTGTATGATACTATGTGCACAACATTGAAATCATAACTAATGCTTCTAGGCTTCAAAATTATGTGTAGATATATATTTTTTACATTTTTGTACTACCGAGCCCAAACCCATTTTCATAGTTTTGCCGTAGCAGCAAACTGGTCCTTCATAACCAAACTTGGTACCAAACTCGAACTGGTCACTTAGCTATTTGGTAACTGCCCTCTTAAAAAATCTAATAAATTTTGATCTCAGCTACTTCATAAACTTAGCTAATATTTGATCTCAGACTTAGACAATGATTTGGTGACTGACCTCTCAAAAGTTAACTGAACATATTCATTTGTAATCAGCAGTATGAATATTAACAACAAAATTTGTTTTCTGCAGTTCATTTTAAATCTCAGTCACTTCATAGACTTGGCTAATATTAGATCTTAGACTAATGCAACTATTTGAAAACTGCTCTCTTAAAAAATTGATTGAATATTTACCAAGGTCCTATACAATCAGCTATATGAATATAAATGAGACAATCAATTTCTATCTCTATATAGTAGCTCTCCATAAATCTATGCTGTAGAAATGCCCTAAAAACATATTTTAAAATACGCTCTTTTTTGTTAATTTTTTACATATTTAAAAAAATCAGATTTTTCCTCTATAGTTTTGCAAAAAGCTTATACTTTTCACATGCCAATTTTTTCCCCAAATGATCTTTGCTCCTATGCTCTAAAGCCTTAATTATGAGCCAAATATTTTTTTAAATATCTTACAATATTTATCCCTTAACACAAGTACTCCATGAAAAAGTCCGCTAGCTTTGTTCAAGAGCATAACATTATCAAGATTTTATTCAAGTTGTTTCTAAATGTAATACCATTAAATAAGTATAGGCTACAATATTCCATGAAATAATTAACCGTCTGTAATATTTATATTTTTATGTAAAACTTACTGCAATTAATCATTGGACATTTAATCACTACCTTGTCACCAGGGTATTTCTTATTTTTCTGAGATAGAATTTTTTTAATTTTAACATTATATAAATACAGCCTATCAGATTCACCATTTTTCATAGAAATATCTTCAACTAAACAGATTGAGGATATTAAACTTGATCTTTCCAATGCACTATAATGTTCACATGGAACTACAAAAATTAAAGTAGAGGTTGGAGATTAATGCCTCACCTGAGACTGCACATAATCTACTAGCTCCTGTAATCGTGCAGCTTGCTGATCATGCATTCCACTGAAACTTCTCCCAAAAACTGGCATGTTTTCTAGGATGATCTGAAGATAAGTCTGTGAACCAAGAGTAGAGATAGTTCCTCTTACAAGCCAGGATTTCAAAGGATTAATAAAATCTTCATACATATGATCAGATATTTATGTAATAAAATGTAATAAAATGTACCTTTGTTGTATAAGTGCCCTCCAGATTTAGTGCTACTCCAGCAGCTGCCACAGCTTCTTTGTTTGAACCTTTAATCTGCATATATGGACTTGGTGAATCTTGTAAATGATCAAGCTCAATGAGAAGCTGCAGGAAGAATAGCAAGTTAATACTTCCAAGTAGCATTGCAGCTTATACAAAACTACCTGATTAATGTTGAAGGCATAAGGCCATACTATAGGCACGATTATACAGCAGAGTAAGTTCATTTTACCTCCAACATAAAATCTATCCGAGGAACAATTCGATAAAGATATCAACAGTTCGTCCACATGGATTATTAATAATCCCTTCTCCTCTGTTTATAATGATATTACATACAGGCTTCTTTAGTTACGGCTAGGATAGATATTGTTGACTATTTGACTGGGATAAATTTGACAATTCTTATTTCTAACACAGTACATACACATGCTGAGAGTACTTATTGCTTCCTAGTGAAATTATTTACATTGTGTTACGCGGAGGTTTTTGACAGTGTAACTTAAGCCAAAAGGGATTAGGCTAGGTTCCTTTCTATTTTCAGTTCCTGCTACAGGCAGAATACTAATGTAATCACCCAAATCAATTAAATATCAAAGCATCAACCAATCAGCATCCACAATTAAAATATGCTCACCAAATTTTCTAAAGTTTACACTTTTATAATTTATTTTAAACTACACAAATTGTTTTTATCTATGTTCCCCCAAGTTTCTAGGACAGGGATGGAAGTGTACAGAGGGACGGGTTTCCGAGACGGCAAATTTTTTTTGCGAATCTTGGGGACAGTGGGGGACAACACATGGGGATGGCTATATAACAATAGGAATAATTAAAATATATAGAAAAATTTATGATATCTTTATGTAAACATGAATAAAGCATGTACTTATTATACACAATAAAACCTTAAAATATAAGAATCAGCAAAATTCATATGCCAAATTTGTGTTACTTTGAGAGTCAAAGTCTAATTTCTTCTAGAAGTCAAAGTCAAAGCACCCTAGGTGTCCCCAAGTATTTGAGACATTTCCGGGACAGGGACGGCTGAAAATATACTGGGGATGCATCCCCGGGTAACACTATTTTTTATCTATTACTCTATTGGCTCATAGTGTGCCACAATCATATTACTCATCTTTTTGAAAGTCAAAGCATCTACCAATAAGAAGCAAGAATTAAAATATATTGGTCGAATTTCCTTATATTTGTATTTTTGCTTGCATTTGCATCTACAGTGATTTCACTATTACATAATAGTGACTAGTTTTGTCCTAGTTCTTTTGACAATACATGGATGATAAAACCACTTGATTTTTTAATAATAATAATTTTACAAATTTCTGCAATTTTATTCATCCAACATAAAAAAAAGTTAAATGTGTAATTTTAATGAACTCATTTAAGATCATTATTTCTTATTTCATATTATATAATAATTATCATTATTAAATAGTAATATTATAACAAATAAATAAGAATGTAATATATTTTATACGTATTAATGAAATAATCAAATATAATTGCATAATTTACACTTATAATAAAAACACATATATAATTTATAATAAATAGTAGAATTATCATTATAAATAATAATAATAGGTGTTATGAATAACTAATGGTATTTATCATTATTATAATATAAAACAATGATTACATGTATAATTATACACAATACTAGTTAAAACAGTTATTATATATTTCGCTAGTTAACAAATATTCAGTTGAATAATTAAAACTATTAATATATACTTTTTAATAATAAATAGAAGAATAATTAGTTTAAATAATAAATTATAATAGACATAGGCAAGAGCCTACAACACAATGGTAAATTGTGAGCCTCTTAATTGAGAGGTCTTGGGTTCGAATCTACTCAAGCTTAACTAATAATTGATATAATTAATCACAACAAATAATAATAATTAACCTTGGCTTCGGCATCTTACCAATCAAAAAAAATAAAAAATTATAATAGACATTAATAATACCGACCAAAAAAATGTAATAGACATTATTAATAATGAAAATGATAATAAATTTTTATATCAGTCAATCCTTTTGATTAGAGTTATGAACCAGAGTTTACATTGGGGGACCCCGTTCGCATGGTGGTATGGGCAAGTGCTAACACATTATCACCTAGATTTGTTTCATGGTAATACAATATTCTCCTCCTTATCGCTTTGGTTAGTTAAGTACCTCTTTATCTCTCCCTGACACCTTATCCCTCTATGACCCTTTTCTCTCCATCGCTTAGATCAATAAATCTCCTTATATTTCCCATGTGTATCATCTACAACTCCTTATCTCTTCATTTATTTCCCTTATATCTCCCCACACTTCTTTGTCAACCTATGCATGCATCTTTTATCATGTCAATATCTCTGCTAAGGCATGCGTGTCAACCTTTTTTCAGCAATGCCCAATAGAAGTTGCTAGTGAAGTGCCTTAAACAACCTCTGCCAATGCCAATATCACGTGCCGATGTATGTCATTTGACCTCTCATTATTCTTGACCATCATTCTTGCTATTTTCAACTATGGATGGGCAGGAATCAAACCTTTGGCTGCCCCTTTAATAGGGCTCGTGACTTACAAGGCAATATGTTATAGATTTTTGTCACAATGTTGTTTAACTATGTAATATTTTATAGATATTTCTAATTGAGCAGATTTAGATACAATGCATCTTTTGTTTACTTACTAAGAAAACTATTTTATGTTTTAACATTTAAACGTAAATGATTCCTATTAAACTCTTCTCATTACTATTTGTCAAAATAATTACTATATTATTACTACAATTATTATTCAAGGAATTTAAACTTAATCTTTATGCTTTATGACGTCAAAATTCTAATAGCATTACTACAATTTACAATAATTTCAACTTCGATATAAAAACATTGTGGCAGGAACATGATGTGATTGCATCCTCTTGTTTAAAACCCAAAAATATATATGGTACCAAACTATTCTGAACATTGGACATTACTGGAAAGTCAACCTACTTCTTTCAAACATCACCTTAAGATTTAGATCAACCTATAAAGAGGCACTTGAATAACAAGAACAACAGTGACTACAAACAAGTTTGCAAGGCTTCAAGAACTAAAGAAAAATCTTGTCCCAAAGAAAATTTATTCACATGATAGAGACAACTTTAAGACACTCATATTTGACCAACAGATTTACATGCCGATCTAGATTATTACAAGGCTTCTTGCAAGTAGCATCATGCTATATATTAACCTTGTATTCTTTTAAGGAGGGCTACTAAATTCATTGTTGTTGGATCTAAAGTTTCTTAATTGGAAAACTCTTGTCATCCTTTCCTTCCTTTGCTACTTCATTACTTATGGCTTCTCAACACAAGACCCCAAGAATTGGTGGTTGTTATCTTGGTTCACTTGCTATGCTTGAGAGAGTTCTTCAGACACCACGACAAAGATGTCCCTTTCGGAATTCTTGATTAGACTAACTATCCTCTACAGGTCTACTGTTTGGGGGCCCTCTCTCTTGGAGTTCAATTGGGCCTCGGTTGAGAGAGTTCAAACCCTCAGGCTTTGACGCATCCTTAGATGTCATCAATCCACTCCCCATCATATCATTTTGGCGGAGTTTGGTGCTCATCCATTTAGGCTTTGGACCACCTTTGATCTTGTTTGGCTTATTCACTAGTACAAGGCTTTGCTAACTCCTCAGAGAGCAGCGACAAATATTCTTATTTGGCATACTGTTCCTCTGCTGCAGTTGCCGGGTCCGATCTTGCCAGTAGGGATTGTTGCTGGTTTGCTCAGGCTTCTCTTCTTGGTTCAATTGGGATCTCGATTAATCTTCTCCCCCCTTTTCAGTTCTCTCTAGATTCCCCAACT
The DNA here is from genome assembly GCA_028749045.1 of Cupressus sempervirens. NCBI lineage: Eukaryota > Viridiplantae > Streptophyta > Pinopsida > Cupressales > Cupressaceae > Cupressus > Cupressus sempervirens. The sequence continues at coordinate 564,524,247 of CM053792.1, forward strand.
CACCTCCTTCCTTCCTAACAAGATCTTAACGAGATCTTCAAAGTAGATATCTATAGACAGTACACTAGCATGACTTAGATTACCCAATGAGAGTTTGCTGGCCAAGGATGGCCTTCTATAATGAGCACTACATGGAAATTCAGGACGGGATCATTGTTTGCCCTTGGTACCTCACTCGTCATTGGACCCATGTCCTTCACATCTCTTTGGGCTCTTTTAGGGTGGGCTCCCATTAGCTTCGCATTCAAACAAACCATCTAATTGCAAGAGATGATAGGATTTATCACCTCTGCTCTCTTGGGGAGGTGGAATCCGATGCACATTTTGTCTTTCATTGTCCCATTTATTACAAGATCAAGGGAGATTTTAATGCTTGTTTAGAGGGTGTGGGAGCCTATTCTCAAGTCTTAGTGCCCTCCGAGACAGGACTCCCACAAGTTCATCACCTCATTCTTCACTCCTGTGCCTCCAAACTAGGGGACGAAGAGGCCTCTCAGTCATCCCTTTACTTCTCAAAGTCACACCAGGTCCATGAGACCTCATAGTGGCTACACTCAGCAACTCCACCCTACCTCTAATGGTTCTTCAAGGCAGCCTAGGATGTACTCGCCTTCGCCTCAATCCTTATCCTTCAATTCTTGGTTACTTCTCGCTTGTAGGATGTACTCGCCTTCACCTTAGTCCTTATCCTTCAATTTTTGGACACTTCTTGCTTGCAGGATGTATTGAGGCTCTTCTTACCTCTCGCTCTATCTCCTTCCTTTTTGCTTTCTTGTTTTGTTCTTTCCACAAACATTGTTTTGTGTTCCCACTACTGGTTGCGGCCCTATTGTACTCTCTACAGTCCCTTAGATCCGTTGTGGTCTCCTATTGGACATTAATAAATTTATATTATCTTACCACTCCTTTGTCTCAATTTCTCTGCTCCTTTAATATTAACTTCGATGTTCTTCCAAGTGCTACCATGTTGTAGCCATCCACTAAATTGATATTCATTAGTGTTTTCACACGTTATGTGTGATGTCTCCTTTCTGAAGTAGGATTTTATAATAATAAGCAATCATAATTGATCAACTACAAGCAGCCTGATGCAGATTGTAAAGACAGAATTAAAGTCTTAAAGGAGCAATGAAAATCGCACTCCATTAAAGAACAACTACTGCGATTGAAGATGAATAAAATAAAGGGCTGACGTTGAAAACACAACTATTTAGCTTGCAAACAGATGAAATGTTTATATCTCATAAGAGACGGTTGATAAAAAATGTGTGATTCTTTCTTTGATTGGATTACAAGTGGATTAGACAAAAAAAAGACTACCATCATTGAGGTAGCGAGCGATTATCATAAACAAAAAGTAATCATTACGAAATTGCCGGATTTGATAAAGAATAGAATAGAAACTTCATAATGCAGATTCATTATGCAAGTCAAGACACATTCATGGAAGATAATGATATGAAGTGAGCAACAGGATGCATAAAGTTTATGATAAATAGCCATGAATCTATCAACACAACTGTGAATCTGTAAACTGGGATGTCCTATCACTAATGTCTTGTGTTTACAATGTATACAAGTCTGCTTTGAAATATGATTTTCCACTAATTGCCGACAAATGGCATTCTTCCACCATCAAGGATTCTGAGATGTTTGACCTATATAAGATAGATGGTAATACTTAAAATAATAGAGGCATCACTGAAGACTGTGACTAAGAAAAATGCACAACAACATGATTAATAACAATAATAAATATTAGAGAAATTTAACTCAATAATATACAAGATGACTTGGAAAAAATGACTACTACAACAATTGTTTACAGCCTATGGTAAAAGTAGTCTAATGCATGCTACTATATAAGAGTTATAACAAATATAGTAAACTACAAGACAATATCAAAGAACTACAATGTATTCCATTAATGTCGGTTAAAGTTTACATACGGTGAACAACAATGATAGCAAAGACAATGTTGATGCAAATGACAATGATGCCCTCTTCCATCCGAGGGAGAGTGCATATAACCTTTGAGGAGGTGCGACGTGAACAGTTGCAACACGACTACCTATCCCTTGACCACACTAACTACCAACAACATGATTAATTCTAACAACATTTTAGATAACACATGTTTTACCAACAACATCATCCCCCACCCAACCCCAAAAAGAAAGTCGTTTCCTAACGATGTACAAAGAAAATGGAATCATGTGAAAACCCACAACCCACACTTCACTGTACAAAATAGAAAAGAAATTCAATGTAGGAGAAGCTCAGAGTGCGTCACTGATGTCAAAGTGGTCGATGAAGGTAATGATAAGCAAGCCCACAACTTGTACACTTGTTGTGTTCAAAGCTGCAAGTTCTTGTCTACAAACATCTTCCTCTCCATAATCTTGTTCACAATCATCACCACCTCTAACAACTACTCCACCTTGGCATCGAGTTTGGTCATAGAACTTTCCACACGTGACTCCAAATCACCTTATTGGCCCGGGCCTCCTCTAACTGAGCCAACAAAGTCTCTCTCTTAGTTTGTATGGCCTCCCTCTCTGCCTGCATGGCTGCCCTATCTGCAGCTGTCATGTCCCCTCTCTCGCACTAGTTCTTTTGGTGCCTGGTTACTCTATCTCCACATCCAGATAGATTAACGGCATTACCAGTAAGGATGCCTGCCAGTCACAAGGGAAGATTTGTCTTAAGTTCGTCATTTAATGTATTAGAGTACTTTAATAAAATTACTTTATGTTTTTTAAGTCATTCACTTTATAAAGTGACTTAAGTGACTGGAAGACGAAATTGGTGTTTTATCCCACATCTCTTATTCCAACACTTTTCCCTCACTTTGAGGTTATAAATATGAGACTCCATCTTGGGAAAGAACACATGAATATAAGCTATTATTCAAATCTTAATCATGTTGCTTCAATGTGACTAGATATTTTCCAAAGGACGAGACCCCTAAGGAAAGTGGTCAGACTAGACGAAAACCTAGTGGCTCACATTGTAATTACAGAACTAAGGATTCCAATTAAAGGACTAGAAGGTTGATACGGGAGTTTTAGACGATGCACAGGTACATGGTGATTGAGTGCCAAGAATACCAGTTGAGCTATAAGTTGGACGGCAAGCAGTGGGTTCATTCAAATGGCAACAGAAAAGCTCTCTTTAATGTAAGCATTGTTCCTTTGGTATCAATATACCATATTTGTGTTTGCTGTCGTCAAAAAAAGGTAGCAAAAATAAGGGTAGCGAGAATAGTGGGACGGTGTCTTAGACATCTTCCGCAGTGCAATACTGTTACAAATATCTACAATGATGGCAAGGAACTATAGTAAGTCTGCACGCAGGAGACAGTAGAATACAACATACATCAATCAGTGGGTCATGATTTTAGTACACGACATTCTTCCTCTAATCTACAGTTGCATATATTGGGAGTAGCATCATGTCAGGGGGACGTCGTTCCAAGCATTAACGACAAGGCAGAATTCATTAGTTGGGTGGCTAGAGGAGCATCTGGTGTTAATGATCTCCTAGTGAAATTAGCGCTGACAGTGGTGTGTTTGATGTTGAGGTCTCAAGCAAATAAGGAGGAGCAAATCACAGTTGAGCAATACTGCCATGAGCTTCTGCAATACCAGGATCCACCATTATTCTTGCATACATTTGAGATTTGAATGTAATTAATGGTTGAAGAACTCTTTTAGTAAATGTTTCACATTAGGCATGATACTTAAACATTCCATGAGTTTGTTGTGATCTGGAATTTAATAAAATACGATAACATCATTCTCTAAGATTATCTTTTTACTTACGGGTTTCGTAGTCATAGTGTTATGTAAATTGGATTCAAAATATTTACAAGCAACATCAGAACATAATATCTGGATTATGTACCAAGTGTTTGACCAAATTACCTCTAGCCAAGATCCAGGTTTTAATTGAAATAAGTCAGAATTATTATAGTGGTATCAGAGCTATAAGTCCTACCATCTTGTGGGTTAAACAAGAAGTAAACTGACATCGAGGTATGAGGAAAAAACTTTATAATTATAGTCACATCCAACCGAAACAAGCAGGATCTTCTGAACAAATTGATATTGAGGATACTTACTTAGCGGATGAGGAATTGATTTTTGGAACAGAGGAACAAGTGAAACAGACTAAACAGGTTGCTCAGCTTGAACAGGCAAAACAAGTAAACAACATTCAAATGGTACATAATGAAACTAAACAGGACAGGGAAGTGAGGGAAACATTGCGGGCTATTAGAGATGAGCAAAATAAAATAGCTAATGCACTTCAACAACTTGCGAATAGTATACAGCAATTAGCCCCTGTTAATAGGAGAGCCCCTAGCCATCACAGTGGAGGTAATAGTGTAGTTGGATCACCTTGAGCTGTTAGGGCTCCCACATGAAATACTGACTGGCCTTTAATGCAGAGGAAGAGGTAGCACCACTAGCAACACCAAATTTACTACTAGATAATATTATGACAATGTATGATGAATGGGATTTGTTTCCTGATCCTATTTAATGAAATATGTCCTTTGTCCAATATCTAAATAAAAAAGGGAGTCAGATAGACAACAACAAGATAGGAGGCCTAGAGCACCAAACAAAGACTTAAAGCATGCTATGAACAAATTATCTCTCCCTACGTTTGATAGCAGCAATAAGACATCAGTGAGAGCTTGGATTCACAAGCTAGACATGTACCTAATACTTAAACCTATGTCAGAGACAACCCATCAAATTTGCTACGATGCACCTAGAGGGAGAGGCATATGATTGGTGGCACCACGGGTTGGTTACACAGGATCATGGTCTCATTACATCATATGAGACTTTCAGCTCTAAGCTAATTACTTGCTTTGACAAGCAGGGTATAGAGCTCTATTATAAGGATTTGGCACAGTTACGACAGGGTGAATCTCTAGATGATTTCATTGACGAGTTTCAGCGGATCTCAATGATGGTTCCTAACATGACAGAATAGCGTAAAGTCATGTTGTTCACCGAGGGTTTATAGGATAGATATAGAGGTTTGGTTAAGGTACTTAAACCAAACACTTTGGATAATGCTATTAAGATTGCACATGATCTAGAGTCACCCTCTTCAATATTATAGCCTCCCAAGAAGACATATAAGGGGACCACTTCCTTCCAAAAGAACAAAAACCAACATAAGGCTACACCTCCCAAGATGGACTTTGAGACAAGAAATGAACTTAGGAGGAAAACGCTACGCTTCATTTGCAGAGAGCCATGGACATCAGATCATAGATGCCTTGGCAAAGGCAAGATACATTATGTAGAGGTGCTTTCAGAGGAGGAGGATGAGCAACAAGAGGGCAGAGATGATGGCAGCAATGAAGAGGACGATGAGGATTGACCACCTAGAGGGAAGAAGGAAGGTACCCAGGGACAGCCTCCTATCATAGCATCACTCTCTAGCGATCCCACGGGACACCCTTTTCATTTGAAAGGAATTGTTAGAGGGCAGCGTATTATATGTCTTTTGGATACAGGTGCCTCACATAACTTCATAAGCTCACAATGGGTTTCCAAGAGGAGATTACAGATTGATGACATACCTGAGTTTGAGGTTAGGGTGGCAGGAGGTGAGAGATTGAAATGCGTAGGGCAGGTGTCAGGACTCTTGATTCATTTTAATGATTTCCTTCTTGAGGCAGATTTCTATGTGTTGGATTTAGATGGACTAGATGCCATGTTGGGGAGACAGTGGTTACAGACCATAGGCCGATTTATGGTTGATCATGAGAAGATGCAATTCGAGTTCTTACAGGATGGCCGACAAGTGATCCTCAAGGCTATGCCAGAAGGGGAGCCCAGGTTAATATCAGCTCATAGGATGGAAGCCATTTTGAGGCACAATGATACCGAATGGGCGACACAGTGTTTCATCTCTTCTAAGGAAACACAAGTCATAGGACAGCAGTATCATTGTGACATCCAAATAGTGCTTGACAAACATAGGAGGGTATTTGAGGATTTAACCCCAAGTATTCCACTAGATAGAGGTAGAGGAGGGCGCCAAACCTGTCATTACCACTCCTTATCGTCACCCCAGGCATTACAAGGAAGAGATAAAGAAGACAATCAAGGAACTGCTAGATATGGGACATATTAGGCCCAACTCCAACCCTTTTGCCTCTTCAGTGGTGTTGGTTAAAAAGAAGGATGGCACTCTTTGAATGTGTATTGATTACCATGCCCTTAATAAGAGGACCATTAATAAAAGGTATCCAATTCCACGCATTGATGAGTTACCAGATGAGCTTCATGGAGCTGTTTATTTCTCGAAAATAGATCTTCAATCGGGATACCATCAGATACAAGACCGAGAGGAACATGTACATAAGATAGCTTTTAGATGCCACTACGGACACTATGAGTTTTTGGTGATGCCATTTGGGCTCACTAATGTACTAGCTACTTTTCAATCATGCATGAACCACATCTTTAAAAAAAGCTATGAAAGAGTGTGTTGGTCTTCTTTGATGACATCTTGATCATGAACATTTGCAGCACCTAGATGAGATCCTTAGCCTTATGGAAGAACACTCATTATTTGCAAAGGAGTCTAGGTGCAAATTTGGACTAAGATTCTTTATCTTGGTCACGTGATTGGTGCAGAGGGAGTTTACATCAAGAAAAGATATAGGCAATCCTTGATTGGCCACCATCGAGAGATGTATTTGAATTGCAGGGGTTCCTTGGCCTTTGCTCTTATTATAGGTGATTCGCTAAAGGTTTTTCCTAGGTAGCATTCCCCCTTATCGATCTGACATAGAAAGGGGCATTTAGATGGATAAAGGATTCAGAGGCAATCTTTGATAGACTGAAACAGGTGATGAGCACATGTCCAATTTTGGCACTTCTGATTTTTCTAGACCCTTTGTTTTGGAGTGTGATGCTTCAGGGAGTGGAATTGGGGCGGTTTTGATGCAAGATTGACATCCCATAGCTTTTGAGAGCAAGAAACTTAGGGGCAACGAACTATTATATTCTACTTATGATAAGGAAATGCTGTCCATAATGCACGCTTTAACCAAGTTTAGACAATACTTGGTAGGAAGTAAGTTCGCAGTAAAGACTGATCATAACAGCTTGCATTACTTTCTGAAACAGGAATTTAATGAAAGACAACAAAAATGGGTCAGCAAGGTTCAAGCATATGATCTTGATATTGAATATGTCAAGGGTAAAAATAATATAGTTGCTGATGCACTTTCGAGGAGACCCCCAGTGATGGAGTGTTTCGCCATTTTCGAGATTTCAACAAATTGGAGGTCCCAACTATTAGTTGAGTATTCTAAAAATACTCACACTTGTCAAATTATGGATGGTCTACTTCAGGATGATCTGTAAAAGGTAATGAATGATATTATATATTATAAGGATAGAATCTACCTAGTATCAAAATCAAAAACTTAAAATGAATATTATGCATATTATACATAATGCACCTTCAATGAGTCACCCAGGTTTTTCCAAAACCTATAGGCAGATTAGAGAGAGATTCTCACAAAAGAGGCTTAATGATATGATATGATAGATTTTAATGACGTCCATGAGACTAAAGTAGTCTATGGGACCCATGCAATCACCCTCCCGAGTCAGGAGCCAAACTAGTCAGTTGCAAAGTTTTGGTTAACTTGTCTCTTGTTCTCTGAATTTTGATAATCAAATCCGCTGTTCTCTTCACTTGATCTTCCTCGAATAAATAGTTGAAGTCCTTGTTCTGCAGAATTTTTGTATAATCAGATCTGATGTCGTTGTAAGCCAGGCATTCCTTGACGAAGTGTTGCTCTGTCTCAACTGTTCCCATATTGCAGAATAAACATGTTTTGTCTGCCCACTCTTCCTTTGGAACTTGCCATCTACCAGTTTCACAACGCAGCTGATGTGAACTAGTTCTAATTTGTGCCATCAACATTTTTGCTTTCCAGTTAATAGGTGCCCTTATATAGGCCTTTTCATCATGACTAGAAGTGGGATTAAATTCTTTAATGTAATAAAAAAAATTTCGCCCTATGTGTCTTGTCCACAGAATATTGCGAAATTTTTCATTGACAAACTTCTTTATTTCTTTAATGTTATCCGGGCAAGTTTGGATGTTGATATCCCATTTTTGCATCCATTTGTCATTTTGTTTCATCCATGTGCTTTTCCGCCTCACAAGTTTTTCCTCCATTACCAACTTGGGCCAACGATGTGTTTCCAGACCTTGGGTTTTCTTTAAATAGCTTAGCATTCGGATCAATGCGACGGCTTCTAATGGAAAGGAACCCACCTCCGCCAAAAGGATTTCATACAAAATTGTGGTCTTGACTTTAAGATTGCATATTATGAAGTGTTTTTGAATTCTTTCTACTTGCCGCCATTTCTGTTTGGACATACTACCGCCCCACACTTCACATCCGTATAGAATAACCGGAGTGACCAGCAAACCAAACAGAGTTTTCATGATCGTCCAATCCCATAATTCTACGTTCCTGCACTTGTTTTGTAAAGAGTATAACGCCTTCCAGCCCCCTTGGATCCTTTTCGATCTGTAAGTATCCTAGTTGAGTTTGTTATGAAAATCGATGCCCAAGTATTTGTACTCTTCCACAATCTCAAGGGGGCTATTTTCAAACAGAAACTTGTCTTGTATGCCCCTATTCTTCTTTGGTGAGAAGATCATAATTTTGGTTTTGCTAGTGTTAACTTGCATTCCTACATCATGACAAAAAATTTCTAGTGCTTTCAAGTGCTCTTTCAAACCTTTAGCTGTTCTAGCAAGAATTATGAGATCATCTGCATATAAGAGCAATCTTATCACGAAGTGGGCCAACTGCACCCCATCACCATTGGTCTTGTTTATCCACTCTTCTAACTTGTCAATATAGAGCCCGAATAATGTTGGAGAAAGCGGACACCCTTGCTTAACCCCGATGTTGCTGTCAAAATCTTCTGATATCCCTTCTGTCGTTCTGATTTTAGCTTTGACCTGCTCATATAATTTGTAAACCGCTGACCTAAGTTCTTTAGGGACTTCCAGCTCTACCATTCTATCCCATAGTTTATTACATGGCACTGTGTCGAAAGCTTTTTTAAAGTCCACGAAACAACAAAAAGCCTCGTTCCCCAGAGTGTCCCAAACTTTCTCTATCAAATGCCTGAGAGTGATGCCGTGATCTATAGTAGAGTGTTTCGGTCTAAAGCCTGCTTGCCCTTTTGCACATTTGCCTTCTGTTTCAGCCCAGTAGCTGATTTTTTGTTCTACCAAACTACCAAATAACTTGCCAAATAGTGGATTGATCATGATGGTTCGGTAATTAGAAGGATTGTTTATATCTCCACTTTTGTGGAGTGGGATCACCACACTTGTAGTCCATTTTACAGGGAAACCTTCTCTATTGACACTGTTGAAAATCTTAGTGATGTGTGGTGTGAGGATTTCAGCACCCCATTTTAAGTATTCCGCTTGTAGCCCATCTATATCTTGCGCTTTACCAGCAGCTAACCTCCTTATGCCTTGAATAATATCATTTTCGCTGAATAACTCTCCTGTAGTCTCTGTTTCCGTGGTACTACGCTCTCTTAGATCACATTCGTAGAGAGTCTTGGCATATTCCAGCCATTTGGTTCCTGTTATGTTATTCTCTATCTAAGTTTTTCTCTGCTGAAGCTCTTTCCAAAATTTTCTTGGGTTGTTTTTACCAAGATTAATCAACTCTATTCTTCTCTTGTTCACATACTCTTCTTTCTTCTTTTTAATCAGTTGATCATAGTCTTTTCTACTTTTTTTGTTCATGTTCTTTTTCCAATTCCTTTTTGCCATTTTGCACTCCTCATCAAACCAAGGATTGGCCGGAAAAGTGTTCTTGGCTTCTTTTGTGGCCCTAGATCTTTTACACTCCTCCAATGCTTTAATGATAGTAAGAACAAGATTATCCTTGTCCATGAAATGATATTTTTCAGACTCAAGATGGTTTCCCGGAACCCTAGACAGCCACAAAAGAGAGTCTTGAAAAGTATCATGGTTTTCTTGTGTCATTAAAACTTTGCCAGTCGGAATCATCTTCCTCTTCTATAAAGGTTTTGGGACAATATGTTGATCTTTAAAGTGAGTGGCCACCCTTATCAAGATGGGGTTATGATCAGATTTTAACTCTATGGGGCAATCTTCTATCTCAAAGTTAATTATCTTTGCGACATAGTCTTGCGAGCATATAACATAATCAACAACACCTTGTCCATTGTGTCTTTTGCATGTGATTCCTCCTGATTTAGGCTACTTTTCCATACCATTGCATATAACCATGCTGTATAGGCAGCATAAGCCTAGTAATTCAACACCAAAATGATTAATCTTTCCCATGCTATCCTGTGAAGATCTTTCCCATTTTTGTGTCCCTTCTTCTTCGAGTCAAACTGGATCTCTGCTTTCATTGTAACTCTCCTTAAGATTGAGAGTTTGGTTGTTTGTTGTTCTAGCATTGAAATCCCCTATTAACATTATTTCCCCTAAAGAGCTAAAGGCTGCTATGTCTTTTTTTAGTGCAACGAACGGGTCTTCTCGATCCAATCTATGTTTTTTATATATTTTTGAGCCTTTTGGAGCGAAGTAACATATAGCCACCCTTGTAGAAATCTGATTCTCTATTATTTTTATCCAAATATACTACTTGTTTACATCTTCTTTCTCTAAGTTTACAAATCTGCTCCAAGTTTCTTTTATTAGAACGGTGATGCCTCCATGCCCCTTACCATTATCTATCTTCTCATTCCACAGTGATACCTTCTTATACCCTTCAAAATCTAGAACCCTACATCCATCATGTTCATGAGTCTTGGTAAGCATAATGATGTCATTATCTTTAGCTATCGGCCCTAACCTAGGTCCTCTTCTCCAAGGATAACCTCTACAGTTCCAGCTAACTATAGTTAAATGTTCCTGGGTGGGCCCGAGTTCCTATTTATTGCATGTGATTTTGTCGCTGATTTGGGCTTTGCCATTTTGTAGCCACGCCCACTTGCCTTTTCCTCTTGCTGTTTTCACTTTTTCCCATTCCTTCCTCCTTTCTTCTTGCTGAGTTACGGTGAGGTCATCATCAAGATATATGTGTGTGCCTCTAAGAAACTTCCTCTTGCTGAAAATGTTATTTTTATCTCCTATATTCCTCATTGTCACTCTAACATGTCTATCTTTGCCTCCTCTAATCCATTTTCCGATTCTTTGAGCTTGTATGGCTGTTCCATGCTAGTCTAATTGGTCTTTAAAGAAGTCTTTAACTAAATCTGTTGTTTTCCCCTGTTCTCCATAGTCTCGTAGCCCTTTGACAACGATATTTGTTGCTTTCTCATTTCTTTCTTTTTCCTCTCTAATCTATCTCCGAACTTGTTTTTCTATGTTGTCAATAGGAGTGTTTGCTGGCCCCTTTACTATGTTAGCCCATGATCTAACTTTTTCGATCTGTTCTCTGAGTTGATTCTCTTTTATTTCCATTTTGGCCATGGCATCTTGTATATTTTTCATTTGCGGGTTTTTGTCTGCTTCCGTAGCCTCTCCTTCTCCCGTAGTACTTGCTGCTGTCCTCTTCTCCCCTACTTTCTTTAACAATATTAATTCATACTTTCCTTTTTCCATATTAAATTGCAATTTTTGAATTTGTTCTCTAAGTGACTTGACCTCCGCTGCTAGCTTCCAGTTATCCTCAGTAACTCTTTTCATTGTGATACTTTCTATTTGGCTCCTCTCTTCAAGTGCCCACACCCTTTCCTTCATAGCTACTAAATCGTTCACAAAAATGTTTGGATACCACGTCATAGGTGTCCTTGTGGGGCTGTAATTATTCAGTAGCCCATCCTCCACTGTGTCTATCACCTGAGAATTATCTGGCTTCCCTTTACCGTTAATATCTCTGATATTATCAAACTACTTAATTGTTTTAGAGAGTATTGCAACATGTTAGTAGAGTGCCAGACTTGTCAGTAGAACAAGTCAGAATAAGGCTTCCTAGCAAGTTTATTTTAGTCTCTTCCTACTCCAACTCAAAGGTGGGAAAGTATCTCCATGGATTTTATTACAGGGTTGTCGAGGGTCTAGGGCAGGAACTGCATTTTTGTGGTGGCAGACAGATTGACTAAGTTCGCGCACTTCTTTGCTAGTGCAATGAACTGGTCAGCCTCTCAGGTGGCAAAGTTGTTCTTTTGAGAGGTTTTTCGTCTTCATGGATTACCTAGGACTATCGTGAGTAATAGAGACAGCAGGTTTCTCAGCACCTTTTGGCAGGAGGTTATTAGATTGGCAAGTACCGAGTTAACACCCAGTACTAGCTATCACCCGCAGACGGATGGACAGACTGAAATAGTGAATAAATGGGTGGAAGGGTGTTTAAGGAACTATATTGTAGGTCAGCAAAGAGCTTGGGTTAAATGGTTGTATTTGAAGGAGTATTGCTATAACTCCACATATCATATGTCCATTCAGATAACTGCTTTCTGCGCTCTTTATGGCTACGAACCCTTCTCTTTCATTGATTTTCCCTTACAAGACAATAGGGCTCCCTTAGCCAAAGATTGGATTCTGCATCAACAAGATATTCTCAGATCTCGTAGGGATAATATTCAGCAGGCGCAAAACCAACAAAAGTTCTTTGCTGATCGACATCATATTGAGCAGAGTTTCAACATAGGTGACATGGTTTATCTTCATATCCAACCATATAGATAGAGCTCCCTAAAGAAAAGTGGGTTAGAAAAGCTTAAGCCCAAATTTTACGGACCTTATTGCATCACCAAGAAGGTTGGTGAGGTTGCTTACGAGTTGGATTTACCTAGTGACAGTCGAATCCACAATGTGTTTCACGTCTAATGTCTCAAGAAGGCAATTGGTTAGCAGGTTGTACCATCAGAGGGCTTTCCTCCACTTGACAATGAGGGTAGACTTGTTTTGGAGCCAGTAGAGGTGATTGAGACCAGGGAAAGGAAGCTGCGAAACAAATCTGTCAAAGAATATCTAGTCCGCCAGAAGGTTTTATCATATGAAGACGCCACTAGAGAAGGTGCGTCTATTTTACAACATCCAACATTGAGATTGTTTGAGGCCAAGCAATCCTGGGAAGGGAGGACTATCATGTCCCCTCTATGGCGCTAGTTCTTTTGGCGCCTGGTTAATCTATCTCCACATCTAGATAGATTAACGACATTACCAATAAGAATACCTGCCAATCACAAAGGAAGATTTGTCTTAAGTTCGTCATTTAATGTTTTAAAGTACTTTAATAAAGTTACTTTATGTTTTAAAAATCATTCACTTTATAAAGTGACTTAAGTGACTAGATGACAAAATTGGTGGTTTATCCCACCTCTCTTATTCCAACACTTTTCCCTCACTTCGAGGTTATAAATATGAGACTCCATCTTGGGAAAGAACACATGAATATATGCTATTATTCAAATCTTAATCAAGTTGCTTCAATGTGACTGGATAATTTCCAAAGGACGAGACACCTAAAGAAAGTGGTGAGACTAGTCAAAAACCTAGTGGCTGACATTGTAAATACAGAACTAAGGATTCAAATTAAAGGACTGGAAGGTTGATACGGGAGTTTTAGAGAATGCACAGGTACATGGTGATTGAACACCCAAAATACCAGTTGAGATATAAGTTGGATGGCAAGCAGTGGATTCATTCAAATGGCAACAAAAAGGCTCTCTTTAATATAAGCACTGTTCCTTTGGTATCAACGTACCATATTAGTGTTTGTTGGCATCAAAACAAGGTAGCAAAATAAGGGTAGCGAGAATAGTGGGATGGTGTCTAAAACTTCTTCCACAGTGCAATACTGTTACAAATATCAGCAATGATGGCAAGGAACTATAGTAAGTCTGCATGCAAGAGATAGTAGAATACAACAAACATCAATCAGTGGGTCACAATTTCAGTACACGACATTCTTCCTCTAATTTGCAGTTGCATATATCTGGAATAGCATCAGGTCAGGATGACGTCGTTCCAAGCATTAACAACAAAGTAGAATTCATCAATCAGATGGGTAGAGGAGCATCTGGTGTTAACGATCTTCCAATGAAATCAGCGCTGATAGTGTTGTGCTTGACGTTGACGTCTTTGAAGGAAATAAGGAGGAGCAAATCACAATTGAGCAATACTGCCGCGAGCTTCTACAATACCAAGTTCCACCATAATTCTTGCATACGTTTGAGGTTTGAATGTAATTAATGGTTGAAGAACTCTTCTAGTAAATGTTTCACATTAGGCATGATACTTATAAATTGTATGAGTTTGCTATGCTCTGGAATTTAATAAAATACAGTAACATCATTCTCTGAGATTATCTTTTTACTTATGGGTTCCGTAGTCATAGTGTTATGCAAATTGGATTCAAATTATTTACAAGTAACATCAGAACATAATATCAGGATTATGTACCAAGTGTTTGACCAGATTACCTCTAGCCAAGATCCAAATTTTAATTGAACTAAGTCAAGATTATTACAGCAGCCCATGCCTCCCTCTCTTGATCTTCACCATCCCCAACTCTGTCGCCAACTCCATTTGAGTTGTCCTACGTATAGATGAGACATACTCAAAGAGTCATAGACAGTAATAACCCTCCCTAACGGCCTGCTTGATCTCGCTAACTAACTCACCCATCCGAGTCTCTCCCACTTTCTTCTTGAGTGCCTAGTCCTCCATCATTGTGAGGGACTCTTTGGTAGGCTACCCTCTAGTCTCATAACATGCTTTGAATGCCTCACTAAATTCCTGTCATGAACACTTAGAGCTTCTCCAACACCTTTAAGATCTCCTCCTTGCTCTATGACTGAGTAGAACCTCTCATCCTCCTGGCTCCTGCAAGCATCTCTTGTAATTACTGCTCAAAGTCACTCGCTCAACTGTAACAACCTGATTTCTCGAGTCTTAACTAACATATTAAAGAAATACAACTATTACTTCATTTTCATAGGAAGACAATTATATCAGTTACGTTCAAGTGAATGAGATTAACAGTTACAATCAATTAAACGGAAATTTCATAACTAACAATTGAAAACACCATCAATGAATTTACCATGGAAATTAAAATCTACATACCATGGAATTCCAAACTGAAATCAATCTAGGGATGCTTCTGCAAACACCCAAGTTAGTCCACAAATACCACTTAGGATCAAATGACGATTACAATCAAATACCACTATATCAATTAGGGCATCAATTACCATTGGATCATTTAGGGAATCACATACCACTATGTCAATTAGGGCATCAATTACCATTGGATCATATAGGGCATCAAATACCACTGTATCATTTGGGGCGTTAGATACCACTGTATCATTTAGGGGATCAGATACCACTGTATCATTTAGGACATCAGATACCAATGTATCATTTAGGACGTCAGATACCTTTCCTTTTGTTCCTATTGCTAACTGTGGCATTAACATAAGATTAGAAGATATGCTCATAATCGTTATTCTTATAAATGGAAGAGTAAAATAACAATCCTATAGATATATTCCATATTTAGTTGGAAGGCTAATTGATCTAAATGGTTACCAATTACATTGACGAGAAAGGTTGCTTTCATCAGAGGAAATAACCAAATTCAACGATATAAATTAATCCATCATATATTGTACTTGTATAAATATCATAAAAGTAAAAATACCTATTACCAATAAATGTTTGAATGCTCAACTTATCTTTATCTGATGCATGTCCTGACATCTTGTGGTAAGGGGAAATATCGTCAGGGGCTTAACCTCCCAACCTTGGACCATAATTTATCCCCACGCAATCTGTAACGAGAAAGGCCCTCCCTACCCAAAAATAGACATGGAGCACCTTAACTAGCTACTGAGCATCCTGGTACTTGTTTCCACCACTCGACTAGACAACAAGATCTAAACAATGGATTATCATGAGCTGTCTCAAATATTTATATGTGATTATTTGTTTCTGATTTATGTTCGCTTTATCATGCAAGAGTATTTTCATTCTCACCCTTCATCTGAACCATGTTGGTCCTTGCAAATGAATTCCTAGGTGATTCCATAAAGGAATTTGATTATTGTTTATAAGGTACTGATATCTCATTAATGCTCAAATCTACTCTATGGCATTATAGATGAAAGATTATAATCCTTTCCAATATTAAACATTTGAAGAGGGATCATGTAGATCATACACAACAAACAGATTATATGCAAATACCTAAGGATACATAACTCATGGTGTCAATACCCTCTAAAAGCATATGAATGTAGTATGTAAAATAACCACCAATAGAAGCGAAAACTATTCAGAACAGCCATTCATGTCCACAAATGATCGTATAGATAGCAATCGAGCACATGATCGATGACAATAAATATGGAGAAGTGGCAGATATTGAGGCTCAATAAAATCATGAACAAACAAGTACATGGTTTTACCATGGAAGCCATAAAAGAAGTTGTCAAGGGTTGAAACAGTATCATGGATCAAGCTCGGCTAAGAAATAGGTGCTTGGGCAGTCGTCCAAACATGGTACAAAATGTATATGCATCGATACTCTCCAATCGTGAGAGAGGATTAAAACTCCGTTCAAAGAGAAATCGTTACATCCCAATTTTTGACCTAGCTTGAAATATAGACGTTGAAGTTCACATGAAGTCAGTTGGTAGTTTAATTTGATATAATCTGGCGAAATGGTAAGATAGTTAGTCGTTATGATTTCAAGTGAAGATGACATGCTAGTTATTCATTAATCGCGAATTCATGGAATTAAGACGAAAGGTTAACTAATATGATTATTTCTAATTTATAATTTAGTTATAGAGAAATTCCTTGCAGGGAGCTTGTCGAGGGGTGGAAGCATTGTCAAAAAAGAATTAGGCAAGGCATCACCATCATTGGACAAACAGGTAGAGGACCAAGCGATTTGTAACAGGACTCATCTCTGGAACTGCATGAGTTGTTAATAATTAATTAAATTTAATTAATTAAGTTTAAATATAAAACGTATTCTTAAAAGATTTTAAGAATCTTTCGTTGTATTATTTTTAATAATAATTTATACATGTGTATTTGAATATAAAAATATTTTGGCATCTTTATATGTTAATAAATTAATAGAGTGATGTTTTAAAAAGTACTTATAAGATTTTAATAAATTTTCGAATTATAATTATATTTATAAAACTTTTTCACCCCTTGTTCCAATGTTTCATATTTTCCAATCGATGGGAATTTCAATCGCATTTCAATCTTGTAACGGTAGAAGATGAAAAGCCGATCATTATCTTTTATATACTGCCTTGTCGTTTTCGAGAGGAGTTAACAACATTCCCGCCTGTTCATGCTTCTGCCATGGTCTCAAATATTTGTCTTTCTGTAACCCGAGTTGGTGATAAATGAAAGTCTCTCAGCCGTAAGGTCAGATTTGATTGATTAAATATGTTGGCTTTGTCGCTTATGGGGGACATTGGATATCTGTCTCAGACTCTTCTTGCAACACGTTTACCACCCTACGATACATTCATCACCCTGCTATACGTCTATTACCCTACTCAATCGTTGTGCATTTAACATCTGAACTTCCACGTTTTGCATATCTCTTGTCTTTTGTTCTAGTGGAACACTGAAGAAGCAAACACGCTAAGATACAATAACTCCTCTGTATAGCCGTAAGCCAAGTAAGGTTGTGATTTGTTTTCCTGTTTTATCTTCCAACTCTCATTCATGTATTTGTTTTGTTT
The DNA here is from genome assembly GCA_028749045.1 of Cupressus sempervirens. Taxonomy (NCBI): domain Eukaryota; kingdom Viridiplantae; phylum Streptophyta; class Pinopsida; order Cupressales; family Cupressaceae; genus Cupressus; species Cupressus sempervirens. Next base: position 564,542,042 of record CM053792.1, read on the forward strand.
TTTAAGTCGGGTTGATCCAAACCTTAAGAAATATTTTATACAGTATTAAGACTTGTTGCTTACCTTTACTGACTACTCAAGAACGCCTTAGAGTTTGTATGCACGATAGCTTATGAAGCAGTTTACTGTTTAAAAATGAAAGCCAACTGTGGAAGTATTAGTACTTATATAATCTTGTTTTCCTTTGTCCAGTAATACCAAAAACCATCACTTGAGATTCTTTTGAATATAGATTATTTCAATATCAAACCATACATGCCATAAATCTGTAGATTTTATCTTGAAATGTTTTTGTTTCAGATAATATACAGAAAAAGTAATCGATTCTGAATACCAAGGAATTTCATAGGATGTAGAGTCTTAATAAATGGATATATGATGTAATGGTTCAGGCACCGAGAATACACCAGTCTGATGACCTGTTGATGGTGAGAGGTGTAGATGAACCTGATAAAAAAAAAAAATTAAGAATGATATCAGTAAATTGAAAATTCACAAACTAATCTAATGAGTTTAACTCATGCAATTCCACTTTGTTAATTATTAAACAAGCACCTGGAAATCACGGGCTTGGAGGCCTGATGAGGTTGAGGGGGCGTGAGGAAAGATTCATCAACAATAAGAATCAGTAATATCAATTATGACATTTTAAATACATATCATTAATAATAGCTCATGCATATTCCTGATATGATGATCTCCTGCTGCCAAGTCGTATGGCGTGTTATATATATCATGATGCCCAGTGAATGGTAAAATGTTCCCTGTCAATTCTGGGTAGGGAGGGCCTTTCTCGTTAAGAGATCGTGTGGGGATATATATTGTGGTCCGAGGTTGGGTGGTAAAGCCCCTGGCAATGTTTCACCTCTCTCAAGATATCAGATATGCATCAAACAGAGATAAGCCATGAAATCAATTGTCTATCGGAAACAGGTATTATCATTTTTGTTTATGAGAAGGTAAGATTAAATTAAGGTATTTCATTATTATCATTATTTTACTTCATTTAAATGAATATTGAATATAAGTAATTATCTAATTTTGAGAAATTGTCACAAATAGGCAATCGGAAGGAAAAGAAATTCGAAGCCCTAATTGATTGTGTGACAGCTGGAACCTTAATTGATATGGTGGTATTGGAAGCCCTAACTGAATCCGTGGTATCGAAAACCCTAGTTGAATCCGTGGTTGTGGAAGCCCTAAATTGAATCCGTCGTCGCAGAAACCCTAGATAAATCTGTGGTCACGGAAGCCCTAAGTGGTAAAGCAGTACCAAAAGCCCTAAATAAACCGATGGTAATTGATGCCCTAATTGGTAAGATGATTTTATGCCCTAATTTAAGTTATGATGGTATTTAGTGATATTCATCAAATGATTTTTGAGATAGCAGTCGATTTGAGAAATTGTTATAGTATATTTGTGGACTAACTCGGGTGGTTGCAGAAGCATACTTAGATGAATTTCAGTCTCAGTTTTTTCCGAGGTATGTGATTTCAATTTCTGAAGTAATTTCATTAAAAAGTATTTCAAGTCTTTCGTTAAGCAATTTTGTTTAACTGACTTTAATGGTAATCTTCTTCACATGAACATGAATGATGTAACTGCTTTCTTATGAAGTCGAAGTTAAAACTGTATTCTATGCTTATGATAGATGTTAAAAATTAGACCCGGGAAAACCGGATGTTAGAAAAATACCAAAACATAATCACAGGACTGCAATCAGGTTTCACGCATAACAAACGCAAGGACCTTTTTTTAATGATTCCCAATAGGGAGCAAGTTGAGGTATATCTCACTCCCCAGCAGTAGGAGTCTAAATGTATACATGCAAATCCATACTCAGTTAGAAGAAACAAAAGGTAGCAATTTAAGAGTTACAATACCAACAAGAAGTCATCGGCCCCAAATATATAAATAGCCATCTCAAAAAATATAAGGCCCAATGGAGAATAAAATAAAATAAGAAAGGTGGCCACGCATGAAATAGTAATAGATCACCGCCAAGGTGAAAGAAGTAATAATGTCTTAGTATATAGCATCATGGTATCTATAGATAACTATATATGTATTTATGCATATACATGTACACGTGTAAACCCCAACCAGATATTTCTTGCATATATGCCAAATATCAAGTATACGTATACGTCCTTATATATATAAAGTTGGTTTACGTATGTACATGTATAGATATGTAGGTATCATGATGTCTACATGATAAGACATGATTATACATTAGAAGGCTCTAATCAACAACACGATTACAAAGGTACATACTCAATTTCCAATTCATGCTTAGAAATCTCTTTTACTATTAAATGATATGTAATTTAACAAGTTAGCTCATGGTCGTCCGACGTACACTCTTGCCTGCCTAGTCGTTATCCTTAGCCCTAGTGGTTTAGGGCTTGTACGTATTTGCTCAGTGATTGTGGTGCCCCTCTATGCCCAATTCCTTTCTGATAATGCTTCCACTCCTTTGATGTGCTCCCTACAAGGAAATTCTCCACAGTTAAATCATATTACCATAACCAGTTATTAATCATAAATAATCATAACGGCTAACCGCCTTTTCAATTCCATGAATTCATGATAAATAATCAACTAGCATGTTATCTTCATATGAAATCATAACAACTAACCATCTTACCATTTCGCAGGATTATAACAAATTTAACTATCAACTGACTTTATGTGAACCTTAACGGCTATATGAACATTTTAAATTGGGTCGAAAATTGGGATGTAACATCAACCTTCTCCTAATAGATTCCTGTATGAGACCCTACTCCACACTCATGTCACAATTGTCTCCTAAGTGGGGCTCTGTGGCCAACTCTAATGGCACATTGGACTCTTGAGTGGGTCTACTCTAACTTTATGGGCATAGGTGGCATAGATCTCATGGGTGAGTTCTCTCATAATCCAACTCAACTAACTCTTGTGGGGCTGGTGGCTAGTGTAATGCCCTTAATCAAACTCATCAATGCCGTATTATACTAACTTAACCATTAGTTTACCTGTGTTGCCTCCTTTGGCATCTCACCACCCTCTATGGTCTCCACCTCTTTGTGTGGCACTCTCTCCTATGTCTTTGCCTATCAGTGCTCTCCTCTTTGTCACTCAACGCTTGGTAACCCCATCTATCCACTCTAGCCAACCTCCTACGGTATTGTAGGTACTGTCAACTTCATTGAAGGCAATGGTGCCATTGAAACTAGGGATAACTTTAAAAAACCTCTCCCAAAAAAAAAAAGTAAAATGTTGGCGAATCCAACATTATATGGGCAGGAAAATTTTCATCTTGAGGGCAATTTTTTCATTCAACGTAGGGAAATAAAATATTATGTTGGTAAATTTTTATCTGCCCTAAGAAAAATCATTTTAAATGTGGCAAATTTAAAAACTCTGTTTTTGGTACATAAATATATGGTGGTGAATTTTTTTCTTGTCCAAAATGAGTTTGTATTGTGAGAGGTGAATTAATTGCTTTGTATGAAAACAAATAATAATGGTCTTGACTATTCTTTGGTGGTAGAATGAAAAATTGTTTCATTTGAAAGCAAATTTGCCAACTGTAGTGGTTAGTGACCTTTAAGGCTTTATGGTTGCCAACTGTACTGACTAGTGTCCATTATTAATAATGTAACCAACTCATCCACCGACACTTTTGTATCGTTAGTACATTACTTTCCCAACCATTAATTAATTAGAGATCAACAATAAGCATTGCATTTTGGGGCTAGTTACTCAAAAAGACCTTGAGCCGCATGGAATTCTCTGGAATGGAAACATGTGGCAAATTTTGCACGACAACCATTAACTGGAATGTAGTGAACATCATATCAAGGTTAAAATCATAAATGCGGGAATAAAAATTATAATTAATACATTCCATTTCAAGACACCTTGGCAGGCACTCTGACATTAATGCGAGTACATTTCCCACACTCGTAAATTAATAGCAATATGAAAACTAAAGATATGAAAAGTTCGCAAACAATTAATGCAACTGCTGTTAAAGAGTTTCTTCAATTCCTCTTTTACTATCAAATTCTCAATTCTATTTTTGGTTCTCAGGATTCAGTTCTGGTAGTTTGCAAAATTCCGTAGGTGACTGGTGTAGATTTGTTTTCTAGTTCAGTTGGTTCTCGGTTTTGGTAGTTTGTAGAATTTCTTAGGCGTAGATTTGTAACTTGTTTTCTAGTTCTATCATAAATACACCAATTAGATTGACATGCAACACAATGGATCTGCAAAGCCTTTTTTGGCCATGATACCTAAGGATGTGCTCGCTATGGTTTGCAAGGACGATTCCAATGGACCTTTTTTGTGCTATGCTTTGTTCATAGTCCTCGGCCATGAATTCTTAACAAATGAGAAGAGGTACCGTGTGTCCACAGACATTACCTCCCACTTCCTCACGTCTCTGCTCGACTCGAGAGGGGATCAACCAAACATTTTGATACTTCTGCGTAGCAGTTTTAAGGAAACATTTTTGGAAGACAACATCAAAATCCTTGTATTGGCCAAGTAGTTATCAGGCGTTAGCATCCCATTTGCAGACGTAGTGGACAACTGTTGGGAGCAAGGCATAGGGAGCATTGTAAAAAAGCAGCCCTTCTTGTTGGGCATGAATGAACGACAATTGACTCACCCTAGAAAGTGTGTATGGCACGGGAGGGATATTTTATGAAAGTGTTTGTTGTTGGATGATGTCAGTGATAGTAATTTCACATGGTTGCACAAGTTCAACGACATTATCATCTCCAAGAAATTCCTTATGGAGGGCGTTGAAGACCTTTCTGATTGGAAGCTTCAAACTCTGTACCCTATCCCCTATTCCATGAATTTCTATTCCAACTTCCCTATTTAATCAACCCATGCCCTTAGGACAAAAAAATGTTTTAAGAAATCTTTTTATATTTTATAAAAACTATTACTATTTACTTCATATTAGGCCTTGCCCTTGCATGTAAATTACTAAATAGTAAAATCAAACTAATTTAATCAGCTATTTTGAATATTTATGCTATGAATATGCACAATCTCGAATATAATCAATGAAAACATTAGTTTTTGGCTTCTCAATTTGTTGTTCCTATAAATATATTTACTGTTGTTCAATTTTGTTTATACAAATTAAATTTATTGATTTCAACGGTAATTGTTAAGAGTGATGAATCATGATTCCTGATTCATGATATTTTCAAATGCACTATTAAAATGTTAGTCTGTGACTCTGTTATAAAAAATTAACTATAAGATTATTAAAAACAAAAAAAGCGTTTCAACTTTCCCTTTAGTATTTCATAATTGATTCATGAATTAGAGTCAAAGATTATTCAAATGAATTGTAAAATGTATCATGTATGGCCTGAACTCTAGTAAACTTTGATAATTCATGATAGATGAATATAGGGTCAGGCTAGTGCCACGAAGTTCTAGTTAAATAATAACTATTATTAATTATTCTAGTTAATAGTTATATTAATTTTAATTAATAATAATTTAGTTCAAAATATTAATAAATAAAAAATTAGTTTGTTTAGGCCTAAAGATAAAGTTACGATGCATCATGCAATTTGAATTGTATAAATTATATTGATTTGAAAATAAAAAATTCAAATTATAACTTACATAAAAATGTTCATATAAAATATTGAATATTAATTCATTTATTCTTATTTTCGAATCTAAACTTATTTAAATATCATTATAAAAATATTTATCATATTTTGAATAATATTTTTGGTTAAGTAAAACTTCTATGATTATTAAATTAAGTTATCATTATCAAGCAATTATTGATTATAATTACATAAATATTATAATTATCCCCCAATCATAATTGTATATTTTCAATTCTCATTTGTAATTGTTTTTCATGTTTAGTTTTATTCTAATCCAAATTGAAATTGTTTAAACTTTAAATTCTATTATACCCTCAAATGAAAATCTTGCTTAAAAAAGTTGAGACGTGACGTTTCAACAAAAGTTTTAAAGTAGTGAAATTCACAATATAACTCAATTTTAATTTGGGCAATAACATCATCATTTATCAAGAAGTTATTTGTATGTTTTACTTTCAACTAAATGTGTGCAATGTGTGATTTATATACAATTTAATATAGTAAATCTTAGAAATAATTTAATGGAACAATTTGACAATTTAATTTTTGTTATGCGATACGCTTAAGGAATTGATTTGGACTGTCCAATGTAAGATGGATCAACGGTCATGGTTCTATTTTGTGCCTAATTTTAAAAGTTATAAAATAAAGTCTATTTCTTCACAAAATCAGGACACATGTCCCAAATTCACTCAAGAGTCAATGTGACAATTTTAGTTTTTCTTATGTCTGGCCATTGATTACAAGAAAGATCATCGGCTTCAGATAATTTCGGGTTGATTTGAGGAATGTTTTCCCTTGTGCCTAGATTCATCCGAAATCATGACAAGGGTCCACTCATTGCTCGATTAAGTGTCACTTAAACTTGGCAAATTGCATGTTAATAGTGTTATAACTTATCGTGAAAGGAATTGATTTGGCTCTATCTCGGGCCTAATAATTAATTTTAAAAGTTATAAATAATAACATAAAGTTTATTACTTTTAACTTTATTCCTTCCCCAAATCAAGACACGTGTCGTCGTGTCCTAAATTCAGTAACAAGTGATGACAGTTGTACTCATACTCTTCGTTATGCCCGACCGTTGATTGAGGAAAAGATCGACGGCTTGGGATGAATTTCGGGTCAATTTGAGGAATGTTATTGCTGTTGCCTACAGTCATCCAGAATCATGACACGTGCCATGATTCCAGATGACTCTAGGCAACAGCGATAACATTCCCCAAATCGCCCCATAATTCATATCAGGTCATTAATTTTTAAGTTCTCTTTTTATTATTTTAATTTTTTAAAGAATCGTACCAATGTATTATATAATTAATTAATATGTATATTGTACAAATTACAGTACTTTAAACCATTAATAATTATTAATTACTTAACTTTTAACTTTTAAACTTTTGCTTCAAATGCTTTTAGACTATGAAGCTTTTGAGATTCCGAGACTGTAAGGTTTTTAAAGAGTGACTGAATTCTAATTTCCTTGGTGAAAAACTAAATGAAGCTAAGCAAAAATATTCAACTTATGATTTAGAGATGTATGCTTTGGTACAGTCTTTGAGAAAATGGAGGCATTATTTATTGCCCAAAGAGTTTGTTGCTTTTACTGATAACCAGGCTCTAAGCTTCCTCAATAGGTAGGAAAAGCTGAACCACGGACATATGAAGTGGATGGAATTCATCCAAGCTTACACCTTCTCAATTAAACCAAAAAAAGGGACAGCAAACAAGGTTGCAGATGCCCTTAGTATGAGAAATCTGACTGTCAAAGAAATCCAGATGACTAGCATTGGTGTAGAAGCCATGAAGAACATGTATGCAGCAGATGAAGACTTGAAGGAGGCATATGAGGTTTGTCAAGCCATGAATGAAAGGTATCATACTGATTTTCCAGAGTATTTTACAAGAGGGGCTATTATTTAAAGGTAATCAGCTTTGTGGTTCTAAGGGATCAGCTAGAGAGAACATTGTCAAAGAAAAACATTGTGGGAGTCTCGCAGGGCATTTTGGCATTGATAAAACTTTAAAGCAGGTTAGGAGGTTCTTCTGTTGGCTAAAAATGCAGGCAGATGTTAGGAAATTTGCGGAATGCTACTTGGTCTGTCAAAAAGCCAAAGGAAGATCATCGAATGCTAGACTGTATACTCCTTTACCTACACCCACTAAGCCATGGGATTCCGCCAGCATGGACTTTGTAATGGGGTTGTCTACGACTAAGAGTGGATTTGATAGCATATTTATTGTTGTTGACAGGTTATCTAAAATGGCTCATTTTCTGCCTTGTAAACAAACTCATGATGCTTCTCATATTGCTGGCATCTTCTTTAAAGAAGTAGTAAGACTCCTGGTTTGCCACTAAACATTGTGTCTAATAGGGACTCCAAATTTCTTGGGCATTTTGGAGAACTTTATGGAAGAGGCTAGGTACACAGTTGTCATTTTCTTCAGCATATCATCCCCAATCAGATGGCCAGACTGAAGTCATTAATAGATCATTGGGTAACCTACTGAGATGTCTAACTAAGGAACATGGAGTTGCTTCAGATGTTCTTCCACAAGCAGAGTTCTCATATAATGATTTGGTGAACAGAAGTACAGGTTTAACACCATTTCAGGTTGTGTATAATCATCCAAGAGGAGTCTTGGAGTTGAGAGACTTGGGAGACAGTCACAAGAGGAGTGCCCAAGCTGAAGATTTTGCAGAGGTTATGAAAGAAATCCATCAGCAGGTTAAAGACAAGTTGGACCTTACAGCAAGCAAGTATAAAGCACATGCTGATAAGAAGAGGAGAGAGTTACATTTTCAAGAAGGGGATCTAGTAATGACTGACCTAAGGAAAGAAAGAATGTCAAGGGTGAATACACTAAACTTATGATGAAAAAGAGAGGCCCATTCAGAATTTTGAAGAAATGTGGCAACAATGCCTATCACATTGATCTACCTACTGATTTAGGGATTTCTCCTATATTTAATGTGGCAGATATTTATGCTTTCAAAGGTCCAAGAGAGATTGAAGAAGTTGAGGCAGTACAGCAGCAAGAAGAAGCTGATTTGTTACAAGAACTACCACAAGTGTGATAGACCTACCATTGAATCCATTTTGGGCAAAAGACAAGGAGGAAAGGATACTGTGACTATTTAGTCAAGTGGACAAATAAACCACCAGAAGATGCATGCTAGCTATCAGAGAAGGACATCATCAAGCTTGGAAGCGGACTTTAAGATATCCCAACTCAAGAGACTTGAGTTTCTTTTCACCTGGGGAGTATGGTGCAGAGCACCAAGGCATTTGTGTGGATTTTGAATTTAATATTTGGTTTTCACCTAATTAGGCTAGAATAAACAAGCCTTGGATGAAAAATCCATGGTTGTAAAAGCAAGACACCATTATGTATGCCTAGGCCACTTTTGTACAAGTTCTAAGAAAAAGTTGCTAATTAGGAAAAATTGGATCTTTTTGTGTTTTTGGTGAAGATAGCCTAGGATTAGGTGTCTTTCGTTGTTTTCGAACAAGTTGGAATCTTTTCCAAGTCCTAGAAGTGAAATCTAGTGGAAATTGCAAAATGTTGCACTTTTGTGCAAAATTGCAAAATTGAAAGGTTTTAGAAGTTGCTCAAAAATGCAACTTGGTTGGAAATAAGTTCTAACTATTCAAATAATGGTTGTAACCATTGGAATAGGCCTAAGATGGATAAATACCTCATTTGCAAGGTCTGAAGGGCATCTTGTATGGATTTGGGACAAGTTACAATAAAGAATTTTCAGTTTTGGAGCCATTTTCTCTGTTTTTTGTAAGTTGGTTGTACTTTACGGATTGGAAGGTCTGATCTAAAGATTGTCTGAGAAGGAGATTTGACTTACTTTTCTTCTTCTTTTGGTTTCATCCTTCTAAGTTTTGTTTTGCTCAACTTATTCACGATTGGTGATGTAGGGTTTGTAGGGCAGCAGTTTTGTGCATATCTCATAAATGGGCCCCTAACTACAATCTCTTTGGTTGGATTTTCATGGCCTCCAGGGAAATGGTAGTTAGTAGGGTCCCTTCAATGATTCTTGGGTTTCAAGACTGGAAAAAGGAGTCTTGTTATTTTTCCAATCAAGCCCTAGGTCAAGTACCTAAGAGGATTTGACCTTTTGGACATGTTGCTTTGTGTATGGCAGGAATCAATGACCTGTTGGAGGGTTAAGCATTTGGAAACAAGTTGGTTTAAGGTTGTCAGTCATTCGTGAGTGTTGGGTGTATTTCCATGAGTCCATTTCCTCTATGTTGCTTTGTAAACCAAGACTAGCTTGATCAATTAGGTCTGCGTTGCCTAGTGAAGAAAAGGGAGTGTTGGAGTGGGATTGGAACTTGATGCTTTGGGCTTTGATACAACTCTGGAAAGGGTATCCAAAACCCTGATTTGTTTTGGGTCTTGTTTGGGACTTGGAGAAGCTAGATCCAAAAAGCTTCTTATGGAGGGCTAGGAGGGGCTCATAGGACTACTAGGTGGAATTGGGGTTTGAGACTTTGTGCAAGTGTGGGAATCAAACCATTGGTGTAGTTTGTGTTGTTTAACTGCCCTACGACCATTCCATACCTTAGAACCCTTGGGACAAACTTTTATGGTGGTTTTCTAGTATTGACCTAGTTGTGGGAAATAGGTCCTAAAACCATAAATTGGGTAAACTTGATTCTTTGTCCTTGGATTCTTGGTGAAGGTAGATGTCTTGGGGATCAAGTGGAGGATTGACACTAGTTGAAACTTTGTGAGAAGGTTGGAGATTTGGCAGTTCATTGGTTGGTTGAAAGAGTGGGAAGTCCATTTGAAGCTTCCTAGTTGTGTACTCTACATCACAAAACAAAGTCAAAAACCTCCAATATGAGTGGAAGCCAAAAGAAAGACATAATAGAACTCAGAAGCACTGTTTCACTGATGAATATCATGATAGTTTTGATCCTGATATCCATGGAGATATGGGAATCATGGGAATTAGACATTCATTGTTAAATAAGTGGAAAGATCCACATAAGGGGAGCAAATATTTCAAATTTAACAAAAGTATTTGTTTACTGTAGTGGTAAAGAAATCAACGCATACAGACAATGAACACAAACAGCAGAACAATATTCCCATATGCCAGACATTACATACAGAGCATATCATATCACAAGATGCATTACAATGATCCCAAACGGGATATAAATACTACCGCCGAACCTTCCCGAAGGAGTCCATCGGCCACAAATATTCTATCCGCTACAAACTATTTACCGACGACGTCGGCTACAGAATACAGAAACACCGCCGGACATCACCGCATCGGCTACAAAAACACCGCCGGAACCATCCAGTCGGCTAACACCATCCTCCCCAAAAAGAAAAGTCGTCTCCGGACGACAATTACAAAATATCTGAGACAAATTAATAAACAAAATATATTATCAGAGTGACTACAACAAGAAAAATCTGCTTCTGTCACATCACTTCCAAATTCATCCCGTTACATCTGGAGGCTCTGCTAACACAATACTGTCTCCTCAAGCTGACCTTGATAGCCACCTGTGCTGCTTTCTCTGTTTTCAATTCCTCGATACCTTGAGCCAAGTGTCGCTGCACTGCCTCCAACTGGATGATCAGCTCCTCCCGAGCTCTATACGCATCCACCAAGACAGCCTCACAGCCAACACCTGCTCCCACTGCCTCTGGTACACAGAAAGTCCATGCCTGCAGCAACTTCAACTCTTCTCAACTGGTCAGACTCCCACGATTGATATTCGCAACGACTAGGGGTCCAAGGGGCAACACCCTCGGCGGGGTCGAGGGGCAGCGCCCCCGTGGGGTCCTGGGGCAGCACTTCAAAACCCACACAAAATTGCACGGAACACACCATTTCTACCATTTTCTGCCGACTCTACACTCTTTCTGGCGACCACTGATGCGTCCCCTTCCCTTTGGCACCATATGTAACTCATTTTGAACAACTTGAATCTGTCGTCGTTTTTTGTTTTTTTTTTTTTACTGCTTCCTCTACAATCCACCATAAATCCCTCTGCACACAGAAATTCTTCTCCTTCCCTACACAGATTCCATCTTGGCTCCTGCAATTTTACTATGCTATCGCTAAACTCAAAAGCGCCCAAACTAAATATGCCATATTTTTCCCACTCCTCACAAAACCCTGAGCTTCTCCTTCTAGCAGAACAAGCACTCTTCTTTATGTCTCTGTTTCCCCGCGCAGAAATTCGGCTAGAGGAGGGAATGGAGTTTGGCGGAAATGTTTTTTACCTGCAGCCTTTCTGGCGGAGGAACTTAGAAGTTTTATGCCCGCGGGGCTTTTATCAACCCGCGGACAAATTGTCCGCAGGGCCATTCCCTTTCACGCCCACGGGGCCTTTGTCTTCGCCCGCAAACAAGTTGTTGCCCGCGGGACTTTTTCACCCGCGGACAGACTCTGCCCGCGGGGCTTTTGCCACCCGCAAACAGACTCTGCCCACGGGGTCCTCTTTCCACCCGCGGACAGACTCTGCTCGCGGGACTTTTTTCACCCGCGGACAAACTCTGTCCACGGGGTCCTTTTTTTTTTTTTCCTTCCAATTTTTTTTTTTTGTTTTCCAATTTTTGACAAAAATAAAATAAAATTAAAAGACAGCACCTCAATTTTGCCTCTAGGCGTCGCCATTTTGCAACAATGATGACAAGGGAATCATCTAATCATTCTGTGACGGTGGCGGCATCTTCTTGGCATGGTAGGATTTGTTGACTGCGTGAGGTACCTCTTGCCCGTCCAATGTTCCCAACTTTACCACTCAATTGTTGCCAACCTCCCAGATTTGATATGGTCCAAGCCATCTGGCCTTAAACTTTTCCACTTTGATTTCATTCCGACCGTCATACGCCTTACGTCTATTCTGTGCCACCTTCGTCGCCCATTGTGCCTGTAGTCGTCGCACAACTAGATTATTTCCTTGCTGTCGGTGCCCTTCCACTAATTTTATGCTGTGGTGTAACCTTTTCTTTTCGCGCGGTCCATTCACCATGTATAGGACAGTGGGATCTTTCGTTTTCTTGTGTTCAGACTGTATGTTCTTCCCCTCAGCTTCAACCATGGCAAGTTTTCCTTCTTCCACTTCCCTGCATTCCTCTGCACATTCATTTTCCTGTGTTTTGTCACGTTCGTCAACCTTTAACATATTGCAACTCGGAAACAGTTCGTAGTCTTCTATCTGCCAGTGGAACAGGCCATTCATCGAGTCCAAGTCGTCGTCATTCGATCCTACGTCAAGTCTCAATACTCCTTCATCTAGTTTCATTATCCTCTTTCCTTCGCCGTCACTTTCTGAATCTGACAATGTTGCCTCTTCACCGACTATTTCTGTATGTAGGTCAATTGTGAATCTTCTACCTCCACGCTCCCTTGATAGGGTATTTCGTTTCCAATCATGTTTTACTTTTGCTTACACCAACCAATCCCGTCCCAAAATAGCATCATATCTTTTTCTTTTCAATGGAATGACCACAAAATCTAATAAAAATGGTTGCGTACCAATGGTTACCGGTTGCGCCCTCATGATTCCCAATGGTTTGATTCCGTGTTGGTCCGCCGTGAGCAACTGGAATGTAGGTGGCCACAGCGTCGGCTTCCCCAACTTCTTCCAGGTATCCTCCGGTAAGACATTCACGCCGGACCCTTCGTCAACAATTGTCTCTGTCAAAACATTTCCCAAAATCCCCATCTCGACGACCGTCGGATGCCATCCAGAGGTGAGTGCGAGCAACATCGGATCTGTTGTCATCACTTTCATACTGTCCCTTCTTGTGTCCTCTATTGCTGTGGGAAACGGTGTATTATTCAAAATGGTCGTTCGTAACTGGGGCATTGTGAGAAGGAGGTCACTTATCTTGACCGATATCTCCGTTTGTAAGATCTATCGTACAATGTTTTGTTTTGCGAAGTTCCTTGCCAAGGTGCCGGTGATGTCCTTCAACTGAGATGTCCCCGCTGACGATGCCTTTGCAATTTCCACCTGCGCTTCCCCCACTTTTCTCTTTTCCTCCGCTTGCCTCCGTATAATTGCCAGAACCTCCTCTACATCCGTGCGAACAGTGATCAAGTTTACTCCAACCTTTGGACACTTGGAATCTTCGTGATCGCCTAGTCCGCACCATCTGCATAATAATTTCGGTGTGTTTGCCGTTGTACAATCCCGCACAAAATGACCCCACAAATTACATGCTCGGCATTGAACGATCGACCGTCCATTTGCATCATACTGAGTTTGACTTCGGCTCCCATTATTATTGTTATTATTTGTATTGTTGTTATTTCGCCCTTTGCTATTATTTTTGTACCCTCCGGATGTAGCACCGGTGGTATTCGTGTTTCCGCTACTACCCGACGGGGAAGCCTCCTGTGTGAGAAACACCTGCGGAGATCCTCATCTTCATGTTAAAGGGGCAGTCTTTTGTCAAATGGCCCATGATTTGACAAATGTCACAAAATTGGTTTTTTGGACACGATCCTTTAGTATGGCCCTCGGTCTTACACTCCGTACACCACAGTTCACTTCCTTTTGGCTCCTTCTGCATATTTTTAAACTCCTTCATCATGCGAACCATATCCTTCTGTAGGGCCCGAACTTTCTTGCTGCTGCCTTCGTCGTCGCTGCTATCATCTCCGACAGGTTCGTCGTCATCAGAATCAGATGAGCTAGTTTTCTTCTTCTTTGTCTTCTGTTCACTTTCAAGATCCAGTGCTCTGTTATACGCGTCCACATATGACGATGGTGGCACAATTTTCATTTTCCTCCGCAATTTCGATCGTAGGCCGTCCACGAACCATCTTTTTTGCAATCCGTCCGCCGGCTTGCTTTCCATTTTGTTTATTAGGTCTTTTAATCTCCTGGCATAGACACGGACAATTTTGTGCTCCCCCTGCTTGGTATTGAAAATTTCCGCTATGATTTCATTATCATCCTGCAAGAGTTTAAACTCCGCCAAGAACTCCTTTTTAATGTTATCCCAGGTATTCAGCTTTTGTGGATCCGTATCCGAAAACCAATCAATCGCCACACCCCGTAGGGTTGCCGAAAATTGCCTGACCCATTCGTTGGCATCTGTGATTCCATTTTCCTGCCAGATCGTCTCACATGTCTTACAATGTCGGATGGGGTCGGCTATACCATCGCCCTCAAACTTCGGCAGCTTTTCTTTAGGTCCCGCCATCACAACACTGGAGGTCTGCACTGTCACACCAGAGGTCTACACTCCCGCACCGGCGGTCTGCACTCCCACACCGGAGGTCTGAACTTCCACACCGAAGGTCTGCACTCCCACACTAGCGATCTGCACTCCCACACCGGCGGACTGGTCTCCCACACCGGCGGACTGCTCTCCCACACCGGAGGTCTGCACTCTCACACCGGCGGTCTGCACTCCCACATCGGAGGTCTGCACTCCCACATCGGAGGTGTCGACAGTTGTGAACCTTGGTGAAGAAGAAGGATCTTCTGAAGTTGTTTCCTACGGAAGTCTATCCTAGACGAAGAAGTCACTCCACGCTCGTGCTCCCTCGGCACTGCGAGCCGTGCGAGTTGATGCTCTTCCGTCTGAATTTTCCTCCGTCGGCGAACACAAATTCAAGAACTCCTCCCATGCTTCTTCCACCAATTCCACCCATTGCCGACTCTCCTCCAACAATTCTTCGGCGCTCCGATTTCCATCAGTAATCTTCTGAAATCTCCGTCGGCATTTGGCTTGCTGTGCCAAAATTAAATTCTCTTGCGCAATACGGATTCCATCTTTTCCCTTGACCTTATTCCGATCTTTGTTAAGCTGATTTGGCATTAATCTTCATTCCTCCCACCTTCTAGATTCATAAGGCAACGGTGCCAAATGTTTACCGTAGTGGTAAAGAAATCGACGCATACAGACAATGAACACGAACAGCAGAATAATATTCCCATATGCCAGACATTACATACAGAGCATATCATATCACAAGATGCATTACAATGATCCCAGACGGGATATAAATACTACCGCCGAACCTTCTCGAAGGAGTCCGTCGGCCACAAATATTCTATCTGCTACAAACTATTTACTAACGACGTCGGCTACAAAATACAGAAACATTGTCGGAACCATCCAGTCGACTACAAAAACATTGTCGAAACCATCCAGTCGGCTGACAGTATTGGTACACACAAATAAACTAGCTACATTGGTTAGTGGATTAGCAAACCTAGCAGTACTCGACATATTCCCTTGCCCATAAGTAATGCTATGTGCTCATAATTATAATGAAAATAGAAAGGCAATTGTAAACCAAAACACTCACGAGAAAATTTTATGCATAACTGAGAGTGAATTTTGCACTCTATTAGACCTAGGGCTAGGATTTAAAGAAGATAGCTTTAACAAGTGCATTGAGTTGGATAAACTAGAACAAGCTGACAAGCTAGAAAGAGTTTTTCAAGATTCCTATATTAAGGGTTTAATAAGCTTAAAGTCATCTACTAATAATACTAGTGTTACTGTTATAGTGGACAAAGATCATAAGCCTCCTTATAAATATGATATTTTTGTACCATGGGTTCAAAATACTATTTCATTTTTAGCATTTTGTCTTGGATTGGACAGTAACAAGGACGTGGGGGCCATTGTTCTTAAAATGATTTATAGTATCCATTGTCGAGGTGACTCAGCTAACAAGGTAAAAGTAGGATATAATTTTGTTTAGCACATTGTTGAATCTATGTAAGGACAATTAGTATTGATTCAACAAGGTACACACAAGTTATTTAGGTTCACAAATTACTTGTGCTACTTTCTTTTAGCAAAGCATCGTCAAATATTTGAGAGTGAGAACAAGCTTGATATTAAAGTCTAAGTTTGATGAGAAAAACCCAGAAGAAATCGAAGACTCCAAGTCCAGTATATGAGTGGAGGATGAGTGGTAGCAATAATAATTACAACCATTTTGTAGACTTCTTTTTGGCACCTATTTACCATAAAATTATAGGCACTTTGATGCCTAGATTGCATGTGCTTTGTAAAGATTGGATTCAACAAAGAAGTCAAATTCAATTGGCTGACTAGTTCTTCATGAAAAACTATACTGTGTTAAGATTTTACGGTTATGTCGTTCAACCGTGCAAACTTTTAATGCATGTAAGAGAAATGGCTTTTGCATTGGAATATGTATGCTAGATGGAGAGTGCAGATCAATTGTTCAGTGGACAGTAAAAGAAAATGATATTTCCTTCATTGTCTTTCGCAATTGGAGGGCTCACATTTGAGAGAAAGGCTTTCAAAGTGGCAAATGAATTGGTGAGTTTTTTTAGCTTTGATCTTGTCAAACACTGGAATTATGATCCACTCAACATAATAAAAGAAAGACTTATTGCCAATGGGAACTTTGCAAGCAAATATCAACATCAAGTGATGTCATTGGTTTAAAAACAAGGATTTGTGGTATGAGGTTAAGAAAGAGATGGGGAAACATGCAGCAAATAATATTTCAATGCAAGAATTGTCATCCCAAATTACACCATTGCACATATCAGAGTCACACAAATCAAAAGCCTATGGCATATTTCAATTTCTACAAAAAAAAAAATCATTGAACCTTCTAAGAAATCTATGCCAAAAGCAATTAAAGAGGCATGCAAATCTGAGTATTGGTGTCAAACCAAAATTAATGATTTTTGGGAAATGGGGAAAAATCTCGGTGAGCCAAAGACCTTAGCACCTTTTGGGAAAATCGAGGAGGATGAATGTTTTAGCAATTATTGGAATAAAGAGCATCCATCTGTAGTATACCAATTAGGCAATGGCAATGCCAATGATAGTCAAAGACAAAACGACTTTGATTAAGATGAAGATACTTAGGATCTCGGGTCAACTGACACTGGAAGAAATATTGTCAAACTTCAAATGAGTGATCCTATTAAACAAACATATACTAAAAGGGCAACTATGATTCAAAACATGGGTTTTGCAGGTATAGGGCCTATTGGTCCAAGTAGTGAAGGGCTTTGGAATCCAATTGCAGTACTAGATCCACCGCAAAGTGGAAGTAAACCAATCATTGGACTCTCCCAATGAGATTGAAGATGATTCATCTAGAAAGGGAAACAATGTTTAGTTTTGAAAGTCATCCCAATACAATATTTGTTAAATCTTCATATCCAGTTGAAGTTGATCCCACTAGCAGTGGCATTGGCACAGGTGAACCAAGTTCAAAAAAGCAAAAAGTTATGACAATTACAATGACAGGAATGTCTACAACAATGTATGCAATAGTATCTTCTAGACAAAACCCTAAAAATAGTCCTAAAACACCAGGATTTGGAACAATTCATCTTTGGGTTGTTGGCAATCCTCAAAATACAATTGTAGGTGGAGTAACTAGAGTTAGACGAGCATACATCAATGCAAGTGATAATTCATCTTTCAAACACTCAATTGTTTCAGCAAACTCAGATTTTCATTTAAATGACTTTGTAACAAAATTTGATCAGACAAACCAAAGAAATAGGCAAATTGTGAAGAAAGAGATGTAGCTGTTGAACATCAGGCATCTAATACTAATAGTATATTTCCACCATATGACCCAAACACAAAAATTATGAACTTCAAGGCTATTATGCCCCTAGCTAGAAATAAAAATCCACCAGAAAGTCCCATAAATCTTAATGATGTACAAGTTAGCAGTCTCCAAATGGATTTCTTGAAAGTGAAAAATATTGACATAATCAATATATGAAAAGAGACCAATGAAATGATCTACTCTACACTTTTGAAAGCGAAGAGGGGGAACAAAAGGCTTGGGAAGCAAACAGAAAAGTTACAAGCAGACTTGAAAAAGTGAAGGCCAAGGAGAAAGTAGCAGACAATAAGTGCAAATAATTGCAAAACAGGATAAAGAATTCTTCTTCTACAGAGGCAATTGTGCAGAAAGAAAAGATGAATGAACAACTGAAAAAACTGACAAAAGAATTGGATGATAGCAAAAAAAAATTTGAGGATGAAAAAGCCTCTACTGCATAGTTGTTCAAGTCTGTAGAGAATAGTGCACAAGTAAACAATAAATTGAAAAATGACCTGGACTCTACTGTCAAGGAAAATAATAATTTGAACATTGAACTGGAGAATGAAAGGAAAAAGTACTCCTCTACTGCAAATCCAATCAGTAATTTGAAGAAGGAATTGGAGAATGAAAAAAAAAAGAGGAGTCTACTGCAAGGGAAATCAATAATTTGAAGAAGGAATGGAGAATGAGAAGAAAAAAGGGGAGTCTACTACAAAGACAATCCATAATTTGAAGAAGGAATTTTAAGGAGAAAAAAGAGGAGACTACTTCAAAGACAATCCTTGATTTGACTACTTCAAAGACAATCAAGTTTAAGCTGCAATCTCTTTTCCTTCTATGATATCCTTGTGCAAATCAGACATTTGCAGTCTATAAGAGGCATGGATGTCATGCTCACTAGTGTGCAAGTCTGGCCAAAGGCCAGAATAGCCACAAAAGTCATTAATCCTACACACACCACTACAGTCAAGTGTGCGTCTGATAATAAGGGTCATGCAAATAGGACCTGTGTGAGTGCAATTGTCAAGGTGAATACGACAAGTGTAGGCTCAATAGGGTTGTCCTCCACCACTTTGCTATCTTCCTCATCCAAGACACTAGAACACTCGAACATCTCGTGCCCACTATCCACATCCTCTGTCTCTAACACAAAGAGAACTTGCCTATGTCTTTTTTTTCCTACAACGACCTTCTACCCTATTGGTGTGTCTAAATGCCTCCAACACATGATGGGTAGCTCGCCAAGCGTCAACGATCCATGTCTCACCTCTCGTCTGTCGGTTGAAATTTTTGTGGTGTGGCATCTAGGAATAGATCAATGGCATATTGTAGCATATAAAATGTCTTATGGTGCAGGATCATGATTTCAAACATTCGTTTTGCCAACAATGTAGCCCAATCATATACTATACCACTCGTCAAGCCATTCATCGACACTATATGAGGAAGAGCGATATCAAAAGCAAAGCTTGACCCTGTCGGTCTACTCTTTACAACATCCATAATATAGCACCACGTTCCTTCTTGAATGAAGGACTTCTTCATTCCTCTACCCCTTGATGCCTTCACCACCGAATCTATCTCTACAGTTGTAAGGCCTCGAGATACCAACTTAATCCAACATTCTTTTTCCTCCCTCATTATCTTGCATGCCTTCATATCAATGTTCTTCTCGTTACGCCCTGGTATACCGAACACATGCGTAAACTCTGCCACCTTGAATGCAACTCTCAACTCCCCACCGTGGTATGGAACTGTGCTTGTTTTAGAATGCCTATCAAAGGTTTCAATCATGACTTTGAGTGCACCTTCATAGTCCTTAATACAAAACATGGGCATTTGTATTTCCCAATGCACTTGCGCAATCCTCAAGCTTCTCTTTATCAAATCATTGTCATCTGTATCTTGCCACTACTTCTGCCAGTACAATCCGTTCAAACCCTCAAATGCCACAATTTGTGTTATGATTGTGTCTTTCTAATATGTCAAGGACATCTGAACTTTGGGCCTTATCTTCTTCTTGTCGTTGTTGCAACCGGCATCTAATCTCCTTGCAACTTTTACTCCAAATGGTAACATATGAGTGTTTTTATCCATGCTGCTGCTCAAACTACTTGCTTGTGTCTGCAACTTGGCTTTCCAGTTTTGTTTGCCTATTGAATCCATAACTATTGCCTTGTCGCTTTGTGGACGATAAAAAACAATTAGGGGCTCTCTCTCTATACTCCATATTATTGTGTACATTGGCAGCTGTTTCTTCCCTTTTTTTTGTTACTTGTATTGTGTCCAATTGTGATAAACCTTAATAGGATTTTCTCTTGATTCACTTCAAATCCCAAATTAATATGGTGATTAACTCATGAATGTGTTTGAGAATTCTTATACAAGGTCTTCCTTAATGAATAGACACATTCTTATGTCTTTTAAAATAAATTCATCTTATATGCTTTATATTTCCTTATTAATCTTTGCTCATAATTATTAAACCCATTAAAACTCCTTTATACATTAGTGAATCATGGTCATTTAATGTATTCTCACGTATATTTTAGGGGCTGAAATCACTTATATTTGTAACTCTTTCCTTTTAATTGATTCATCCTTTCTAATCCCCTTTATTTGTCTTTTACCTATATGCCAATTTCGAAATTGGTTTAACTCTATTACTAAGTTCTCCTTTGGTCTCCCCTTTATCTTTTATCATTGCATTCAAATTGTCTTATTTGGCTTTCTTCTAATGTCACTTTTGTAAACTTCCCTTATTACAAATCACTTCCTTGGAATTACCCTAGTGGCATCCTTATTCGGGTCTCCTTTCATTAATTGCTATGCACGTTCTTTCAACCCAACATATGCCACTCACCTTTTACTTCTAATTCTCTTGTTGACCCTTCTAATGTTTGGCGAGCTATGTCATTTATTTGTTCGGTCCTCCCTTGATGCTTGGCAGCGTTTCTTGACTTGTTCGATATTTCTTACTTATTGGAACCCACTCTTGTAACCAACTGCTAAGTCACGTGCTTATTTTTCACGGTCCTTATCTTGAATCCTCCCTCTTATCGGTGTTTGGAGTATTAATGGTTTTATCTCCCATTGTTGTCCTCCATATCTCCCCGATGCCCATTACAAGGGCACATATATATGTGTTGAAATGCCGAAAGTGGGATCGACATGTTGTTGCATGCGGGAGCCGCCCAAGTCAAGGGAAAGGGAATTTATTTATTTATTATGTAATCGATTTTTTGTGATTGATCTATATTGAGACTAAAGATTTATATTAGATAATAGAATTTTATATTGAGATGATATTTTTAATTTATTTTTTTGATCGGTAAGAGGCTGAAGCCAAGATTAATTTTTATTATGTTTTGTGATTAGCTTTATTATTATTATTTATTAAGCTCAATTAGACTCGAACCCAAGACCTCCTAGATAAGAGGCTCACAATTTACCGTTGTTTTGTAGGTTCTTGCTTGAGATTATTTATTATTAATGTTTAGATAACAGTATGATATAAATTTATGATTGAATAAAATAAGATGGATATGAATATTTTTATATAGTTGTTGATAATGCTATAGTGAACACTTAATGTTGACTCTCTTTAGATGATTGGAGGATGTAATGATTCATAGCAAGGTTTGTCCATTACATCTAACCATCTTTTATGATTTTATTGTTTCATTATTGTTCGATGATTTCATCGTCTCATTGGGGTAATGATATGTTTGGGTAATGCTCGTAAGTTATGACAATAGTATATTTTAATCATACTGGACGCATTATTATAATTCATCAGTATTTTTTAGTTAGTATAATTGTGGGATTCCAATTTAAGAGGGTTGTGGTAGTCCAACCTTCCCAAAATTGCTTGTCCTCAAGCAATTGTAGTTTATACAAACCTTTTCATGTGGGGTTAGTATATACAATGTGACATGAGGAAATGCAAAGCATACAAATGTAAACATATGAATACACATAGCATGTCCAAAGTATACACAGGAATGCATAAAGACACAAGGCAAACACATTAATGCATGAAGACACAAAGTAGACACATAATAGGCTTATCCTATTTACAAAACTTTGTTATGCTTTTGATTATGAATCATGCAACCACAAAGTCAACATTAGTACACACATATATATAATCTTTAAAGAAAAAATAGATTCATGATAAGTTAGTCCAAGCCAATCTCATACGAAGCCCAAGAGTGGAACTTTGGCCCCATTGACCTGAGTGGCAAGTGTTAGGCATCCACACGAGGCGATCTACTTAGTGGGATTGTAATATCCCTGTCCAAATCTGATTGAAAACTTGCTATATTTGCTTTTAGAAATTTTGTCAAACACTTGTACAGTAGAGGGGTATATGACTGATTTTATTTTCAGTTTGTTTTCAGAATAAGAAAGAAGACTTCTAATATCATAGGATGACTGAAAATGACTTCTCTTCCGCTTAGTCTACTCCTAACATGAAATGCAACTCTTTTGTTTTTTCTTGATGCAATATATGACATCTATTCAATGCAAATTAACACTTACAGCCAAGTGACATTATGTCAAACAATTGGCATGCAACTAACATTATAATTCAAACTTCAAAATTGATATTTTGCTGATATAAAATCAGGTTACAATGCCTTCAACAATCTAACTAGACTGTCCATACAGAACCATGTAGATGTATTTTCAGATAATGCATAAAAATGAAGATAAAATGAAGGGAACCTGAGATTGGTAGGCAGCTTTAAAACTGATCAGAATCTATCATGCACTATAGTGGTATTGTTCACAACAATGTAGCAATACTACCCACGACCACTGTAGTGATAACACCATTCACGATTCCTAGAGCAATGGCACTGTAGCAGATGGGTATAAACTTCCTAATATGCCTCCGAATTAGCTACTTAACTCCTTCTAAAGTGCAGATAAAATGAGGGCATTGAATGACCCTTAAATCTGAAGTGTATATTCTTCATGAATTGCTGCAAAAACTTAATAAGCTTCAATGAGATGACTGAAATATCACCTCCAGCAAATGCAACAATATCAGCTTATAGTTTCACAGCCTCAAAGTTGTCAATCAAAGAGAATTATCGTTCTCAATGACTGAAATCTCTTGCAGAAACCCTTGGCTCCACAAGTGCACAAGCAAATGTCAATATCAAATCTGAATGCCCTACAATGAGGCTCTCTTGATTTATTCTATTCCTTCACCTCTTCTAGAAGAACATAAAATATTATTTTATTGCACTTTTCTAGAAGCTTCCTCCTTTCCAACAATAATTAGTTGTGCTTCTAGAAGATTCTCTTTTCCATATAATATAATATTATTTTAGTGACTTATGTTTTAATATTTATTTTAGTCACTTTTTAGTTAAATTAATTAAATATAAAATCACCTTTTAACTTTTAAATTATTTAATGACTATAAGAAATTAATTTAATTATTTCACCTTATTTCTCCACTTAGCCTTCAATGAATGAAAGACTAAGAACTCCATTGAGAGGCTAAAAAAGATGGGGACATTACAGGGATGCTTGTCTCTTTTTTTGTCTCGTATCTTCTCCAAAAGGCTCCCTTAGCATCTTTCCCTTAACTAGTACAACAACAGGGTGTCCTAGCGCTACTCCCTTTTGTAGACTCTATAAGAAAGCTTATTGCATCAGGGTACATTAAGTTGTCTTTCCCAATAATAGTACTACAATAGGGTGCCCTATCCATTCTCCCTTTATCACAAAGTAGTTGGGTGATTTCTTAGCAGTTCTCCCTTAACTATTATTGTGATAAGGTGCCCTCACAATTATCCCTTAATTGTAAACTCAATAGGAAGGTATTTGCAATAGGTTACCTACTAGTTCTCCCTTAATTGCATAGCGGTAGGGTGCCTTCTCCCTGAACTGCCTCTACAATAGGGTGCCCTAGCGATTCTCCCTTAATTGCATCTATTTTAATTGCAATTTATTTATTGCCTCCTACATGGTCTTTGCCCTATCCATGGTGGCTTCCCTTAAGTTCTTGCACTATACTTCGTTCCTTGTGGCATTTGTTTCCCATGTCGCCTTTTGTTTCTCCTCTAAAGGGTGTAACTTTATAATGAAAAATCTTCCTAGCTAATGTTGGAATCCTCTGTTGGTACTCTTAAATGAAGTATGTATGGTATAGGCTCGGTGTGATTCTTTTATCAGTTTCCCTCCTTAGGCATTTGGCCTCTATTTTCCTTGCCCAGCGAACCACTGTTTTAATATTTTTGTTCAACGTATGCAATTATTGGTCATCGGTGTATCCCTAGCACCACACGATGTTGCCTTTTTTCTATTCCTTCGCTTGATCTTAATGGGTGGATAGGCACTCAAAAGCTTGACAAGATTTTCCTTTGTTACCTTCATATGGAAACGAACAACATGTATTTTTTCGACAAGTAATACTAGGATGGGTGACCTCCCAGGAAGTCCTTGTGCTTCACCTCTGTGAGCATCACCTAGATCCAATGAGTGCGAAGTGTTCCATTTATTGTCATGAGAGATGGATTCATGCTAAGTGCTTCATTTATTGTCATGAGAGATGGATTCATGTGAATCACTACTCATGAAACATGAGTCAATGAGTTTGACTCAAAAACTACACAATTAAATCCTGATAGAAATATCACAATGTATTTTTTTCGTTCATTGTACGGTCACTTGGAATCACCATACTGTTGTCTTTACCTCACTCGGCGACATCTTTATTATTGTACCCCTTCAATGTACAGTATGTTTATTGCATCTTTATCTTGCTTGTCGGCACCTCTCCATTCACTCCCAAATTATTGCCAGGTGTGTCCTAACCACTGAAGATGGACCAATCATCAAGAAGAGGTTTGAAATTCCACATCGACATTTTGTCCAAGATGTAGAGGATTATTGTTTGAATGTTTTCAGTGCATTGCATAGACCAAAGGGCATTCGATTGAATGCATACACTCTGCCCTCTACGAAATTCAGTTTCAACCTATCCTCCTCTACGATAGATATTTCGTTATACCCAGTGAATCCATGCATGAACGAGTACATCTTGTATCTTGCAACCTCCTTGAACATCATATCTGTAAATGGGATGGGGAAGGAATTCTTTATGGTCAAGGCATTGAGGCATCGAAAGTTGATGCAAATTCTAATTTGGTTGGCATCTTTCTTCAATGATATCACTATCGAGGATAACTATTCACTTGTCTACACCTTAAAGATAATTCTTGCCTTAAGCATTTGCTGAAATTCCTCATTCACTTTCGCTATGTAGCTTTTGTTCGTCCAATATGGCCTTTTCTGTACAGGTAGAGCTCTAGGTACCAAGGGGATGCGATGTACGCACAACTCAAGTGGTACACCCTTGAGGTCTTCGTAGGTCCATGGGAATACATCCTTGTATTCCAGAGCATAGGATCCCAATCATCCCCTACTAGTATATTGCGTGGATTCTCCTCATCCCTAAGGTTGGTGATCTGCAACGATGGTTCCTCATATTTGATCAACTTTTCTATCTCAAATTTGTAGGCTGGACTTTTGTTTGCATGGGCCTCTCCTTTGCATTCCATGTACTCTAGCAAGAACACATCTTTCTCTGACACTTGTTCTATTTCCTCCACCCCTAACATTAAACTGTGAAAGAGCTCGCAGTCTTCCATTTGCCAATGGAAGAGTCCATTAATCAGGCTTATGTCATACTTTGAACATTCAAACAGCAACACCTTAATGATTAGAGTGAAATAGCATGTAAAATACTATAATGGTTAAAGAAAGAACGACAACTTCATATGCAAGATGTCAATATGAAAGCAGCAACAATGGAAGCTGATCATTGATTAACAAAATAAATAGTCATTCCTTTATTAAGCCAATGATAAAGCAGTTTGTATATTAAGACCAAGTCAGTGATAAAAGGGTGTGATTCATTTTTCTTTTGACGCAAAAAAGACTAGAGGGCAACGATAGTTACAAACACCTGGAGTAGGCAACTAGATCAACAACACTCATATAGAGATTGGAGAATGGAACCCTTTTGGTTTCTTGTAGGCAATGTAATCCAAAGATTGGAGGATGGAACAAAACACTTAAAGTTTTTAACTAGTTCTACACTATTATTCTATTCATGTAATCTAATAGCTTTTTTATTATCATTAGTCTATACATATATTATAGAAGACTTTATCAATAGAACTTAACTCCAAGGTTATTATTAGGGTTTTCCCTAAGTTACCAAGTCATCCATGCTAGATACTTGTGGTGTCAAGGCATCCTTTTTAATCTCGGTAGCCCTGTCTTACTTTTCTTGAGCGAGCCATATTGCACCTTATGATGAATCTTGCCTTTCTTGGCCAAAGAAATTATCTAGGGCTGCCAAAAAGTAAACTGCTCAATTGCATAGTTGGTAGATAAGATGCTTAAATCGCTGGCAAGAAATAACATTCAAGTTGAACACAAAGCTACATGAGCAGATTTGACATCAAGGGGGATAAAAGAGAAAAATCTGATGTCAAAGAGCAGAATGTTGACAAAGTCTTAAAAATTGGGAAAGAAAAACTATTAATTTGTGATATTGCTATCACGAGTTAACTGTGTAGTATTTAGGTCAAACTCATTGACCCATGTATCATGAGTAGTGATTCACACATGAATCCATCTCTCATGAGAATAAATGGAACACCTACCACTCATTGGATCTAGGTGATGCTCATACCTCTATGAGCATCACCTAGATCCAATGAGTGCTAGGTGTTCCATTTATTCTCATGAGAGATGGATTCATGTGTGAATCACTACTCATGATACATGGGTCACCTCTGTGGGCATCACCTAGATCCAATGAGTGCTAAGTGTTCCATTTATTCTCATGAGAGATGCGATTCGTGTGTGAATCACTACTCATGATACATGGGTCAATGAGTTTGACCTAAATACTACACAGTTAAATCCTGATAGCAATATCACAATTTGACTTGCTGTGGAAAATATCGCCTACTTATCAAAACTATTCATGCTGGCGATGCCAAACTATTGCTGATGAAATATCTAAGTTGTCGCTGAGTATAACAAATAGT
Source organism: Cupressus sempervirens (assembly GCA_028749045.1). Lineage (NCBI taxonomy): Eukaryota > Viridiplantae > Streptophyta > Pinopsida > Cupressales > Cupressaceae > Cupressus > Cupressus sempervirens. The sequence goes on from CM053792.1 coordinate 564,569,336, forward strand.
TTGTATTGAAAATGATATACAATTTTTGTTGAAGTTAACAAATAGTTGCTAATGAAAATGAACAATTGCTTTAGTTGCCAATTAATGCTGGTACAGGAGTCAGGTGCATGGATGTGTGAATTCGTTTTTGGGGGATATTGGATGCATTTGGATGCGTGCACACGCGTGTGTGTGTGTGTGTATAGAGAGAGAGAGAGAGAGAGAGACCCAAGCACAAAGAAATGCAAGAAATACAAAATTAAATCATTTGATAGTATGATACTTAATCATTGATCAAGATAAGTATTACATGCCAATTGATAGTTCACTAAATATTTAAGTTATCAAAGCAATCTAACATTGCTAAATGGATTTGAAATAACTATTAAAAAATTGATATGTTTATAAAATGTAAACTATATCAAAATATATGCTTTAATTTTTATAATACGCTTTAATATTATTAACAGAATTTATGATAGTTTGATATTCTGGAAAAAAAAATTACATATGTCATAAATAGTTAACTGGATTAATATCTTATTTAAATAATTATATACATAAAATAATAAATTATCACAATAAAAAAGGACTCAAGTAACTTCAACCTCGTCACATAAAGTGCAGCGGTTGATATCTGTTTTAATGTCATTCAAGGGCCTTATATGTGTGCGACAGCTGTATAATTCCTCCTCCTTGGTGAATAACTTAGACTAGTGGAAGATGTAGAATTTGCTGTCCACAAACTGAATCATAGCCTATGATATTTTGTATCCCCCAACTCTTTTGCAGACTATTCCACCACACTTATTATATGATACAAGGGATAAATTCCAGACCTTTTGAATTGAAAATATCCTGACAAAAAAGAAATATTTGGGAATTAGGCTTTAACATGAAATGCTACTGGTGAGGAACAGATTCAAAGTTGAGAACCCTACAACTCAACCCTACACTTAACCAGTTTACTTCCATTGGGAGAGAGATAATTGACACGATGCTAACCAGTATTAACCATTATTTGATTTAAAATGCAATTGGATGTGTGGGAATGCCCCCTGGAGGCGCCCAGCAAGTGCATCAAGGGACTGTGGATACCCTGTGGATATGCTGGAACGCATCCACAGGACATCCACAGCCCTGGGCTGTGCTTCCTGGGCACTTCGTGTTTACTTCCATATTTAGGGTAGGGGAGAGAGAATCAGTGACTTAGATAATTGCAGATAACAAGAAAGGGTAGGTGCTAATAAAGACATTTTAATATATTTTGTTGGAAATTTGGCCAAAGTTAATAAATGCGGATTCTATTCTAAACACTATTGTCTAGCCACCCACAACCATGTCTAGGAAAAAAAATCTATGCTATTTTTAATGCAACAATTTGTACTTATATGTCCCAGATCTTGGTTTTATTTTCAGTTTAATCACCCAATTCAAAAACTGCATATAACATGACTTATTTAGGATTGTTTTATATGTTTTTCTCGCGTATTTTTAGGGGATCCACATTAGATGCACTGTTTCAGTCTATTTGGAAGAGAATTCGAGGAAAAAATCAGATTTACTTTCAGATTCAAGGCAGTGGATATTCATATAAGAATAAATAAAAGATTTTGGGTCTGTGTATTAATTTCTGAGCTGCCTTTTTCCCATGCTAAATTTGCCAACATTGAGTAATTCATTGCCACAAAACCGACATATATGCTACTCTTGATTCATTACTCATTTCTTATTTTTTCAAGCATTTCTGTTTAAGAGGAGGAAAACATTCACACTATCATTGCTCCAACACATGATTTTCAAGGCATGAGAAAAACATACACTGCAATACATTTTCGAACTCTGGCAGGAAGATAATCACAGATTTCCAAGGCTTTCACATTCATAATTTCACTATTAAAAACTGAAAAAAATTATTCTAACCGTGAAATCCATCTTAAATGGATTTTTTCTTGATTATCACAACTAATTCAGTATCAAAGGCATGAAAACTCCACAAAAACCACTTGATCTCTTGTATTCATTTATTTCTCATCTCTTCCATAGCAAAGCAATATAAAAAATAAATCTGAGATGTTTGGAGCAACATCATATTGACAGATATTGCAGTTATGTTACCATCAAAAGAAGAGTACTTGCAGTGTAATGGAAAATAACCTTATCATCTTGGTATATAGTTGCAGTCGCTTCAATATATGCGACAGCCTGATACCTAAGACAGTGTACATGGCAGCATATCAAATATCGGATCAAACACAAAACATGAAAATAAGGATATAGATCAGTAGATAAATAACAGATGAAAAATAAATAAAATGTTTTGACAAATGTGGAAACAGTTTGGTATTGTTAGAAGAAGGCTCAACTCATACATGATATTTTTGTCTATCATAGTCGGCGCTTTAAAGCCGTGGGAACTCAACAAACATGTAAGTGAATATCATAATCTCAAGAAGAATAAACCTAGACATCCTTGTTATTTTGCACTAAGTATTTCGATGAAAATGAACTATTATAGAGCTCCATTGAAGGCACAGGAACCCAGCAACAAAAAACTCCTATCCATGAATAAGAGAGGAGTTGAAACTATAACAATACAACACAAGAATCTATGGAACTCGAAGCAATACTTCTATACAATCCACTCAAAGTTTGGTGTTCTATATGAAACATGGAAATATATGATCTTCTCATCATGAGGCAGTTTCCCAGTATTACAGCCAAGAAAAGGAATAGCAAGGTAAAATTAAAGGTACTTAAACTTAAAAGTAGGAGGCTTATCTTCACACCACTGATTGTCATTTAGATTTGATGCAGATTAACTATAGCAATGACATGAAGATAACTATAGAAGGCATGCACATGAATAAATTTCCATAGCTTTTGTTTTAGTTTGTTATCAATGATAAATTTATTGTAGAATTGTTAGAAAGGCAGCATCTAGCAATAAGTGGTTCTTCTTTTAAGTAATTGAGAGAGGAGAAAAGCTTCAAAGTCAAAGGACGGGTTACAGATAGGCTGAGGTATTGCAAACACAATAATGATTGCCAGTGTCATATGAAGGCTGTCTAGAAAAAGTTAAGCCATTACAAAAACTGGAACTTTATTTAGTACTAAGAATATTCAGGGAGAGAAACACAGATGACTAGACAAAGACCTATACCAGAACCACTATAACAAGAATCAGACTCGCCTTTGACTTTGCATTCTGATTTTTAACCGAGACTCAGATTGGGTTCCCAGATTCAGCCAAGAAAAAAACTGAAGAATCTATCAAATATAGAGAATTTTAAGGATTAAAGATCATTTCTGGCAAATAAAGTACTAAGAATATTCAGGGAGAGAAACACAGATGACTAGACAAAGACCTATACCAGAACCACTATAACAAGAATCAGACTCGCCTTTGACTTTGCATTCTGATTTTTAACCGAGACTCAGATTGGGTTCCCAGATTCAGCCAAGAAAAAAACTGAAGAATCTATCAAATATAGAGAATTTTAAGGATTAAAGATCATTTCTGGCAACCTTTAATATCTGAACTTTGAAGCTACATTACTAATCAAATTAAAGTTAATTTAATCACATACACTAGTATAAATCAATCAGACAAGTAAAAAAGAAGATTTCCACTCAAGGAAACAACATTTCAGATATATTAATTTTGTCCAGAATTTAATTTGTGCAAAAAACACTGATTATTATATAAATGGCAACTTAGGCAAAAATCAGGATATAGAGTCATGAGAGAAGATTTCCACTCGAGGAAACAACATTTCAGATATATTAATATTGTCCAGAATTTAAGGTGTGCAAAAAACACTGATAATTATATAAATGGCAACTTAAGCAAAAATCAGGATATAGAGTCATGAGCTATGGTAGAAAGGACCATGTATCTCTCAACCCAACATTACTAGCTCTATGTGGAGTCATACACTTGTACCTCAGACAAGTCTATTGTAATGCTCCACTTTCGGCCCAGCCATTTGGAGAGAAAAAAATCCAATTAATTCAATGAAGCTGTCTAAATTAATGTTTTTGTGCAACTTGTATTTAATTAATTATAAATTGAAAATTTTAGTTTGATGAAGTGACTTACCTGGGGCCAAAAGAATAGTATCAAATATTATGAAGTCACTTTCATGAGCAAAGAAGTTAATATTTTGAAAGTGAATTTTTAATTAAAATTGCATGAACTTCTAGAAGGGCTTTAAAAGGAGGATTGTGAAAACTCATTTGATCCTCTGGATTGTTCATTTTGGAGAAACCTCTCTATGAGAGTCTGCACCATGCTCAGCTATTCAGACTAGGATGAAAACCCCAAGGCAAATATTGATTTTGTAGAGTAAACCCAATTAATCAATCATTGGTGAATTTGTACAAGACTTACAGGTTTGTATCTTACAGATTCACAGATTTGCAGGCTTCAATTCTCCAGGTACAAATTAATTAAAATTTTCCCGAAAATAATTAAGTTCTTAGTCTGGTACGTAAATGATGAAATGAAGCAAGAAATGTTAGTGAACGTCTACTTATTTAGATTTAAATCAACTGAGATAGAAAACAATTGTACTCTTGACTACATATGTAATCCCATCATAAGGCTATACACCCTTTCAATACTAGAAGGAATGTTGAATTAGATGAAATCGAGGGATGGAGGAGTTTAAAGATTCCTAAATATCCAATGTGGCACTCACAAGTTTCTAACACAACTTTCAAAATGGTCAACGAATGTAAAGCGAGCTTCTAATAAAGGCCCATGACCTCTAAGAATGTCATCCCTTTTACATAGCAGGCTCTAATATCTCCAGCCTTGGACCACTTTCATTCAACATATAATAACATAAGACCGGCAATGGGTCGCAGTCCTTGCCCAGTTATTAGTAGAAGTTAGTAGATCAGGGGAGTTAGTATATCCATCCAGATAGTTAAGGAAACTAAAGTCTAACAAATAAGATAGTTTCCTTAAATAAATCTTTCCAGTGAACAAAGGAGAATCAACATAGCATCGATACCGATCATGTATCCAACACAGAGATCAAATGAGATTTAACATATCGATAGACATTTCCAGCAATTACCACTTAGTTGTATCGATCCATTACAAGAGATACAATAACACAGTTGTATGTCCATTTACATGGGGAATCAATAATATGGTAATTGGCTGAGTCCAGACCAACAATCATTTACAAATGATTTGTTAAGTAATAAACAAGTGGTTGTGAGATAATATAAATGTAACTGAAGAGGTATCTGTTGGATGTTAGAAGAGAATCCTGTTAGGAATTGTTTATGCTTATGTTTGGCATTAATGTTTTGTCATTGATGTCAACATATATTTCTATCAGACAGTGTTCCTGCTAATGAACAGTGCAGAAAGAGTTTTGGTGAAGACATAGTTTGTTGAGCTTGAGGTAGCAAACCTGATGGGATGATGTTTAGTGAGACTACATGCTATGTTTGTCATTGCATGTGTTTCTGAGTTTATTTGGAGAAGTTACAGAGGTTTTGTTGAAGACTGGTTTCAAATAGTATTCACTGTGAACTATTTCAGACAAAGGTATCATAAATTCTTTGGTGAGTTTTGGTGTAATAGAATCTTGGTCTGCGCTTCTGGATACATCGTGATGACTTGGATTTGTGTCTACTCTTGGATTTGTTTGTGGATTGAAGACTGGGAAATCAATTTTCTCATTGGACAATGAAAGGAAATTATTTTCTGCCCGACTCAGTCAGAAAATGTGTTGATTGGATTATTATGATTAATTGTTGTTAGGTAGTGTGTTATTTGATATTGTAATATATTCTAGCTAACACTTATGGAATGGCATTGGTTGATGTAATTTAATTTATGTTTAGGTCTTAAATGATCCAATCTAATAAGAGTTAGACTTATATAAAGAAGTGAATTCGTAAGTGTGCTAATGGAGAGAATGACATGATGCAAAGCTGATTATGCAAAATTGAATCAGCGACAGAGATCAGAGTTATATGAGCAGAGGTATGACTGGAATCTAATAATGTACTTCAAAGGAACTGTATTGACATAGTTGATGCTTTTTCATCTCAATGGATTGTTATTCACTTATTGGGTTGTTGCCATTGTTGTAATTGAATTGATTGAAATTGTTGTCCAATCAAGGTTGTTGCCCTTTTCGGTATTGAGCAGTGGGCTCCAGGCGAGTGCCCGAAAGCATGTGCATTCCTCATCAACCTTTAACAGAGTTTTAAATGTGCTAATACGTCATCTAATGAGTTTGATCCCCACCATGCTTTTTCCCCTCAAGGTATTCCATGCAAAATCCTCTGGTGTTATGTGTTATGGTGTTATTTGCTTTGCATTGAATTTATGTTTTCAGATCTGATGCACAGTGAATGGTTTAAAGTTTTAATTTTCTCACAACTGATCTGATCCCCCCCTCCCCCAATTAGTTGTGGATTGTGCATTGTTATTCCCAACACTATCTTTAAGCAATGGAAATAATTAGGGAGATTGGATGCATCCCATTATCACATCTATTCATTCCTGAAGTGTGGGAATATGACGACATTTGGATTGTCTTCCCCAATTTCAAGTACATATTACTTCTCTTTTCTTATCCTCTTCAATATGCTTTCTTTAGAGCCGATGGCATAATTGGCTTACTGGTGCAAGTGTCAACAACGTATATCAGAGACAGTGTCTAAGGGATTGCACAGTTCGGATTGTATATCAGAGATAACATCCATTGAAGTGTAAGTATGCATCAATAACCAAACATAGCACTAATTGCTTCTAAATGATTACTTTCCACTACATAATATTATTGATTTATCAGATATCACAGAATTGCTAAAAGGAATAAATATCGATTAAATGCTTCCATTCTAGATCAGAAATAAGTGAATCAACATAATCAATCTATAACTGCAAATGATAGCATAATCGATCAATCAGCCATTATAATTGCCATATACAACATATTGTAAGCATCATAACGGTATATCAGACATTAAATATTATCAGATAACTGTCAATGCACATATATTTTCCATTGAATATATATCAGAGATCACATGGATAATCATTTATCTTCCACTACTTGCCTAATTAATAGTCATTTGACATAGTAAGAAGGGGAAATCAGAGTAATAGTCTGAGAATTCTGTCATCACTAAAAAGGGAGAGATTACAATTGGTATCAGAGCCTAGGCTTCTCTTAGTTTGATAAGTTGATGAGCAAGAATAACTTAAGACATACTTCCACAACAGATCCATACAAAGTTCTAAAGACAAACAAAGCATGGGTGAAAAAGACCATTAACAGGAAAATGGACCAATTCCTTATAGAACAAAGAGATGCCAAAAAAAAAATAGCACAACTGTTGGACATATTAACACACATAGAGATAATATATCTATCAACAATAATGGAGGAAAAAGAAGACAAGATGGCCAATCAGAAAGTGGGAGTCCAAAAAGTGAAAATACCACAACATGCTCTAGAGCAGAAATACCCACTTTTACCTCTCAAAAAGACCAATCAGAGAAAGCAGAACCAACTCTCCAAGATCAATTCAAGCAAGATTGGATTGATAGTGGGTTTCTGACCAGTGTGTCCTTGAAAGAGTACATGGAACTAAGGATGAAGCATCTACCCTGTAAAGGATACAAGAATGGACATTAAGAACTTAGAGACAAGGTAGGCATATTGATTGTTCCATATTTTGATGGAACAAACAACACTGTAGCAAGAGCATGGGTACAAAAACTAGACAATTACTTCAAATTAAACACAATAATGGACGAGGAAGTTATAAATTATGTTTCCCTCTACTTGGACAGAATGGGCCCATTGTACTGCTCCCTTTTCTAGGCCACTAAACTTTGATGAATCCTTAGCCCATTTTGGCCTAGTCTTGTGGGCTAACCAAGATTCCATTGGGATAAGAGTGAGTTTTGACCTAAGCAATTCCAATTTCCAGCCAATTGGGGTTGTTTCAGTGGGGCTTCTAAATACTTTCTATTTGTAGTAAGTTAGTAGGGCTCAGTATTCTTGGCATTTCAATGTTGAACTATGAGTGTCTCATAGAGACCTATCCAACAAGCTATCACACATGATTGCCCAAGTCCATCTGATCAGTAAATTTTAATGTCTGAAGATTAAACGGTTTATTAATAAAGCGACTATTAAACTTAAGTTCATATTACATAGCTCACTTTATTATCATAAGAGCACTTTATTCATTAAAGTGTGAACCAAGATTTTTATAAGGAAATAAAAAAACACTGAAAGGAATGTGAAAAGTCACTAGGTTGTCCTTAAAAGAAGAAAGAGAGATTGGATTATGTTTTGATTTCTTCTCTTGGAGAATTTGGAAACTCAACATTAACCCAATTTGCAGATGGAAACCCTCAATCTTCGAGGCAGTGGACAGAAACCCATTGTCGTGTTGGAGATATCACACAAGTATCTCACTTATGCTTAAAAGAAGAAAGAGAGCTCATTTGTAGCATGCATGGATTACGTTTTGATTTCTTCTCTTGGAAAAATGGGAACTCATAATTAAGCTAGTTTGAGGATGGAAACCCTCAATCTTGGAGGCAATGGACGGAAACCCATTGTTTGTTGGAGATATCACATAGCTATCTTACTTGTGTTTAAATTTGTGTTTCATATTATCCAATCTGACTATAGTTTTTTGTGTTAACGAGTGAATCTCGTTATTATACTCTTGAAGATTGATATGTAATAACATTTCTGAGATTACTTTTTATCTAGGTATTTTCTGGTATTATGCTGGACAATATGAAATCTATTGCATGAATTTATATCTTAATGTTTTTGAAATGTAGTTGAGAAAATTCAGGGAAAATTTCCTACAAGGAGCATTATTGTGGTATCAAGGCTAGATTTCTTGGAAGCCTGTGAAATTTTATGAGACGAATTTATAGAAAGTTTCATTGTCCGAATTATCTTTGTGTTGGACAAGATGAGTTTTAATTTTAACCGCTCAATCTCTATTAGAGATTAATAATTTACTTTTTCTAGGCTTCTACATATTATTGGGCTCTTAATTATTTGAGGAACCTTTCATAAAATACAATATTATCATTTCATTCTATTTGGCAATTATCATTTGCGACTTCTACTAAAGTTGATCCAAAAGGATCCAGAAGAACTGGAAATTTCAGTCTCAGAATCTCACAAAATAAGTATCATAATGAAGAACTCATAAAGTTCAACCCAACACAACTTGAATGCGGTCTAAAGCAGCTCATACACAAAAGTTATGCATGGTCAAAAAAGCAAACCAGAAGGTAAAAAAAAAGTCAAAAAATGATTGTCTCAAATCCAAGAGAAAATGGTACCAAGTTGTAGAGCTCGTCGCACTAATTCTTGAACTGCATCTGGTTTCCAAAACAGAGTTTGTATGCAAAAGATATGGCCGGTCAAAGTTGTTGAGGAAAATGGTTGACCAAATGACATCAGCATGATGTCAACAGTATGTACAGATGACATGGCATGCTGATTCTGCAAATTTGACAAATCAAAAATTAACATGTGGTCAATGGGCCCTTAGTCTAGCGGCGAAATTGAATGGTTCTAAATGAGCCCGCCATGGATCAAGTCTCATTGAGTGCGTGGCTTCAACATTATAAGGGATGAGGTCAGGATCATGCCTTGGGCAGATTTTAGCAAAATGGATACCCCTCAATCCTTGGCTCTTAGCTAAACAAGTTCTCCGAACCTTCAACAAATAAAAAATTTAAATGTGACAGCCTGATAATGACTTGGCAGATGATGTAGGGTGACATGGAAGGGCGAGGTGATGTGGCATTGTACATGACCGACCCAACTAGATGTTGACACATGTCCTCTTATGCCCCAATCATTTCATGCCACATGGTGCCTAGGTGGTGGTGTTATCCGATTGTTTGCATCAACAAAAAATTAGTCAGAGGGGTTCGAACACTAAATCTCTCCTTTACTCCTTGCCATTACACCATGCGGTAATTCCAGTATTATTGTTGGTGGTTTTGTTCTATGTTGTGACTAAACATGGCAAATGTGTAATGTTCCATTTTGAAACATTAGAAATATTGAAGTCTTATTTTATGCAATATTAAATTGACTCTGAGACTTAGGCTCAAAATATTAAAAAGATCGATTTAATGCTATTTAAAGGACAAAGGGGCAAGGAGAAACAAGACAAAATGCCTTAGGGAAGTTGAAGAGCCACAGGAGATTAAGACGAAAAAGAGAAAGGAGCCGAAGAGTCTTGGTTTGTGTATTAAAAGGAGAAAGAGGCTCATTGTTGGACATGCTTGATTTATTATTCAGTTCAGTGTCCTCTATTGCGAGAGTCTCAGAAAGCTTCAGCTTTCAGCTAGTTGGAGGACGTAGCCCCTCATGCTAGAAGGCAGTGGACGCAAACCAATTGTCTCGGGAAACATCACTTCAGGTGTTTCATTCGCACTTACAACTTCTTATCTTATCATTCCAATCCAACTGTTAAATCTGTATTTAGAATTGGTTTCTGTGTACTAGTTATCGTATTGCTGTTGTATAATACAATAATGTTTTAGTTGTTGGTTGTTATATTGCTGCTGTATAAGGCAATAACGTTGTTTAAAGAATTAATAGTTTTTTGGTTCATCTCATCAGTTTGTAATTCATGGTTATATGTTCGACACCTTGAATGTTATTTTGGAAATAACAAATTGTTATCTTATGAAGAAGTCTTTCATTTTGTTGCTGTCTTGTAATGCATATTCTTATAATTATATCTTAATATTATATTTATAAAGAAGTTGGATATATGCTGGTTGGACTTCTACTGTTTTCTATTGTATTCATAATACATCTGCAATATTCAGTTTTAAATATACTACAAAGCGGAAAACGAGATAATATCTGGAAAGGGGATAATACAATGGTATCAGAGCTATTGAACCTGCCATCCTAGTGGGTATATTCAAAGTTTTGAATCAGAGCTTAGTTGCAAATATCATGATAGAGTGATTGATATATATCAGGATGCGATTTATTCTGGAGTTTGTTTTTTTTTTTCTTTTTTGGGAACTCTAAGATTATAAATCTTTCTAGTCAAGGAAATGAAAACAATGGATAAGTCCCTACCCTGAGATTATGGTTGAAAAGCTTATAGATTGCAGAACCCAGCTAGAAGAACAAAAGTAAAAGGAGTCCCTGCATCATCTATTATTTGCTTTATGTGATGGATCTTTACCATTGTGACGGATTTCTTTACGAACGGTTCAGTTCAAATTGTTGAAGAGAGGATAGATAGCATATATTGTTTTTAAATTTTCAGAAAGAAAGGCACAAATATGCTTCCATTTTCTGTTGGAACATTCCCCAATTACAAAAGCTAGCTTTATCACTTTTCTAGATTCTAGTTTGATTACCAAGTGTAGGATCAAGAGAATCATAAGGATCAACTTGCAAGAGAAAAGGCTTGTCTGCATCATTTCAGTATTAGAGGATCCCATAGAAACAAGGGAGGAAGAGTCACGAGGAATGCAAGACATCAAAATGTTGACAAAAGACTCTAAAGATTAGATGCCGCTGAGGTTAGATTGAATGTAGATGATCTTGAATAAGAACAGGAGAACCTACGACATGCAACAAGGGCAGCTTATGCTATGGAGTAGTTCATTGAAGTTATAAACAGACCAGACGACTTGCTACCGCTGATATACAGTTACCACCAGTTCATTGGAGAATGCTAACACAATGCAAAGAGTATCAAACACAGAGGCAAACTATAGTCTGGCCATAGCAGAGGATTTTATCCATCATCTTAAGCTTTACTAATATCTCAAAATGGGTGGATGTTTTCTTTTCAGTAATAAAGAAGACTTTATCGAACTTTTAATATAGGCGTCAAGAGAATAAATATTTCATATGCCTAATACACAATTACGGTGCCCACTATAGTTTCCATGCAAGCAATTATCTCATTCGAAATACCTCAGAGGGTAAATAGTTTGGGCAAAATAATTGTGAAAATATTCGTTCTATTAGCAAAGGTCGGAGAGGAATTTCTGTAACGAAATAGGTTCAAGTTCAAAGAAGACCATTTAATTCCACCAAGCAGTAACGTCAATTCTTTTTCAAAGGTGTCGGGTCCTGCCTAGATGTAACAGTAGATGCAGAACTGTGATAGCCAACACCTTACCGACATTTGGAGTATAGTGTGCAGAGTAAAGAAAGTGGATTCCTTTTGGTTGACACATGTGGGAAATAGAGTGACACCTAGTGTTACATTTTTGCTACTGGAATTCTAAAATAGAAGTTACTGGCCTTATAACGCGACATGAAGGGGAATATTTGACAAAGTTGTCTTTTGCGAGGAGGTGTATTTGTTGGATGACATGGCCTTGTCTTTTATACACATGCTAAGCATCGGTCTGCTCATGAATTTAACGCAAGAAATCTGGAGATCAAATGTCGAATACCAACTGATACGAAGTGTTGGTTCATTAAGAAAATAACGTGGAATTAATTCATGCGGACCTATTAGGAGATACATCACGTTGGTGTTCCTGTGTCTGCTGGATACCTTCATGACTGAGGGTGACTCTATATTAGGGAGTCATCATTTTAAATGCCTTAACAACCGTTACTTGTCAGAAGCACCTTTGCATAGTCATTTCAAATGAAATCGAGGGAAGCCTTACCGCGGAACGAGATTAAAGAAGCCGTTCATGTGAAGTTTGTTTGTAGACAGATGTGGCACTTAGACATGAAAGCAATAGCATGGTTTCGTGTTTCCACCCGTATATACATTGTACACAACAAGATCTAGCCAAAGAGCCAAAGAACCCAACGATGATAAGCAGTGATATATTTACAGAAATACAAATACGATCTAAGCAATGAGTTGCGGAATAAGTTATAAATCAATGGTGAATGGAAAGAAACTACTCATAAGAGTGATACCAAGCATTGGTTGAAAGGCCCCATGAAGTCAGGCAGTGACAAATCTCTGGGATTAAGTTAGAGGAAGACAAAATAAAATTACGTCTGAACATATCAATGAAGAAGTGAAATCCAATACATGTCCACATCTTTTCACAAGTAAAAGATATTGTGTTGCGTACACGAAAAAGATTGTGCAAAGACACCATGACATAATCAAAGGCTAGATAAAATATAAAGACTAGCGAACAACTGCAAAGGCAAATGGGTGTAACCACTAATGAACAAGCAACAATTCTTGTGCGAGAAATCAATATGCATATTAAATAATTATCATCTAACAACTAGTTAAAACACCAAAGTCATTGAATAGTCATCATGAGTTTCCAGTGTAAATCAATAAGATCAAAGTGTTGTCAAGGAGTACAAGATTTAGCGGAAGAAAAGAAATAACATTCACAAGTCTGTTACCTATTTCCTTCAATCCTATTTAACATTGCCGTTACTATTAGACTATCATTTGCATTCTGAAGTACAGATTGAGACGTATCATTTTACTGTCATAGACTTTGTGGTAATGAATACTAAGTTTAAATTTGCCTAATTATTTTTGGTGGAAACTCATAATTTGTTGATTGATTTTATCACTTCATAACATTTATTTCAATCAGTAGAAATTTAATATTTTCTGAATGCATACCTGCTAAAGGGACTAAGACTACATGATAAATGTTTGACGAAATACCTTAAATCCAGTTCTTAAACCTTTAGACAGGATTTGTAAGAATGTTACAATGGTAAGGAACATCAAGGCAATTCTGGGACAACATAGCTATTTGTCAAACTCACAATAACAGGATAAGAACATTCAACAATGGGAAGAGATTTGAACAAAATTCTGAAAGGTACTATGAAACTACAAGAAAATTTATCCCAAAATTCAGAATCAGTTGTAAGAGTAGAGATACTCGACATTTATGGAGAGTATAAAAAACTTCCTATCCGAATTCAAAATAATTTCTCATTCAGTGAATACTTGGATTTTTATCTAGGTCAGCAAAATATGACTGATAGGGCAAAACGAAGGTATCTAGAGTTGGCCCAGGATCTTTATGCAAACAAACAACACACAGGGGTGTACGAAGAAATTTGAATAAACCAGAATTATCAATTGGATAAATTTGAAATGGAAGAGCAAACAACTACCAGAGATGGGCAACCTCCTCACGATCACATAGAAAATGTTACACAAGGTACAGATTTCTTCGTGGGTGACTTGGAGGTGAGCTTTGTCAAGCAGAATAATGAAGTAGATTGCACACAAGGTAATAACAGTTTGGGACCTTGGTATCATGAACCATATATTCATGATAATCAGAACATGAATTCAAGGGAACAACCTACAATGACACTACAAGACGATGAACAGTTTCAGCAAGGAGACAATGAAACACATGCCTTACAGAATCAACTAAAGGTTAGTAAAGACATGGTTGTGGCATCCTCGGTACAGTATGACAGTACCCACAAGTTGGTTGAAGAGCTCTAAAGGAAGGCCCCAAGGGAAGAGGAAGACGATTGGCATATGACCGATTTACAAAAGGTCAAAATAGCCCTCGAGTCTATGAAATCCGATTACTTATATCTGTTGTCCGATAGGGATTACATTCTTAAGGTTGCTGAGATTTATGCAGCACAGTCAAATAGGGAAAAGGATGAGAGTGAGTATCTTAGCAGGACACTTAAGTATGTTCAGGAGGCTCTAAGTGAAGCTCAATTTTCTCTATAGGGAGCAGAAAATCGAATCAAGTTCATGGAACACTCTCGAGAACATGAGAATGGAATGAGGCAGGAGTTCTTCTAGGAAGTCATTGACGAACATGAGAACATTCAGCAGATGTATGACTTGGATAACTGCCCCAAACAATTAAGTAGCAAAACTTCAGAACATTTTCAGCTTGTTGACAACCCTTTGTTTGAAGTTGTTGCTGATTGGACATCCGACAATCCTCTTTTTGTGTTACATGATGGATCTCCTCTTGTTTTCCATGAAGAGGAAGAGTTTGATTTAAGACTTTAGGATCCTAGCTCAGATCCTAGCAGTGAATCTAGATCTCAGCATGGGACTGATGAATCAACTTCTGTTGCTTATCATTTGATCAATTCCAACATATTTTCCGATTTCAACCCATTTAGGAGTTGGGTGAATTTTCTTCATCAGCCTCTAAACAACTCTTGGTGGAGTATTTACAGGAGGTTTGCTATTAAATTCTCAGCATCCTTCATATTCATAGCACCTATGCACTCGGGAATTCTCCAAGTTTATGTCGACAGTATGGATTTTGATGTCTATGGGATGGTGATTTCGGCTTTCAAGCGGCTCATTTCTTACATCATCCATTTAGGTCAGGTCTTCACATTCTATTGGATTACACATGGACCTCGGATATATTTCTATCTCATCCTAGCAGTGAGGTATGGTAACAGAGTTCGGGATCCAGGTATTGATAGACTATATCTATGATTGGATGAGGATTTTATGGTGGTCATGACGTTGATCAGTGTTGATCAGTTTACAGGTGCAGGTACTGATTTTTTTCAAAGAGGCATATGGGATCCAGGGATCCGGTTCAGAGATAGATTGCAAAGAGACATTTGGCTTCGCAGTATAGCTGAAGTTGTTTTCAGGGCTGCCTACAGACTAGTATGGGATCCTAATACTAATTGCTTGATGACAAGCAATTTTAAGGAGGGGAGATTTGTAATGTTCCCTTTTGAAACATTAGAAATATTGAAGTCTTAGTTTATGCAATATTAAATTGACTCTAAGACTTAGGCTCAAAAATATTATAAAAGTCGATTTAATGATATTTAAAGGACAAAGAGGCAAGGAGGAACAAGACGAAATGCCTTAGGGAAGTTGAAGAGCCACAGGAGAATAAGACGAAAAACAGAGAGGAGCCGAAGAGTCTTGATTTGTGTATTAGAAAAGGAAAGAGGCTCATTGTTGGACATGCTTGATTTATTATTCAATTCAGTTTCCTCTCTTGCAAGAGTCTCAGAAAGCTTCAGCTTTCAACTAGTTGGAGGATGTAGCCCCTCGTGCTAGTAGGCAATGGATGCAAACCCATTGTCTCGAAAAACATCACTTCAAGTATTTCATTCGCACTTACAAGTTTTTATCCTATCATTCCAATCCAACTATTAAATCTGTACTTAGAATTGGTTTCTGTGTACTAGTTATTGTATTGTTGTTGTATAATACAATAACATTTTAGTTGCTAGTTGTTATATTGCTGCTGTAAAAGACAATAACGTTGTTTAAGGAATTAACAGCTTGCTGGTTCATCTCATTAGTTTGTAATTCATGGTTATATGTTCAATATCTTGAATGTTATTTTGGAAATAACAAATTGTTATCTTGTGGAGAAGTCTTTGGTTTTATTGTTGTTTCATATTGCATGTTCTTATAAGTACATTTGAATATTATATTCATAAAGAGGTTGGATATATGCTGGTTGGTCTTCTACTGTCTTCTATTGTATTCATAATGCATCTGCAATATTAAGTTTTATATATACTACAAAGGGGAAAACGAGATAATATCCGGAAAGGGGATAATACAAAATGGAAAAATAGGGAGTTGTTGGTTTTGAACCCTTGACAAGTCACATGCCACTTTCCCTCTCAACCATTTGCTCCAACGAATATTTCAGGATTTGTTCTACCAAATACTAGTTTTCCTAATATTATTTGGTATGCCAAGTGCATAAGGGCCTGAGCCCATCCTCATTACCATGGAAGATATCATAAAAGGCCCCAATCAGTTGTGAGCCTATCATTTTTTATGTTGGATATTTTAAGGTTATTTTTAAATATTATAAGGGGTTTATTTAGGAAAGGGGGTCAATATAGAAGATATGAGGATATTATGTAAAATCAATTAGTTACCAACTAAATTGGATAAATTTGTAAAATAAAAAGTGGTATGTAATAACCCCAACCAGTTATAACTTCAACAAATACCAAATTTCTTCTCTAGTTCAGTTGTTTGACATTTTGTCAAAAACTTTGCAAGCAAGTTCTGATACCATTATAATAACCCGTGCAATTCTGATTTTTTTTCCTGATTATTAACTTGAGAATTTCGTCAAACATTTTGCACACAAGGGATATATACAAATGCCAAACTTTAACTGATACACTAGCAAAACTCAAAAGAACCAACAACAAATGTTTTTGTATTTTTTTTTTTAAACATAGAGCATTGACAATAAAAGAGAAAATATGCATCTACATTAATAAGACATTAGGGCAACAAATTTTGATGTAAAATTGTGATATAAGTCAGATTACAAATGATTTCTAAATGCCCTAAGATATTCAAATCTATGCTCCATGCAATACAAATATGAAATGGATAGGAACCTGCAAACTGTTCAAGGAAATCTAGCTTTTACTGTAGTGAGTTCCTGTAGCAGCAACGACACTGTAGCGAATTACTGTAGTGAATTATTGTAGTAAATCACTGTAACGACGACACTGTAGCAGTGATACTATAGCAACATTACTGTAATGAAGTTACTATGGCAATGTTACTGCAACCGCATTTTGTAGTAGCCTGTAGCAAGTTACTGTAGAAATATCCAACTTATTCCTTCAATCTCACTCCACGAATCTGGCCCTAGGCCACAAATTTGACACAATGAAATACTGATTTGTCTTCTCCAACAACTATAGCCCCTTGAAGGATCTTTCACCAATATGCTCAAATAGAACACCTGTATGATGCCCTCCCAATACCAAATTCACTAGGTATTTCACCATCTCAAATGGAGGCACACAAAGAACTTCGTTCTCTTGTGGCAAATGTTGAAACCCTTGGCTCCACACAACTCATCAAATGTAAATGACAATAATTAGATGATAAGAAAAGAGTCTCTCATGCCCCCTTTATTCTTTCCTTGTGGGAGCTCGCTCACTTTCCTGCCCAATGTGGGATAAAAGATATTCTTACATTTTCACTTTATTATAATATTATAATATGAAATTATAATATTTTCACTTCATTATATTATGAAATTATGCCCCATCATAAAGTGCCAATCCCCAATAAAACCCTCTAACCACCATATTAGCCTATAAGGATCACAATAATAGGCTAATCCTTGAAATTCTTATGCTGGCAAAAATGGGGACATTATAGGGTAGATGGCTAAAAGTAAGGCGAAGTGACTTGAGAGGGAATCAGAACTTTCTAGGACAAATTTGAATGCTTGAACGAATAATTCAGTTGTGAGGATTTGCAAGAGAAAATTTGAGATGTTAACTTACACTAGAAATCGTCAAGAGAAAGAGACTGTAAACAGGTTTTGAAAGCTTGGACGTCATAACAAGGCGCGATTTGTCTATTGACATTAATAAAATGGTCCCTAGATTGACAAGCAAACCAATAGATGAAGTCCTAACTAGACAATTTTCATTATCAAAGTGTTTGAATTTTCTCTTCTATCACTCTTCTTTTGGCAATTCTTTTAGATTTATTGTTCTCTCTTTTATGTAATCAAATACATAGTTGATTTAAAGTGTTGAAAGAATAACTCAAATTGCAATTTCAATAGTTAAAATACATAACCACAAATGACTATTAGGATCAGGGAACTAAAATATGTAATTGGTTAAGTTTGGAAAACTTTAACATCCTATTTTAGAGATCAAGTTTTGTATCAGAGCCCATTTGTAGGAAATTGAAGGTGGTGAATGTCAACCAGGTTTAGATTGAAACAAGGACAAGGTTCTCTTGAAGAAATCAATCCAAAGATTGCGAATGGACAGATGAACAAAATCTTCCAAAGTTTGATGCAGAATCCTTCCAAAGAGATTTTCTGGAAATGAAGGCATTGATAGATATTCGTTTCCAAGAGAGGCAAGAATGATAGAAGAAAAGGGGAAACAAGGCTAGGAAGAAGGAAGCTAAATCATTGTCAACAGATGACAAAGGCAAAGGAGTGGGAGGTGGTGTTGACCAACCTGAACCTCCAACTCCATCTTCTTCATTGTCTTCTTCTTTGTCTACTTCTTTAAAGACACAATCTGTGAAGACACCCTTTTTAAAACCTGATGTATAATTTCAATTGCCCAGATATAATGATGAATTGAATGCACAAAAACTATATAGCTAGCTTAGTCTAGTGTGAGAGTAAGATCCAAGATGATCTTACTACATGTTGTCAAATTATTTCTTGTTGGCAGGAGTTTACTTCTGCTTTGAAGAAATAGTTTTATACTTACAGTTATCTACAACAAACCATTATTGATTGACCAAATTTCAAGAAAGGTAAAGGACAATTTGTGCAAGAGTATACACGTGTTTAGGAAGAAAGCACTAACTCTTGGTAGCTCTTTTTATACACAAGACAATTTATTAAAATATATAGGTGGATAACATAAACATTTGGAACATACAATCTTGATGTTCAGTCCATCTAACTTTGATGAAGCGTGTGCTCAAGCAACCCATATTGAAGGAGGTGGAGAAAACACAAGTTTCAGTTCAAAGAAGGAATTTGTTCCTCCTAAATGCAACAAGAAGGATAAGAATGTAGACATATTGAAGAAAGAGGAAAGAGAACAGCCTACTTGCACATTATCAAAAGAAAGGGCACAAGGATGAGTCGTGTAAATTACTACCAAAGTTAAGAAGGATTGTAATGGAAAGCAAAAGACTACAGCAGCCATTCAGGATCCCAGATCAGATTATGATGATGAAACAAAAATATCAGTTATAGCACTGAAAGGTAAAGCTTTCATTAGTAATGATTCTATCACTAATGTTTCATGTGCTTCTACTTCCAAAAGTCATCGTGTTCCTAAAGATGGTGAAAGATGTAAATTATTTCATATAAGGGTGATTTCAAAGAACACTAAAATCAATATTCTCATAGATAGTGGGTTCAAAGCTAATCTAATTTTAGAAGAAGTT
Organism: Cupressus sempervirens; assembly: GCA_028749045.1. Lineage (NCBI taxonomy): Eukaryota > Viridiplantae > Streptophyta > Pinopsida > Cupressales > Cupressaceae > Cupressus > Cupressus sempervirens. The sequence goes on from CM053792.1 coordinate 564,589,232, forward strand.
GTTAAACAGTTGGGATTAGAAATTAAGCAACATAAGAGACCTTATCCATTAGGTTAGGTGTGCAATAATAAAAGATTGCGAGTAACTAAGCAATGTAAGTTAAGATTTCTTATAACATCAAGTTCATAGATGTAATTGAGTTTGATGAAGTTCCACATGATATTTGTAGGATTGTGTTGGGTAGCCTGTACTTATATGATAGGAAAGCTATCTTCTATAGGTAGCATAATAAGTATCATTTGTTTAAGCATGGAATTGAATGCATTGTAAAATCTCACTACATGAAGAATGATGAATCAATTGTAAACAGGGCATTTGAAAATGATTGAAAAAGCAAGCAGGAAATTGACTCGCACGTCAATAGTAGTTAGTGATGATTAGGAATCATCAACAATAGGATGTGAGGATGAGTTGCAAGAAGAGATATGTCTTCAACCACTAATGGTAACAGATGATTTTTTCCAATGGTGTTTCTGTGCAAGACATCCAAAGTGTTGATACCTTTTCCATTTCATTAGTTTGTTCAATGTTGTTACTTCTTTTCCTACTAGTTGGTACCATGTAGATGATGAATGTAACAATAACTGCTAGTGGATGTATAGGTGATTGTGTCAACAATGCTATCTCATTTTTCATGGTGTTTATGATGAGTTATGTGTTCAAAATTCCAGCAGGGTGTACACATGATTCTCAACAATTGAGGAAAACATGCCATCACTTGTGTTATATGTGAAGCACACTTTTTGAGGTCCAAAAGCTTCTCAGTCGAGAGGAATGATCGAGGTGGATCTAGAAGGCTTGGAAATTTCAGTCTCATAATCTCACAGAATAAGCATTATAGTGAAGAGCTCGGAAATTAACCCAACACAACTTGAATGGGGTCAAAAGGAGCTCATACACAAGTTATGCATGGTCAAAGTTATGATCAAACTAGTAAACCAAAAGGTGAAAGAAAAGTTAAAATTTGACCAGCTCGGATCCAAGGGAAAATGGCACCAAGTTGTAGTCCTTGTTGCTCAAATTCTAGAACTATATTCAGTTTCGAAAACAGAATCCATATGCACAAGATATGGTTGGCCACAGTTGCCTAGGAAAAGGGTTGACTGGATGATATCAGCAATTTGTACAGATGATGTGGCATATTGACTGCAAGTTTGACCAGACAAAATTGAGACATCACAACTTGATAAAGACTTGGCAGATGATGTGGCAAGGTAACTTGGCAAGGCAAGGTGACGTGGCACTGTATATGACTGATCCAACCAAATGCTAGCACTTGTCCTCTCATGCTCTAATCATTCTTGCCACGTGGAGCCTAGGTGGCAGTGGCAGTCTGATTGTTTGTGTCAACAAAAATTCAATTAGAGCAGTTTGAATACTGAACCTCTCCTTTCCTACTTTTACTCCCTACCACTAAACCATACAGTAGGTCTTGTATTATTGTTGAAGGTTCTATAATTTGTTGTGAGTAAACATGGTAAATGGACAAAATAGGGAGTTGTGGGTTTTGAGCCCTTGACTAGTCACATGCCACTTTCCCTCTTAATCAATTACTCTAGCGACTATTTCGGGATTCATTCTACCAAATGTTAGTTTTGTTAATACTCTTTACTGGGCCAAGTACTGTAATATCCCTAACTGGATATTTACTAAATTTCCCCTTTAACAATATGATCAGAACTAAAATATTGCAGATGTATTTTGGAACAATGGAATCTAATAGAAACCCTAAAAGATATTTAACTAACTTCTTCTTGAAAATAACATTCAAACTCAGGTTTAAGCAAAGGAATGCAATGCTATAATAAAACCAGAAAGTACTCCACAAGTATATAACCCATTATTTCACGATAACATTCAAAATGTCAAACATACAACCAAGAGTTGCAAATCAGTATGATAAAATCAGCAAACTCTTATAATTCCTTAAACAACGTTATTGCCTTATACAACAGCAATATAACAACCAGCAACTTCTAGATAATTTCTAAAACGTTATTGTATTATACAACAACAATACAATAACCAGCTAACCACAATCCAATCTTATACACAGATTTTACCATCAGATTGGAAAAGAAGAGAAGAACCTATAAGCACAAACGAGACACCTAAAATGATATCTCCACAAACAATGGGTTTGCATCCACTATCTGCTTGCACTAGGGGCTACGTCCTCACACTGTCTGAAAGCTGAAGCTTTCTAAATGACTCTCACAAAAGAGAACTGAAAATCAAAATAATAAATCAAGCATTCCAAAAAGAAGGGGTCTCTTCTCCTCGCAACAATGTCCCTTCGACTCCTTTTCTGGGTTTTTTGTCTTATCTCTCCTTGTCCTCTTTGTGACCACTTGGAATATTAATTAGACCTCTAATAATAAATTTCCAGCTCACATAGTCAACTTAATATTGTAAAACGCCCCTTCTTAATATTTCTAATGTCCCCAAAAAGAAGGGACATTACAAATCTCCCCTCCTTGAGATTGCTTGCCATCCCATATAAATCTATAGTTAACCCAGTAGCCTAAACTGACAACAAACCCGGCCAAATTGTGAAGCACAGTACCACTCTGCAAATCACCTATCAATCGAATCCCTAGATCACATATTACTCTATGAAGAAACATTGTGCCTGTAAATTGATCAACACTGATCATCACCATATTCAACCTCAAACTAAATAGGACCACAATAAAATCCTTATCCAACCATAGATACAATTTGCCAACACCTAGATCCCAAACTCTATTACGCTACATCGCTGCTATGATGAGATAGAAATATATCTAGGGTCCATGTATAATCCAGTAGAATGTGAAGACCTAAACTAAATGGACAATGTAAGAAATGAGCTACTCAAAAGCTGAAACCACCATCCCATGGACATCAAAATTCATGCTATTGGTAGAAACTTGGAGAATTCCCCAATGCGTAGGTGCTATGAATATGAAAGATGGTGAGAATCTGACCAAAAATCTCACATAAATACTCCACAGAGAACTGTTCAGAAGTTGATGGAGAAAATTCACCCAACTCCTGAATGGGATGAAATTGGAAGATATGTTGGGACTGATCAACTGATAAACAATAGAAGTTGATTCATCATTCCCATGCTGACATCTGGATTCATTGCTAGGATCTGCGCTAAGATCCCAAAGTCTGAAGTCAAACTCTTCCTCTTCGTGGAAAACAAGAGAAGATTCCTCATTTAACACAAAAAGAGGATTGTCGAACGACCAATCAACAACAACTTCAAACAAAGGGTTGTCAACAAGCTGAAAGTGTTCTAGAGTTTTGCTACTTAACCATTTGGGGCAGCTATCCAAGTCATACATCTGCTAAATATTCTCAAGTCCGTCAATCACTTCTTGAAAGAACTACTGCCTCACTCTATTCTCATGTTCCCAAGAGTGTTCCATGAGCTTGATATGATTTCCTTCTCCCTATAGAGAAAATTGAGTTTCACTCAGTGCCTCCCGAACATACTTAAGTATCTTGTTGAGATCCTCAATCTCATCCTTTTCCCTATTTGACTATGCTGCATAAATCTTAGCAACCTTAATAATATAATCCCTGTCGGATAGTAGATATAAGTAATCTGATTTCATAGTCTCTAGGGCTGTTTTGACTTTTCGTAACTTGGCCACATGCCAGTCACCTTCCCCTTCCTTTCGGACCTTCCTGTAGAGCTCCTCAACCAACTCATGGGTACTATCAAACTACACCAAGGATGCTACAACCATGTCTTCACTAACCTTCAATTGATTCTATACGGCATGTACTTCATTATCTCCCTACTGAAACGGTTCAATGTCTTGCAATATCATCTTAGGTTGTTCCTCTAAATTCATGTTCTAAGTATCATGAATACATGGTTTATGATACCAAGGTCCCAAACTGCTACTACCTTGTGTGTAATCTACTTCATTATTCTGCCTAACAAAGCTTACCTCCAAGTCACCAACGAAGAAACTTGCACCTCGTGTAACATCTTCTATGTGATCGCAAGAAGGTTGCAAATCATTGGTAGTTGTCTACTCTTCTATTTCAAGACCGTCCAATTGATAATTCTAGTCTATGGGACATTCTTTGTACACCCCTGTGTGTTGTTTGTTTGCAAAGAGATCTTGGACCAACTCCAAATACTTTCTTTTTGCAATATCGGTCTTGTTTTTCTGCTCAAGATAAAAATCCATATAATCACTAGATCATTTTGAATTTGGGTAGTAAGAGTTTAATATTTTCTATAAATGTCGAGTGCCTCTGCTCTTATAACAGATTCTGAATTCTGGACTAAGTGTTCTTGTAGTTTCCTAGTACCTTTCAAAGTTTGGTTCAAATATCTTCCCATTGCCGAATGTTGTTATCTCAGAAAACTTCACTGATGATATTCACCGCTGCTGATTTTTGGAAACATTTTTTCTTCGGATTGATCATCTATTTCCAGATAATGCTCGACTGTAGCACCTTAGTTTTCTTTGTTGGCATTTGCTGCCCAGATTACATATTTGCTTAGTTTGTAATTACCGTGGCCACATTAAGGCAACTGAAATTTTCTTTTTAATTTTCCAGTAGTAGTATAGTGCTTTCATGAGGAATGACTACGTAGAAATCTCCTAGTGATGCTCAAACAATACCATGAATGTCAGCCTTTCCATGAGAGCACCAAGTCAATGAAATCATCGCTGCAGACTTTGCCATCCTAACATGCCAAATTTACACATTGAACCATCTCCATTGTTTGTGACATAAACACCATCATATAGTGACACAAACTATGCCTCCTGAGGAACATATCATTTTCACAATGGATAAAACAACTTTATTAACTTCCAGATTGTTGATATAAGAGGTTCCTTCTTAAATCCTTGTTCTCTGAAAATTATCTGAATATTGAGCGCTAAGGGAATCGTTAGATATAGCAGCTCAATGGTGAATTTGAATGGTTGAAATCTTCACATATTTGTGGTCAAATTTTGGAGATTAGCAATAACAAATTGATCTGGCACCTCAGGAAAGTTTAAACTCACCACCGTGTTATTCTCCTTTATGGCAATCGCAGATCAAAAACCTAATACTATGCAATTGGTCGGATTTGTTGAATCTCAACGAACATTGCTATAGGAACTCACGCACTAGTTGAGGACGATTGTAGTCACACTAATCTCCAACATGCTCTCACGTCCCTTCAAGAAGACTGACCACGGCTGCTAAACAGCTTATTTGCTGCTAAGGACATTATTACTAACGTCTAACTTCAAGTGTTCATAGTGCCACTAAGGGAGTCGCCTGTACATAATCTTCGTTTCAACGCGAGCACCAAACACGGCTCTATGGCAGTGGAATTATCTTCTCCTTGATACCGTAGGATCTCAGATAATATGTAACCCACAGACTCTCTATAATTACTGCTATGTATTATTCCCTTCTACGGCAGCTAAGATACTGCGTTGTACCCATTCTTCCTTCACACATCAGATGGTAAGTTCAACTCCAGTTACAACTGCATATGTAATTGTTTTGGGCCTGTCCTTTGTTTTATTACCAAAAATGTTTTATCGACATATTTATCCAATCCGCTAGGATTCCTGACATTGTCTTGTCAAGTGTAGAATCTTTTTCCCCAGCCGTTTAACGCACATGATCATACGCATGCCATGTTTTGGGAACACCACCAAACATTTGTTGTTAATAGTGGGGATTTTGACAAATATCCACTCAACAGTAGCAATACAATCCTAAAACTCCGTCACCAACTCTTCCGGTGAGATAACTTCAATTGGAAAACACAGACTTTTGATGCCATGTAAACCCCCTACAGTAACTGCCCTCTATAACGAGAAAGCCGTTACAATAGTGTCGTTTGGAATTCCAAACTTATCAAAGTCCTCGAGTTGGTTTAATTGAACTTTTTTGAGTGTTGTGTGGGTTCCTAATACCACTTAAGACGACTACTACTCAGTTTTCATTACACTCTGCGCTGAAGGTGCATCAATAATTTGAGCCCCAAATCAATTTCCAAGCATCGATAAATTTCTTGTGCCGACTACTCAACATCCCTTTGTTCGGCTTGCCAACGTATCTTCCAAGTAACCCAAAACGTTGGCTACTATTTCCGCAAGGCTCTTCAAACAATTTACACCGAAGAAATTTTCAATGTGTGTATTGCTCTGTCCAGTGCGGCTTTTCCATAATTCTTATACCAGCAACCTAGTGGTGTTTCGATGTGTATGAAGTCATAGAAAAAACTCTGACTTCTTTTGCATTGCGCTCTCTTCAAAATGCCACACTCTTGAGTCACAGCAATAAGCAAGTCTCAGGAAAAAAAAAATCTCATAATAGCACGAAACTTCCGTGTCTATAATCTTCTTTATCGCAACTCCTTGGAGACTTGGATTGTTTGATTGTATGAGGACAGCTCCAGCGGCAAACTTACTTAGCATGAGTTATATGCTTCTCGACTTCCACAACTAGCTTGGAAATCTCAATTCTTAATTCTCACAACTCTTTGCAAACTGTAGGTTCCCCCTTTTTGCCGCATTAAGATTTTTAAATCATACACAAACATTTGAAAGTTCCAAAGGTTTAAAAAAAAAACCCATATTCCTTTGAGCACCACAAGCTATAGTGACCGAGTCTTTTAAAATTCCCACAGGTTATTTCCACATCATCCACATAGCATAAGAAACCAAAAGAGTGTTATTAAATCTTTGCTTCTGAATAAACAATAGAGGCCCAATATAAATCTTTTCAATAGTTCTTCTACAAAAAATATAGAGTCCAACATTCATATATTTTCACTCCCAATTTAATATGTTTCTAGTAAACCTTTTTAAAAAATCTGGCTCTATTATAACTTACAGGCTGGCAAGAAAACTAGCTTTCATACCACTGTAATGATTTGGTCTTAATATGATCAAAATGAATTAAATCTTGACTTGAGATATTTTGTCAAACAGTTGGAATGTAACCTTGGTATTAAGCTATGATACCATTGTAATATCCCTAACTGGATATTTACTAAATTTCTCCTTTAAAAATATGATCAAAACTAAAATATTGCAGATTTATTTCAGAACAATGGAATCCAGCAGAAACCCCAAAAGATATTTGACTAACTTCTTCTTGGATATAACATTCAAACTCAAATTTAAGCAAAGGAATACTATGCTATAATAATGCCAGAAAGTACTCCACAAGTATATAACCCGTTATTTCACAATAACATTCAAAATGTCGAACATACAACCAAGAGTTGCAAACCGATAAGATAAAATTAGCAAACTCTTATAATTTCTTAAACAAAGTTATTGCCTTATACAACAGCAATATAACAACCAGCAACTTCCAGATAATTTCTAAAATGTTATTGTATTATACAACAGCAATACAATAAGCAGCTAACTACAATCCAATCTTATACACAGGTTTTACCGTCAAATCGGAAAATGAGAGAAGAACCTGTAAGCACAAATGAGACACCTGAAATGATATCTCCACAGACAATGGGTTTGCATCCACTACCTGCCTACACAAAGGGCTACGTCCTCACATTGGTTGAAAGCTGAAGCTTTCTGAATGACTCACAAGAGGGAACTGAAAATCAGAATAATAAATCAAGCATTCCAAAAAGAAGGGGTCCCTTCTCCTTTTATTCTCGCAACAGTGACCCTTTGACTCCCTTTCTGGGTTTTTCGTCTTATCTCTCCTCGTCCTCTTGCGACCACTTGGAATATTAATTTGACCTTTAATAATAAATTTTCAGCTCACATAGTCAGCTTAATATTGTAAATATGCCCCTTCTTAATATTTCTAATGTCCCCAAAAAGAAGGGACATTACAAGTACATAGGGGTGAGCCCATCCTCGTTACTATGAAAATATAAATCATAAATGGCCCCAATAAATTGTGAGCCTATTATTTTTAAGGCTAGATAGTTCAAGGATATTTTTAAATATCATAAGGGATTTGATTAGGGTAAAGGATCAATATAGGAGATATGAGGATATTACGTAAAATCAATTGATTACCCACCTAATTGCGTAAATTTATAAAATAAAAAGGGATAGATGGTTGAAAGTGAGGCTGAGTGACTTGGGAGAGAATTGGAATTTTCTTAGAGGAATTTGAATGTTCTTGGAGGAATAATTTGAGTGTGAGGATTTTGGAGAAGATTTACAAGGTGTTAATTCACACCAAAAATTGTAAGGATAAAGAGACTGTAAACAGGTTTTGAAAGCTTCAATGTTGTAACAAGGCGTGTTTTGCACAGCAACATTAATAAAGCAGTCCCCAGATTGAGAAGTGGACCTAGATATGTAGTCCTAACCGGACAAACTCCATTATCTAAGTGTTTGTGTTTTATCTTCTATCTCTCTCTTCTCGAAATTCTTTCAGATTTATTGTTCTCTCTTTTATGTAATTAAACACATAGTTTATTTAAAGTCTTTAAAGCATATCTCAATTTGTAATTTCAATAGTTAAAATACATAACCATGCATTATTGCTAGGATTAAGTTTGGACAACTTTAAAATTCTACTTTACAGATCAAAAGTTTAAATGAAAAATATTTGTGGCTAGTATCACATGCTTTAAATTTCAGTCTTTAGAAGATATGAGGTTGGGAACTTATATCCCAAAGTTTAATGTGTCGGGCCTGGGCTTACTTATATTCAAAGACTAGTATTTTCAGAATATATTGAGGCTCTACTGGCATTTCAATGAAATAAGAAATACATATAATTCAGAGGCACAAAGATTAACTTGAAATATATTGAGGTTCTAATGGTATTTCAACGAAATAAGAACTAAATATAATTCAGGAGCACAAAGATTAACTTGGAATTGAGAAGTATATGTGTATCACTATAAGTCTACAGGAATGAATATTTCATCGACTACATTTAAAATATATATCGTCAATGCTAAGGTTGTGACAGTATATTGAAGAGGTTGTTGAATGTCATGTGTTGGGATCATATTTTAAAACAAATATTCAAGATGGAGTTTATTAAATGCATATATCTTAAGCTGCAGATATGACTTTTACTATCGGGTTTTCTTTCATATAATCCCAGATTGTAGTATTGAGTATATTCAAGCATTTTCTCGCTATGACTTCACTGTTGAAAATCCAGTCGTAGTCATATTTGAGAAGCTGCACAGGAGAAATTGTTTGCACTAGCCTATTATCTTTGGTGAGACTTTGTTATTTTTCCTGTGATAAGTTGTATATAAGTTCAGTTCAGGTCTGAACGGGGGACTGCAGGAGCATTGGATATTATAAGGTTATCCTGGCTACATTGGGGGCAAATATTGTCATTGTCGTGGGGTTAAAAATTAAAATACAGGTTGTGAATATAAGGGAGAACCATTGTTTAACTTTAATTATTGTTTTTAACAATTAAGATGGTGTCATGAGAGCCATATGGCAGATGCCTGAGCTGTAATTCACAGTATAGAGTCACAGGTAACTATAGACTGTCTCTAATGATGGGTTCCAGAAATAATGAATCTTCTCAGCAATTGCCATAGCTAATATTTGGAGGCAAGATATCATTATCGTACATGCAATCAGACCATGTCTAGCCTCACAGAAGCTCTCTCACATGAACAGATTAAACCCAGCCAGGCACAGGGAAAGTTTTGCCGTTTAGATTATGATGTCTTGTGTATTTGTTTAGCACTGGTAATATTGGTAACATTCAAAAGCTTGGTTTCCATCTTTTCACACAGTCTGGGCTGCTCCTACAGTAAGCCATCCCAGTTCAAACATTAGGAATTGCTTTGTTGGATGCTCACCTCTTGAACAACAATTGTGGAGGAGATTCTAGGTCTGCTAAATGGGCTGTATAGAAATTCCACCTCTTACACATGGCTTTTCCTCTAAGTTACCATATTCCCTCAGCTATAGGCGAATTCAGAAGTCAATTCGCTGTAAATTCGAATTCGATTTGAAGTCGTGTCAAATTCGCTGTTTGACTGGTAAAGTCACTGCACATTCAGCAAAAGGGACCCTGGTCGAATTCAGGTCTATTCTAAACGAATTTGCTTTTATGCAGTCAAACCCAGGGAGACTTTTGGTGATGTTGACTGACTGTAAGAAGAATTTGGGCGGAGTTGATTAATTTTATTGTCTTTTGGACAACTCGATATTTCTGAATTCTTAATTCCATATTTAGCATCAACATGTGAGATCAGCTGTCATTGGACCAACGAGTTCCAGATTTTCAATTTGCATTTATATTGTCTTGAAAGGATAATATCTTGGTTGAGTTTTTATACATTTTCTTGAATATGTTCATGATTTTTGCAAGTAGCTGTTTTGAATATGTTTTGTTTATAATATTGATCATTAGTTGATAAATCAAACAGAGAAGCAATCTCAAGTTATTCATAGTATTATCAGCTTCCACAGCTTGAGCCTTGAGATAAGTGTTTCAAACTAAATCATTAATATATATAGGTGGTGTATTTTGCTAAATTACTTCAAAATTAGCATAGTGCTGCATGAACATATTCACTATAACATATACATATATATAAACAGATGAACCCAAAACGAATCCGAACCCAACCCAAAAACAATATGATTGAATTTTGAACCCGAATGTTGAACCCGCATCCAGAATCCGAACTGGCAACTTAGCTTTTCCTTGCCAAAAAGCTGGTGATGATTTGTCATTGTATTCACAGGAAGCATTTTACTTTGAGAACAAACATTCATTCAAAATGAGCAAATTTTAGAAGAATATATTTCCAGTGGCAGCTATATAAAGGTCAGTCTGAGAAACCTGTTTGTTGTTCAAAGTACCACATCACATTGTTTTAAAAATAAACTCCGCAACTCTGTATCATATTCCAATAATAAATTAAGACAAAGAACAGGGATCTTAAATTTTACAACTGAGCACTCCAAATGGCAAATAAACTGCAGTTGTTGGAATCTCCTTATTGTAGAGTCTGCATGATATTTATTTTTGTGCAACTTTTGTCATCCTTTGCAAATCTGTAACTCTGCACGCAAACAAATGGTTGACAAAAGTTTCCAAGGAAAAGTGAAAATTTGAGCAACACTCTTGAAAGGGATATTCCAATGATCTTAACATAAGTGTTGGATGAATTATCTATACCACGAATTGGTGTACTGGGATGAAACTTTTGGCTTAGAACAAGTCCGGGTTATTACTGTCTACAATCTTTGAGACCCAAAAGTGAGACCAAATCTTGACAAACTCTGTTTGTTATCTCAATTGGCTGCCTGTGATTGTTCTCTTTGTTTTTCATTCTATCAATTAAAAAAATTCAGTTAAAATAGATACATGGCCTGGAAAAAGTCAGGAAGAACATGTTAAGATACAAGTAGTTAGCCCATAATTCACAATCTGATAAAAGAAAAGAAGTGCTCGGCATGTATGATGAATATTACACACTTCCTCCACATATTCAGAAAGATTCACATTTCATTGATTACATGGACTTTCACCCAAGGCTACAACACAAGAATATTGTAGCAAAGAAACAATACCGTGGGATAGCTCATGATCTACTTCCACATGGAGCTTGCAAAAAGTTATATGTTTTCAGCAGTCAATAATCAGCCTACAGGTGGTCAAAATTTCAAACAAAACATAGAAAGCGAGACTGAAAAGGCTACAGAAAATGAAGAGAAATCTATTACATAGGTTACAGCTTATCATGAAAAGGTACCACCACCAACTACCAGCAATTTGCAGTCTTCAAATCATCATGGCAAATATGTTAATGATTGCATGGGTTTATTGATAGGTAGCTACGAGGTGGAGGTATCCTACGAGACTGCCTACACTAGTACACTTGATGGGCATGTTGAAAGACCACATGAAGAAGTGTTCCAATCAGCCTATGATGATGACACATCTCATGTGAGTGTTGATGCTTATTTTGACCCAGGTTTAATGGACCCTACATATGGTGTGAATTCTTCTTGTGCTGGATTTGTTTTTTACCATATTGTTGTTCCTATTTTCTATGCAGAGGTAGACATGGAAAATGACATGGGTGATGAAATGTATTCCCCTACCTCATGCCTACTGATTGCTCTCATAGAACTACTAGTTCACCTAATTTGGACAGTCAAATCAAAGTATCTGAAGAAAATATTATTGCAGCTGCATCACGTTTTGATGACATATATGGCATGTTTGAAGAACACCTTTGGAAGGAATAGTTAGAGGTGAAACAAAGGGGACTCAAAAAGGAATTTTTGATGATGTTAGTGATCCAAAAATGGCTGAAAAATATGAAATCAGATCATCAACATCTTCCAGATCGTGATTATCTCCTTGATCTTGCAGAGATTTATTGAGAAGCTTTGAGGAAGAAGGAAGAAGAAATAGACACCTGTACCAATGCGCCCAAGAGTGCTAGGAAGCCGAAAATTAGATTGTCGAGCTTAATTAGAAATTGAATTTGTTATGCTCTAAATAAACTCCATTCATATGTAACAGTTGAAGAGGTTGTCACTGATGATAGCATGAGAGCTGATCGGGATGAATATGATTCATTTGCATTCAGTAGGCAGATGGTGCTTAGTAATCATCCATTGATTGAAGTTGGTGTTCTTGATCGCAACTATACAGTGAGGACTCAAGAGTGCTCATTGTTTTTCTTTTTGATCCATATGTGCAGAATTTGATGATGCTCAACTGACGATTATCTGACGATTGGCTCAAGGATTATATCATCCATTGTGGGATGGAGGTCTGCCATCTTCAAAAGATGGGACTAGAGGCTACAAGTGTTTCACTCAGATGATTGTAAGAGGTTTTTTGCAGGGACACCAATCAGTTTTCCATCATATTGGTATGCATCCAAGAGGATTGGTTCATTCTACATCATAGAGGTTTCATACAGATACATGGTTACGGGGTGATACTGGCATCACTTGCTGCAAGTTGGATTACTTACAAAGTTTTCCAATCTACGGGAGTCTAGCCAAGGTTGGCTATAGTTGCAAGGTCATAGATACTTTAAGTGATTTGTATCTACTTAGTCAATGAATGTGAGAGCACTTTCCTTTGGAACCCAAGTAATGACAGGGATTTCACTATAGCACGGGTGGGTTCTAGGGATTGGCTTCACCACTTCTGGCATGGTGAAGATGAGATCAAAGTTGAGCACCAAGAGTGAGGATTTTCATGGCATACTTTTATTAAGATTTTGGGATCCCTTGATTGCATTAGGGTTAATTCAAGGTGCATCATGGTACCATGGGTTTGAGATGGACGTTATCAGGTTTGGAGTGCTACATTTGGATGGAATTGCCCATGACTGGTGGTACCATGAGTTAGTTTCCTTACAACATGATCAGATCACTTCCTATCAAGAGTTTGTGGATCGTCTAATCGAGAGGTTTTATAGGAAGGATCCCAAGGTGTAGTTCCATAAGTTGGCTCAGCTGAGGCAATCTAGTGGTTTAGAGGGATACATCAATGAGTTTCAAAAACTATCAATTATGGTTTACGATATATCAAAGCACAAACGTGTGATGTTGTTTATGGAAGGATTGATTGAGCTACTTTATGGACAGGTGAAGTCATTGGACCCATCTTCTTTACAAGAGCCGATGAGAAAGCCACGAGACTTAGAGTCGTCTTCTCAAAGCAAGGTTTCTTTGAAATCTTTTGTTCCTCCGCTTGTTGATGAGGAGCCCCAACTAGTTGTTGAGGACAAGGGGAAGCCAGTGGGGAATTTTAATGATATGTCCACAAAAGACCTAAGGAGGAGACAACTTTGCTATTGTTGCAAAGGACCTTTCTCTAAAGGTCATACTTGTACTTTGAGGCCAAAAGGAGTAGAGAACCATGGCATGTGGGTTTATACTGATGTGATTGAGGAAGAGTCATCATAGCAGCCTAAGGATGAGGAAGGGGATGATCATATCGGTAGTAGAGTTTATATTGTGATGAGTGTTTACAGTCTTGTATTTGACACACATGTTCAGGGTTTGCATAGGATGCAAAGTTGATATGTGCCTAAATTGGACTGTTGGCAGGATGGTTGGATGGATTCGATGAAGGATAGTTTGTTGGGATCTCCTATAGAATTGTCTTCTAGTGATGTTCTAACTCCTACCTCATCAGCATAGGTATTAGGTGCTATGTTACAGGTCATGTTGTTGGTTTTGATGGTTACTGGCATGCAATTGGTTCAATGATGATAGGGATATCACTTGTGTCTTATGAGATCCTAGTGGAGATTTCAATGTGTTGTCGGATTGCTTGAGGACAAGTGATCTCGAGGAGGGAAGACTGTAATTTCCCCATTTTCGGCGAGCTTTTGCAAATAATGTAGTCAATTCATTATAATCGACCCTCGTGAGTTGATAGGGTGATTTGGGGGTCTCAATTGTGCACTTGCTATTTTTAGTAGGCCTAATTTGGGTTGTTGCCATATTACGCAATGTAGATGGTGACGCTAGCAATTGGTCATCGCCTGTAGTGAATTGGGCTATTTATTGCATGAGATCCTATTTATTAATTAAGTATTAAAGTTTCATTATTATAATAGCACTATATTAAAATAATATTATAAAATAATGTTGTATTGGTGAAGCTTAAGTGAAGTTGCATTTGGAAAACTTTGTAACAATGGGGGTTATAAATATGAGCTCATTTTGATGGAAGAGCATCCAATTATCTTATTATCTATTTGCTTTTGTTGTCTAGGTGACATTTTCTAAGATTGATCTTCTTCTTTGCCCTTGCTGAAGTATAAGGGTTCGGAATTGAAAGTGTCTGGTTATTCACAACTGAGGTATTGTGAATTATTTTGGAGTATTGTCTGAATTGAATTATATATTTTCCCTAATGTTCTAAGTGTGGCTGGGAAACAATTTATATGCTGAAGGACTTGGGGAAATTGGAATTGTGTTTGGGAATTATGTCTGAATTTGGGTGTCAATCTAGAGATTAGATTTGTGAATTTGTTGCAGCCTTCTGACTGTTGTTACTGTGAATAGAAGGCCATTTAATCATTTCAGCTTGAGGCATTTTTCTTCTATGATATTCACACAGTGGTGGC
This sequence comes from Cupressus sempervirens, assembly GCA_028749045.1. Classification (NCBI taxonomy): domain Eukaryota; kingdom Viridiplantae; phylum Streptophyta; class Pinopsida; order Cupressales; family Cupressaceae; genus Cupressus; species Cupressus sempervirens. The sequence goes on from CM053792.1 coordinate 564,604,296, forward strand.
ATTGATGAATTAACAGTTTGTTAGTCTGCCTATAGCTGTTATCGGGCTATCAACCAGAGCACCAAGTTTGGATGATATTTTCTTGTTTTTTCTTCAACACCTATATTGGCAAAATTCTCCATATCATGGGCAACAACATTACACTCCAAGCTGGTAGCGTAATAACTGTTGTAACAGTACCAGCATAGCAGATCGGTTGAAGGCTGTTTTCCACTGTCATGTTCAGGATCTAGGCATCGGAAATCATTGAAGCCTGCAATAGTATGTCTCCCCTACAAGAAGTATTAGGTGCAATGTTTTGGTTTTACAAATACTTGAGTTTGTGATCTGCAAATAATTATTGTGCAAGGTCAATAAAAGGTAGTGGAATTTTTGCATTGTTACTCTTTCTGATTTTTTCATTTCAGTCAAGTTGTGTTTGCAAACTTTAGCTGAATAAATTGTAAATCAACTACAAATTGTTATTCATTCAGCATTGAAGTTCTATCTCTGATACAAATATTGCATTCAAAGGTCCTTGTTATTTTGGAATTATGAGTAGCCCAAATTACATATCTCAAAAAAAAAATGACTGAAGTAATAAAGGAGCACCACACCATAACTTGTTCATTTTTTTAGTGTTGTCAGTTAAGAGTCCTAGCTGGTTCTTTACATGCCATGATGTTTGTCCTTGCACAATTGTGGGAGGAGAGATGGTTTGGCTTTCTAAGTTGCTCTCTTTAGAGATGTTCACTCCTATGACACCTACTATTTGATTACTCCACCATTTCCAGCATAGTGTTGTGGTGATTATGCTAGTTTGCCAGACACTATCATTTTCATTAGTGCGGGTATTATAGGAGTTGGTTGGTGATATCAAGGAAATCACACATGTTCACTTGGGATCCAAGTGGAGCATTCCCATGGGTGGTTATGTATCAGGAAGCTAGGTGTAAAGATTTGTTCTGTTTCTTTCTTGATAGAGGTTGGCATTTTGTTAAGCTCTCAACACCACTTGACATTAGAGGTTTATTGACTACAACTGGAGTGAGGTTCTCAGTGCAGTAGACAAAATCTTATTTTATGATGGCAGCACATGGCAGGTTGACCTAACTAATAATGCACGTGAGATGAGTTGGGATCCTGACATTCCGTTGTTTGCTGCATTGGTTCATGTTAAGTTGCTTCACAACTCTGAGGTTTGAAATGTTAATACCAATGAAACATAGAAGATGGTAAGAGCATCAATCTTGAGGCGAATATGGGATCTGGGCATTTAATTTCAGCAGGCATGTGCAGACTGCTTCAGGGAAAGCAATACCTGGGAAGGGAGGACTGATATGTCCACTTTTCTAGGCCATTAATTTGATGTACCATTAGCCCATTCTGCGTTAGTCCTGTGAACTAATTGGGTTGCTCAAGGATCAAAGTGAGTTTTGGCCTAAGCAGTTACAATTTCTGACCAATCAGGGTTGTTTTAGTGGGATTTCCAGATACTTACTATTTATAGTGAGTCAACAGGGCTCATATTCTTGGCATTTCAGTGTTGGACTGGGAGCATCTTGCTGAGATCAATCCAATGAGCTACCACACAAGATTATTCGAGTCCATTTGATCTGTATTTTTACTGATTGATTAATAAAGTGACTATTAAACTTAAGTTCATATTATAATAGGTCACTTTATTATTATAAGAGCACTTTATTCATTAAAGAGGGAAAAGGGATATTTAAAAGAAAATAAAGAAACAAAGAAAGAAATGTGAAGAGTCACCAGGTTGTGCTTAAAAGAAAAAGAGAGCTCATTTGCAACATGTGTGGATTATGTATGGATTTCTTTCTTGGATGATTTAGAAGCTCAACTTTCAGCCAGTTTTAGGCTGGATACCCTCAAGCTTGGACACAATGGATGAGAACCTATTATCTATTGGAGAATCACATGAGTATCTCAGTTGTGCTTAAATATTTGTTTTATATTATCCATGACTGTAGTTTTATGTGTTCACAATTGGATCTTGTTATTATACTGTTGAAGATTGATATGCAATAATATTTCTTAGATTATTTTTATCTGGGTATTTTCTAGTATTCAGTTGGATAATCTAGAGTCTATTACATGAATTTATATGTTTATATTTCTGAAATATATTTGAGAAAAATCTTGGGGAAAATAGCTTGCTCGAGATCTTACACCCATGAATGGTTCTAGCATGGTATAACCACTATTTGGTATTCCAAAATTGTGTCCAACATAGAATTCATAGAAAGGTTGATATAACGGTTTGATAATAAAGATCAAAAGTAGTATTATAAAGAAATAAGCAAATTTAAGCAAAGCAGATCAATTGAGAGTATATTGTGGAGTTTCAAAGAGCTTTTGTCCTAGTTCTAGAAATATCTGAAATACGTTTGGTTGTTCTTCTCATGGATGATTTCATAGACCCATTAAACGGTTTCCTCAAGGAATCAAATCAAAGTACTCTACAAGAAACAATAAAGAAAGCAAGCGATATGGACTGGGAAATTGTTAAGAGCAAAACTACCCCAAAATAGGTAACAACCCCTAAGGAACCAGCTAGTATAGTTCCCAACAAAGAGAATCCCATAAGATTCAAGTTAGATATGGAGGCAAGACAAGAACTCAGGAGGAAGGTGTATTTCACTTGAAAGGAACCTTAGGCCCTAGGGCATAGCTGTATGGGAAGAGAACAAATCCATTACATTTAAGTAAGATCAAACAGTGAGGGAGATGATGATGAAGATATTGATAGAAGTGACTCAGACGAGGAGGCCAAGGCCCCTTCTACCATGAAGAAAAGTGAAACCCTAGCAACAATATAAGTGTCCCAAACAAGTACTTTCCAAGTTCAAGGCACATTACAAGGACGGAGCATTACCATACTATTGGACAGATGATCTGCACATAACTTCATCAATCACAACCTCGTTACATCGCATGGGATGCCCGTCACCAAGAAAAGGGAAGAAATAAAATTTTGTATGTAAGTATTTAAAATTTATTGGTCAATGCCTTCACCAGAAAGCTAGAATATACATTAAGCAAGACAGGGTACCATAAAGGATTACATGTTTTCCATAAAAGGGTCACATTTCAAGAAAGGAAACTTGCAGGAAACAAGTGAAATGTATAATATGTAGTTAAGACAAATATAACTTACCCAAGATTTAGAAGGCCAGCTACAGTTCTAACACTGATGTCAAAATCCACCTTTGGTTGTACTATAAAATTCCCTTCTCTGATTGGCTGCTTTACAAGAAAATACGAGAAAAATAACATTTATATTATTTAGCCTATGACTTTCTAAGCTCTTTATAAACCCAAACCAATACACCATACAAAGCCAAATCCTGTGGCAATTCAAAACTAACACTTCTACTAGTGAAAAAGGAAGAAACTCGTAAATGAAGAATTAAATGATTTTAAGATGCATACCTCTCGTATCAATAAGGCAAACCTTCCTTCACACATTCTGACACGTATACAATCACTTTCTGTAAGTTTCCCATTTGAAGGTAAATTCGGTAATCGTAGATAAATATCAGTAAAATTCTGGACTGTGCTGCTCATCTTTTCTTTGCCAAGAACCCTTATTATTTCTACAGGTGGGACCTGGAAATAACCAAAATGTAAGTCATGTATGTTTGTTTTAGCTCAACCTTAGAACTGACTGTTGATGCATCTCCCTGATATTGAAAACTTAAAGCACTATAATATCAAGCTGAAACCATCACTCATCAGAGCATGATATATTCCAAAATCTGTACTAGTTTATGTTGAGGTAGTTATATTCCGATATTTTTCTATTCTTTTTATGGCATAAATTTCTAAACCTCTCTACCATGAAACTTTTGTCAATACAGTAGCCACAGAATGTCAGAGATATTCAATCAACTATACACTAAAAAGAAGAATGTGTAGGCTGTGCTAGACATTTGACAACAAACACTGAAGAAAAGGACAACAAAAAAATCATGCAAAATCTAGTTTCCTTACTTTTTGAAAGCATAATTGTAATTAATCTTTTTTTTAAAGAATTAGTCTGAAAAAGTTCAACCTCAATCAATGAAACCAAATTTTCTAGGCTTGTCAGGCTCGCAAGAAGAGGAAAAACCTCCTTCAGCAACATTACGCACAAATTCTTTACTTCCACAATTGTAGCTTCTAGTAGATAGTTTTCAAAATGCATCAAAAGTTAACTTTCCCCCTCCACACACAGATGCACACAAGCAATCATGGTTTGAAATGCCAATTTTCAATTTGAGAAAAAGATTAAATCAAATCTTGGTAATGGGCATGTAATAAACTATATTCTTACATCTGTGATACATGGGGCCAACCAATGTTTAATGTGCATAAAATTATTTGTTTAAAGAGGGCCATTAAATGATATAAGCTGAAGTCAAAGCCTTGTTTCTTAAGAAAGAAAATGAGGGACTTAACTTCATTGCTTATGGTTTTTGTCCAATCTCTTATCGTCCACGTTGCAAGGACCTTCTTTCTATCTATCTTGATGCTAGTGAAGAAGAATTTTATAAGGGTTTACTTTGGCCGAACAACAATTTTGATTCTTAAGTTGATGTAATGTCTCCTTTTACCACACCATGATCAGTGGTTTGGATTAGCCTGTCAGTGGTTCTCATAGGCTAAGTCAGTTGATTAGAGGGTCTCAGTCGGCAGAGCTAGAGGTCGATTTCCATATTAGAGGACAAGAGTGTTCATGGTTGCTCTTTATTTGGTTCAGGTTCACATACTTAATCTTTACAGTGTCTATTCAGGAAAATTGGTATTTCTATTGTTAGCAAAGCACCTGAATATGTTGTGCAGTTATTCAAGGACTTACTATTTATAGTAATTCAGTTTTGCACTATTACTATATTTGGAAGGGCACTCGGATATGGCTTGTGCAGTATATATATCCAGATTTATTGTTGATTCCTTGGAGGAGATTTTATAGCATAAGTTCATGATTATTTTATTACTTTATTAATAATATATTTTAAAAGGGCTAATTTTAAAATAATAAAATACATGGGGCCAATTGATGTTATTAATGTGCATAAAAAGATTTGTTTAAAGAGGGCCATTAAATGATATAAGCTAAAGTCAACACTAAAGTCAACGTCATGTATTTTAGAAAGTAAATGAATTCATAAAATTGAGTCGTTTAAAAGATTTGTAAAGGAAGCCTCATGATTGAACTTAATGGAGGGAATATATAAAGCCTTCTCAAGAATCGATTCATTATGATGAATTGATTTCTTGTCTTAATTTTGGCATGGGTTCTTGGGATTTGGTGGTTTTGGTTCATGGGTTTCACGGCTCGGAGAAGGTGGATTGCTTCGAGGATTCCCCATTTGAGGGGTTGATATAAACACTAAAAATTTCTTTGGCAGGTGGCTTATCTCAGAGGTACATCCATGCTTCATTTGGTGAAAGGAAATTGAGAGTTGCAGGGTTATTCAGAACGGTTTGAATTAGTTTTCAGGAGTATTTAGTGCAGAGATTGTTCTTAAGTGCTAAAAATAAAGAAACACAGCATATTGACGGTGTTTGAGGCAGTTTGAAGGCAGCCATACCATATATTCAGCCACGTGAGCATTATAGGCATGATGCCAGGTTTATAGGATTGTTCGCATGGCATCTTGTGGTTGCATTTTAGGTTCAATTATCAACACCTAATGATGTCCTTACATCGGGTGCAAGCAGCAAGCAATCTTGTAACAGAATTCAAGGTAGTGTCTCATTCCAAGTGTTATATAAGTTGAAAATTTCACCTCTTGATGTCAATAAATGCAATTGTATTTCAATTAAATTACACAGTCAATAAAGTTGAAATACTTCTCCTTTGATTTGAAAAATACTCTATAATTATGATATTTGAAGGAGAAGATGCCGGCAGACCTGTTCCTAATGTTCATGAGAATACAAAACCTTGTGATAATCGTGGAATTTCATATTGCTTCTAAAGATTAAAACGTTAATCCATAACCAAAGGATGTGATGGAATCAGGATGAGGAACTTAAACAGTACTCCTTATGTTATTTGGCACTCTTTTAAAATAGGGAGATGTTCAAACATAGCCTACAACTGGCCACAATAGATGAAGGGAAGGTAGAGTACCAATACAAAAATGGTGTCTTGTAGGACAGAGGTTCCAATGATTGTGATTGCAAGGTTTTTAGAGATTCTTCATGTGCTCCAATTCTTAGAGGCCTAGGTCACTCTGTTAAACGAATACCACTGTCAATAAGGAAGGTATTGACACCACTTTCTTACGAATCAAAGAAGGGGCATACACACAATTTCATTGATTGCTTTTGTAAAAGCCAAATAACATCGTTAGGGTATATGGATGCCCTCAGGGTCCTAAGAAAAGGCCATTGTTTTTGTCTGAAGGTCTTGCATTTCTAGAGTTTATATGGCAAAGGCTCTACCTAGAAAAATAGGTGATATGTCCAAGAAAGAGAAAATTCTTGACCCATGTTTCCAAATTTGAAGGATATTGAATTGGGTCTAATATGTTGAAAGAGATACAAAAGTTCTTAAAAGAAAATTATTACTTGCCACCACATAAAGAACGATTGTGTGACCCTAAGGACCACATCAATTCTACAGTTAAATAATTGTCGTATAAATAGTTTGCTAGGGAAGATCTAATCAGAAAATGCCTCACATTTGAGGAAACTGCATAGAGGGAAGAAGTAGGATATCAAATATAAACTTAAGGAGGATACATAGGACTTCTTGGGTTCTTTGAAAAACAATCCATTCTTGAGTGCCGAGGTGATACTAATGAGGTAATCAATGAACTCAATGCACTAAAAGTAATGTTCCATTGCTAGCAATACCGGGTTGTTCGTGCTACACGGTCTCAATTGCCCATGGTCAATTGCCCATCTTGTACGGCCTCAGTTGCCTATGTTGCGCGGCCGTAGTTGCCTATGTTGTTGTAATGTTCCATTACTAGCAGTATTGGATTGTCCATGCTACAAGGCCTCAGTTGCTCGTGCTCAATTTCCCGTGTTGCACAGCCACAATTGCTCGTGTTGTGTGGCCTCAATTGCTCGTGCTACGGTAGTCAAGGGAGGTCGTCCGGTAGTCCAAGGGAGGTCATATGATAGTCAAAAATGTAGTACGGTGATCAGGTGATGTGGGGTAACCATGGGGCTTACTTTGTATGGTGAAGGGTGTACAGAGAGGAGTGGGAAGTCAATCGTATGGTCCAGGAGGAAGTCCATATGGTGGAAGTTGTGGGTAACAGAAGGCAAATCCATACGTAGACTATTATTAAGACGACTGAATGGAAATGGGCCGTATGGTGTGTGCAAATGTATGGATGAAGTCGTGTGGTGGCAGAAGAAGAGTTCAAACAATACAACCATGAACAAGATAAAATCGAATAATGGAAAGTGAACATAGAGATATTCAATAAATATTTGTAGACAAGATGGTGCTCCGATTTGCTAGATCCGAGCGAAGTATTACATGCAACAAAATAGGGTGAAGGTTGACTCTCCCCGAAACCGGAATAGCCAAGTAGGGAAGATCTTTCACTTACAAAATGGCGAACAACAGAGAATCCCAACGAGAATTCACAGTACAAAGAAATATAATCCAAATCGCATACCTACGACTACCTACAAGCCATGCTTAAATACTCGTTGGGAAAAACCTTTCCAAGGGTGTACAAAGATAGCCAATGGCAACACTTACCAATGGAAACTAAAACAAAAATGGATCCGAGATATACTAAATCAATCGGAAACACACATACAAATATTAACTTGGGGCCCATATTAATTAATTAAAGTAACTAATTAAAGGTCCTTTTATTTAAATTCTAGAACCAATTAATTAATTAATTTAATTTAATTATTACATTAAAATTGGGGACATTACAGTAAAGGATTACGCAAAAATGGATCAACGCTTATCTCCCCCCACATATATCAAGATGATTTTCAAGGTTATCGTAATCCATAGATTTTGCTAATGAGAGAGAGAGAGAGAGAGATCATATCTCAGAGGTTTATGGAAGAGAATACCGTACAACTTCCCTATTGTGCACAGAACACTACCATACGCCCAATTTATCTTCCTAGAGGTGACGTTGGGAATGGAACATTACAACTCGCATGGATCGAAGCTCGCAAAAACAATCTCCAATGTCTACCAAGGGAATAAAGAACATGTTACCAGCAGCCACCAAAAGAGCTCTAACTCCAATACAATCATTATGTAAATAGAGGAAAAGGTCCACAAATATGCCTCAAACATAACCCCAAGCTCGTAGAACATGGGGTCCACAAAATGCAAGCTCGAGGGTAAACAAAAAAGTGTCCCACACTTTGATACCAAAAGAAATATCTACACCCAACTTCATCTTCCCCAAAGGCTTCCAATTCATCAAAGACAACAGAACAAATCTAAAAGTCCAGCAGCTCTACTTCATCCATTCAAACATCAAAATCTTATGAATCTCAAAAACCCAATCAACATGCTCACTCATAGGTACAAACTTAACAACCAATATTTCACTAACAATTTCTACAACTAATCACAACCAACACTAATAACATCCTCAAACATGAAATCCATGTCAGCAACATCATGAAATTGCAAACCCAAATCCACAATAGTAGTAACATCCATATGATCAATATGTAGATCCATGTCCACATAAGCAACAATAGAATCCCAAACCATTCAAGCAACAACATGTGAATCCAAAACCATATTCACATCAACAACAATAGTAGCTCCTCATCAACAAAAGTGCAACCCTCATCATCAAAAATGCAACCCTCATCATCAGCGATCTCATTGTCCACAATAAGATGCTATGAATTCCCATGTCAAATAATCCATCTTCTCATGAAAAACAAAAGATGCCTCATCTTCAGCTCAATCAACCTTTACCTCTTCCTCAACAGCAAAGTGTCTTCTTCTCTGAACAATCCTTCGAACAGGCTAGACAACTGTAGTTCTAATCAATAGATGCTAACTCAAACAAGACCATCGCCTTTTCAATCCTCTAATTGAATTTTGCCCAAAACGGATTCAACTTATCCACAAGGTTCCTCTCTTAGTGCAAGTGAATCACATCGGCGATCTGTTCACCCAAGGAAAAATTCATCTCTCACATCAAGGTTTCACAACCAAAACAATCCATCTATGAGTCCTTTGCACTTGCGAGCCAAAATTATGATCTTCAACCTCACAACAAAGAGATCTAGGGCTCCACAGACAATCAATCCACCACACAACCAGCACAAGATCGAATTTTGCTCTAATACCATCTGATGCAGTGCAAGGCAGGGTGTACCCCCCTTGGAGGTGACCTAGCCCCCAACAAGTAACCACACAACGGAAATATAACATTAACACGAATATTCAGATCCAAAATAACACTTATTTCATAATAGCAACATAAGGTTTACATCCAACATGTCTGGTTGTAAGACCTTCCCAGTTACGGCCATTACAAAGAAGAATAAAACTTAATCCTCATATGCGAAGCTCCGTCTCCAAGCTATCCTCCCTCACAATGCTCTTATCTACTCCATGCTAACAACTTCCTACTCTAGACATCACAAGACTGTTTACTTATACCAAGCAAGCCACAAGTTGGCCTGACAGATTACATTAAAGAAACACTCAAGCCACAAGTCGTCTTGGGAGATTAAATAAAATTAACACTTACGACTGGTGTCAAGTTTTACAAAAGTAAATAACTCATAAGATAAAAAAAACATTATGTGGCCTTAACCATAAGGCCACATGCCATCTGACGATCCAGATCCAAGATCATATCAGATAACTCCCATGGATCGAAGCTCGTGAAAACAATCTCTAGAGTCTGCCCAAGGAAAAAAGAACACATTCCCAGCATCCACTAAAAGAGCTCTAACTCCAATAAGATCACTCCAATCATTATACAAACATAGGACAAGGTCCACAAATATGCCTCAAACATAACCCAAAAGATAGGACAAGCTCGCAAACTATAGGGTTCACAAAATCCAAGGTCAATGCTCCTGCATCAAAAAAGCCTTAGTATTTTATAATGTGTGTCGAGTCTTCCTTTTCTATACACGCCTCACTTTTTAGTGATATCGCTATGTTTTCTATAACGTAAGCATTTTTAGTGACATCACGATATGTTGTCATTTGTCCCGCTCGTCACAACCATTGCCTTTGTTTGTAGTTAAAATTTCATCAAGATACAATGGCAGTTACGTTATTGATTGAAAAAATGTTTGATCTTTAAGTTTAGCAATAACATGAGATTTATCCATGTCCCCAAGTCTAGAAGTGGGTCAACTAGGCCTTGCTTTTCCCTCCTTACATTGGTTTACGGATCTGACAAGGTCGACCAGATACTAACATGTGGAGATATCAACGGCGCTGCGTCATTTGGTCTATCGAATCGGGCTTCTGAAGTAGTTAAAGATAGAACATGTCAGATGTTGGTTGCTATATTGCTTGGAAAAGTGGTCTTTAAAGGTAGCTATATAGTGAGATTTCACCACGTGCACTTCATCTCCAATGTGAAGTGCTTGGTGGGTCCTGCTACGGTGGAAGATTCCTTTTACCTCATTGGTCCACACAATGATTAGTTGGATTCCTATCAGAACCTATCGGAAGGGCAGATTCAACTACAATTAAAGGTTGAACGATGAAGGGTCCTGTCGGACAGGGACCTTTTAATATGAATTAAAAAGGAACTTGAGCAATAAACAAAGCTAAACAAAGGCATATGTTAAACTACATGAAAGATCTAATAGCTTTTGTGTTATCTCCTTCAAAGTTGCTAAACATATATCTTTAGTAGTATAGCATAATTGTGACACATGGAATCGCTTGCCCTATGAGCTTTGAAAGGTCAAACAATGATGTGGAGTTTATTCAGCGTTATTCTCATGTTTTATTGGTCAAAGATGGTGGTCCAAGTTGGTGATGTGGATTTTCAACGACAATAAGAAGGATTGTGAGTCATACATGTCAAAGTAGATGAAGATCAATGGCAAATATTCAAAATTGAATTAAAAAGTATAAAAGTGACAGTTCCCTTTAATGTGTGAATTCATTTCGCACATGTTGCGAATTTTAGTGGTTTTCTGAGGTAATTTAAATCATAATTTTGCAATTTTTAATTCATCAAAAGCATTTGTCTCAACTATTTGAAGCTCTAAAAATTCAGAACTAGGGTACATTCATAGAATTGAGAAGGAATTTCATAAAGAAATAGAAATTTTATGCCCTAATTTGAAGAGTTCTCTAATATTTTCTCATTCTACGAATTGGATGCTAGGGTTTTCCTTTATGTAGGGTTTTCCTTGTTGCAATAAGTAATTTGGGACCCTAGTCTTGTCATTACCTTAAGAAAGAAACCCTAATAGGTGGAAACTGTGAAATTGTAACCATGCCTCCATAAACCCACTTTTGGAAACTTAAGTACGAGGATAGGCACCTTTTTTTATGGTTTTCTTGATCAATTTTGTAGGTAAATGATGGAGAAGTTGTCTCCAACAAAATGAAAGAAATTAAACAAAGATATGTCCTAGCTTAACAGAAAAATATAGGTGTGTAAGGGATTCTTTCATGCCAACTCCACCGTTAGAAATTTTCAGAGAATGGTATGGTTAATGGAACATGGGAAACCTGCTTTGGAAGGCATGGCTCTATGACTTGGGTAAATTGGTGGTCCCTACAGTGTTCTTGGATGTCCGCATATTACTTATGCTAGCAAGCAGCTATGACCCAATTACTAAGCAAATCAGAGATTTCGAAGGTGAGACTCCAGTAAAGATCAACGCCACTAAGATTAAGGCTACTTTTGGTTTGAACGACATATCCCCAAACATGGATGACATTGATTTCAAGAGATTTGAAAACTCCTTTGATTACACTTCCTCGAAGGTTTTGGTAAAGATTATTGATGCACATTTGAATTGTAGATGGTACAAAACTCACTATGAAAGACTTCGGAGAGAAGCTCTGTGAAGTAAAGAAATCTGAAAAATCAATTAGGGATAAACACACTTTTGTGTGTCGAGTCCTACGATTACCAAATGATGGATATTTCACCAAAGCAACTTTGTGGGCATGTCTTCAAATCCAGACCCCCAAATATGTTGCAATTTATAACTATGTTGCATATTTGGAGGAGAAAATAAATGAGGGATTGACATTGTTGCATGATGGGCAGGCCCCAAAGTTTAAGTGGTATTCCTTTGTTATGCATATGATCCTATACAAAAACATGCCATATTTCAGAGAATCCATGACTTTGAATCTTGAGGAGGAAGGTAAGGCATTCCCAATTCAATTGTTGTCTACTATCATGTCCCCTCACTGGCCAAAGCCAAGCTCTATTCTATTTGATGACCAATTTGCTAGTGCATTAAGGAAAAGACTAGTAATAGCTTTGGAGAGAATCCCATCTCCTTTGGTTAATTCCTTGAGACCTATTGAGTGGAATGTTTCCCTCCTACCTCCCACCATTGGGGAGATATCATCCCTTATCCATACAGTATTGTGTTTAGAATTTATGGTTTCCCAAGTGTTCCTCTTGTCATGCTTTTCCATGTCACTTTAAGAATAGAATTTTTAGAGATAATGAGACAAATAGGGGAACTACAGGATAGAGATCTTCCATGTAAGAAGGGGCAAGGAAATTGGTTGAGGTGTCCCTTGCTAATCAAACTGATATTATACTAGGGAATTTTTTTGTTAAATGTTTTGGTTAAATAAGCAAATCTATGTCATTAGGATTAAAGTCTAACTCTGTGACACATATTAAAAAAAACTTATAATCATGACAAATGCATGTAATAAGCAATCTGTAATATTCCCTTTATTCAACAATATATATGATACTGAAGTTACATTAGCAGAATATATATAAGGGAACGTTTGGAACCTGAATAAGTGTGAATCGCCAACGGTTCTTCAGAGCCCTTATTTGCTGCCGAATCTCATGAACAGTCGGTTTCTTTCATAGAAGACAGACCAACTGTATCGAACCCTTGGAAAAAGATGCAACCCGTGAATAAGTCATCACCAATTCCTTACAATATGTCCGCCGGAATTAATCGCAGACTCAGTGAAAGAAACCTGCGGATGGTTGCCGTTTTATTAAGTAAATCGTCCAACCCCTAAAGCGATCGAGCGGATGAATCGCCCAAGTTCAGACCCGAAATCCGTTTCCAAATCTCTTCACGGAAATTGGTGCCTGCGAGTTTATTGTTGCCCGAATTTTCGTCCTAGCAATATTACTTTTTGGTGCCGAATTAATCACAAGGAAGGTCGCCGGAAATCAGCTAGCCGCGCTCTTATTTGCTTCGAAGGAAATCGTTGCCTGTAATTCTTTCGTTATTGACTGAATTTCCTCCCTTTCGTCATGAGATGTAAATCAGACTCTGGTCTGATTCCAACCGATATTCTTGCTTCCACTGTAGATTTCTTCAATCCTGCACTAGCTTGAATGCCGGTGATTTATTCCTCTCAGTTAATTGATAATGCAAAAAACCTTCACTTGGCCTTAGGCCACGGATTTCAACCCTAATGAGATGACTGTAATGTCACCTCCAGTTTTGCAATAATTCAGGTGATATCTCACACCCTCAAAATTGCTTATCGATGGGAGTTTTCGTTCCCAAAGATAACTCGAGAATTTGCAGACCAAATGACTACAAATTGCTCCAACTGAAGAAGTAGAATCCACAAAACCCGCTTGTCCCAATGGGTGCCTCTTGTCCTCTATTTATTCACTTTTTTGAGAAGTTGCTGGAAGCTTCCAGAACAACTTATTATAATAACTTATTATAATGTATTTTATTATTAATTAACTTTATAAAATTAAATAAATAACTTTATAAAGTTAAAGTACAATCTCAATTCGTCATTAAGACAAGTAGGCCCCACTTACTGGATAATAACTTTATGAGAGCAAGAATGTAATCATCTGTCAACAAAATGACTCTCTTCCAAAATTATTTGCCTACGAGAGTCAATGATAGGCAAATCTCTGGTAGAAGTTATGTCGCTAGAAAGGGGACATGACAATCCGCCCTTCCTGAAATTGCTTGTCCTCAAGTAATCTTAAAGCTGGATGCTGCAAAATTGTTTCATTTTCCCAAGTGGCATCTTCAACTAGTAGATCTTTCCATTTAACCAAATATTCTCTGATCCAAAATGAATTCTGGCACTAAGATCAATTTCCCTTCATCATCCAAAGGAGGTAATACTGTAGAAGGTACCACATTCTGTCCTAGCGCCTTTTTGAGGCATGACACATGGAACACATTATACACTTTGCTATCTGCTGGAAGCTCAAGCTCATAAGCCAATTCGCCTATTCGTCTGGTGATCCTGAAAGGCCCATAATATCTAGGCTTGAGCTTTTCTGACCCACTTCTTTTAAGAGTAGATTGCCGAAAGGGCTGAAGCATGAGGTAAACCATGTCACCAACCTCAAAACTTCTCTTAGTTCTCTTTTGATCTGCATATTGCTTATATTGATTCTGTGCCCGAGCGATATTATCTCGAAGAGTGCTAATAATATCTTTACTTTCTTGAATCAAATTCCCGGCACGTGGAACCCGGACATCCCCCATCAGCAAGTCAGTAAAGCTCGGTGCATCATACCCATATAATGCTCGGAAAGGTGTCATCTGAATTGACATGTGAAAAGTGGTATTGTAACAATATTCACACAAATGAATCCATCTTACCCATGCCTTCTGCTGATCAGCCACGTAATTCCTCAAGTAGCCTTCCACCCACTTGTTTACTATCTTCGTCTGTCCATCAGTCTGCGGGTGATAACTAGTACTGGGTGTGAGCTCAGTGCCGCATAATCGAAACACCTCCTTCCAGAAATGACTCAAGAATCTGCTATCCCTGTCACTGACAATACTATGGGGTATCCCATGTAACCTGAGAACTTCTCTGAAGAATACCTCAGCTACCTGTACTGTTGTACAAGTCGTGGTGATGGGAAAGAAGTGAGCATATTTCGTTAGTCTATCTACCACCACATAAATGCAATCACGTCCCTGAGCCTTGGGCAACCCTGTAATGAAATCCATGGATATGCATTCCCACTTCTGTCTCGGGATGGGAAGTGGTTGTACGAGTCCTGCTGGGAAGGTGTGCTCCTGTTTATTCTGTTGACAAACAGAACACTCACGAACATATTGCAAAACATCCTTCTTGAGTCCTTTCCATGTAAACCGTTCCCACACCTGTCTATATGTTTTGAAGTACCCGGGATGACCAGCTATGGGTGAATCATGAAGAGCCTGCATAATAGACCATTTCACCTTCGATCCTGGGACTAAAAAGATCCTGTTCTTGTAAATGATCAAGTCATCCATAAGTGAATACCTGGTGTCAACAATTGTCCCATCAACTATCCCATATGCCCAAGAGTCTCTAACATACTCTGCAACAATCAAATGCTTCCAATCCTTAGAGATCGCAATCATCGCACTAAGTTGTGGCCTGCATGACAAGGCATCTGCTACAACATTCTGAGTGCCCTTAACGTATGATATATCAAAGTCGTATGCCTATAGCTTACTCACCCATTTCTGTTGTCTATCATTAAGATCTCTCTGCCCAAGGAAATGTCTCAAACTGTTGTGGTCAGTTTTTATACAAAACTTACCTCCTATTAGATACTGCCTGAATTTAGCTAATGCGTGCATGATAGCTAACATCTCCTTGTCGTAAATGCTGAATGTTCTCTCTGGCCCACAGAGTTTCCTGCTCTCATATGCAATAGGGTGTTTGTCCTGCATCAAAACAGCCCTAATACCATCTCCTGAGGCATCACACTGAAGTTCAAATGGCTTCGAGAAATCGAGCAATGCCAGTACCGGGCATGAAGTCATGATCCCCTTAAATCTGTCAAAACAAGCCTGTGCCTTTGCTGTCCAAACAAAAGCTCCCTTCTTAAGCAAATCTGTCATAGGAGCTGCATGTCATGAATATCCGCAAACAAATCTGCGATAGAAGCCACATAAACCAAGGAATCCTCTCAGCTGGGTCAGGTTCTTAGGAATAGGCCACTCCACAATAGCACGAATCTTATCAGGATCCATCCGTACTCCTCTGCTGATAATATGACCTAAGTATAATAACTCGGTCATACCCAAATCACATTTGGATTCTTTGGCATATAATGACTCTGCCTGCAAGTTCTTCAATACTGTCTCTAAATGCTCCATATGCTCACACCAAGTCTGACTGTATACCAAGATGTCATCAAAGAAAACCAACACAGATTTCCTTAGCTGATGATGGAAGACCTTATTCATGGTAGACTGGAAAGTAGTTGGTGCATTGGTCAACCCGAATGGCATCACTACAAACTCAAAGTGTCCACAATGACATCTGAAGGCAGTCTTCTCTATGTCCTGTTCTCTGACTCTAATCTGGTGGTATCCAGATCTCGGGTCTATCTTACTAAAGTAGCATGCCCCATGTAGTTCATCTATCAACTCATCAATTCGTGGAATAGGATATCTATTCTTAATGGTCTTCTTATTCAGCATTCTGTAATCAATGCACATCCGAAGAGAACCATCTTTCTTTTTTACCAAAACTACTGAAGAAGCAAAAGGAGACTTACTAGGTCTAATGTGTCCCATTGCGAGAAGCTCCTTGATGGTTTTTTCTATTTAATCTTTGAGCCTCTTTGGATGCCTGTATGGAGTGATCATAACTAGTTTAGCACCCTCTTCTAATTCAATAATGTGCTCAATCCCTCTATCAAGTGGTGTACCAGGTGGAATATCGCTGAATAACTTACTATACTTTTCCCTCAATATCTGGATGTCTGGATAATATTCTGTCCTTTGTTGTTCCTCCTTGGTGGGCATGAGAGTACACATGGCTGCCCATTCAATATCATTATGCCTCACCAATCTTTCCAACCGCCTGAGAGAAATGGTTCGGATGTCACTATTTCTGATAGCTCTCAACACATGCTGCCTCTCATTTACCTCAAACTTGATCTCCATGTCCTTGAGACGGAAAGTGACTTCCCCCAATAAACATAACCATGCCATACCCAGAACAATATCCAAGTCACCCATATTGACCACATGGTAATCTGCTTTAAACTCATAATTATTCAGACGTAAAGGCATGTCTCTAACCATTCTATTGCACTTAAGAGTGTATCCATCGGCCACCTGTACTCGGCGACCCTCAAACTCCTCTGTCTTGATTCCACGACGCTCAACCAGGCGTGCATCAATGAAGTTGTGTGTGGCACCCGTGTCAACCAATGTGATCACCTTCTGTCCTGCTAGAACACCACGTAACCTAAAAGATCCCTCTTGCTGAATACTAGACAATCGCCCCTGCTGTAAATGTAACTCAATTTCTTCCTTTTGTTTTGGATTTCCTGTTTCTCCTTCAAGTTCTGAACTACTGGGATCATCCTCATTTGCTGCACTGTCGGAATCTGACCCTTCGTAATATGCCCACATAACTCTGTTGGCCTTCCCTTTAGGTCTCAGAGGACAATCATGGTCCCTGTCATATGGGCCTTTGCAATAGAAGCATAGTTTCTTTCTGCGCAAATTGTTTAATGCTTCTGCATCCAAGGGTGTAGTGGATTTTCCTTTGGTTTCCATACTCTTCCCTTTGTTCTTTTCAAACTTCTTATTGTCTCTGAAAGAAGTAGTACTCTTGGAAGTGCATCTACTAGAAGGTGCTGTTAGCTCCATACTCCACGCTTTCCTCATGGCCTCCTGAAGTGTTGGTGGATCAAATGCCTTAATCCACCCCTTGAGGGGTTCAGACAATCCTTCTGTGAATAGGATAACCAACCGTCTCTCAGACACATCCTATACCATGACTGACAACCTCTAAAATTCACTAATATAAACCTCCAAATTGCCTGACTGTCTTAACTGAGCGAGGTCGCGAAAATAAATCTCCGGATCCTTTTTATCAAAATGTTCAACCAATCTATCCACAAAGTCCTGGTAAGATGTCACCTGGTTGTGCTGCAACGTAACCATCCCGTGTGACCACCAATCATGAGTTGCTCCCTCCAAATGCAAAGTGGCATATCTGATGGCATCTATCTCTGACATAGGCCTTAATGCCAGGAATGTATCCAACTTGTGAACCCAAGCCTGTGCTGTCATCTGACCACTACCATCGAAGGATGGTAAAGTAAGTTTGCTAACAGCTCGCTGCAACTCACTATCATGACCTCCTCTAGACCTCCTATTCTGATGGCTGCTCCTCATATGCTCTCTCCTTTGGTTCAGATAGCGGTCAAAGTTCAATAGTTCACGCACATGCAGTGGTAATGCTTGCCATTCAGCAATAGCAGCTCTGAGATCATCCTGAAAATCATCCGGCAATTCGTCTTCTCCTATCTCCTGAGCCTCTTCCCTTAGGAAAGTGGGACGAGTAGGCCTATTTGTTGTCCATGATCTGCGCCTAGGAGCACCTTGTGAGCCTGCCTCACTTCTATTATCATGATCATGTGTACCTCTACCCTGTTCCTGAATCCTAGGCTGAACAACTCTCTCCATTATGGTAGTCAAAGCTTGTAGTGACTGAGCTATTTCTTGCTGTCCGGTAGTCATAATTCTGTAAAACTCTCTGGTTTCATCGTCATCAACTCTGGGAAATCTAGGTGGACTCTGTGACTGTCTTTCGCCCATATCTCTCCCCTTAAGTATTGTTCTCCTGCAAATATAATATCTGGAATATGGTTGCATAAAATGTTCTACCCAACAAGATGGCACGAATACTGCTCTGATACCACTGAGATGTCCCTTGCTAATCAAACTGATATTATACTAGGGAATCTGTAATATTCCCTTTATTCAACAATATATATGATACTGAAGTTACATTAGCAGAATATATAAGGGAACATTTGGAACCTGAATAAGTGTGAATCGCCAACAGTTCTTCAGAGCCCTTATTTGCTGCCGAATCTCATGAACGACTAGTCGGTTTCTTTCATAGAAGACAGACCAACTGTATCGAACCCTTGGAAAAAGATGCAACCCGTGAATAAGTCGTCACCAATTCCTTAGAATATGTCTGCTGGAATTAATCGCAGACTCAGTGAAAGAAACCTGCGGATGGTTGCCCTTTTATTAAGTAAATCGTCCAACCCCTGAAGTGATCGAGCGGATGAATCGCCCAAGTTCAGACCCAAAATCCGTTTCCAAATCTCTTCACGAAAATTGGCGCCTGCGAGTTTATTGTTGCCCGAATTTTCGTCCTAGCGATATTACTTTTTGGTGCCGAATTAATCACAAGGAAGGTCGCCGGAAATCAGCTGCCCCGCTCTTATTTGCTTCGAAGGAAATCGCTGCCTGTAATTCTTTCGTTAATGACTGAATTTCCTCCCTTTCGTCATGAGATGTAAATCAGACTCTGGTCTGATTCCAACCAATATTCTTGCTTCCATTGTAGATTTCTTCAATCCTGCACTAACTTGAATGCTGGCGATTTATTCCTCTCAGTTAATTGATAATGCAAAAAACCTTCACTTGGCCTTAGGCCACGGATTTCAACCCTGATGAGATGACTGTAATGTCACCTCCAGTTTTGCAATAATTCGAGTGATATCTCACACCCTCAAAATTGCTTATCGATGGGAGTTTTTGTTCCCAAAGATAACTCGAGAATTTGCAGACCAAATGACTACAAATTGCTCCAACTAAAGAAGTAGAATCCACAAAACCCGCTTGTCCCAATGGGTGCCTCTTGTCCTCTATTTATTCACTTTTTTGAGAAGTTACTGGAAGCTTCCAGAACAACTTATTATAATAACTTATTATAATGTATTTTATTATTAATTAACTTTATAAAATTAAATAAATAACTTTATAAAGTTAAAGTACAATCTCAATTCGTCATTAAGACAAGTAGGCCCCACTTACTGGATAATAACCTTCTGAGAGCAAGAATGTAATCATCTGTCAACAAAATGACTCTCTCTTCCAAAATTATTTGCCTACGAGAGTCAATGATAGGCAAATCCCTGGTAGAAGTTATGTCGCTAGAAAGGGGACATGACATTGGTTTCTAGAAGTGACTTCTTTTGATCATTTCATATTACAAGAGGAGGGTACAAAAGGATTGGTGAAGCATCGAAACCTTATAAGATGGGGGTTAGTGTGTCCAGATTAAGTAATGCAGAAAGTTTCTATTAGGCATTGATGAGAAGGGAGAAGTTATCAACTCGATGATCACATAATTTCCATTTCCCTAATGATGTAATCAAAAATGAATTCAACCTAAAGATACAAGCTAAGAAATAGAGAAAATGGTTCGCCTACAGAGATATGATGGCTGAGATAAACAATTTTGACCCAAGATATGATTCAATTGGTTCTATAGATCCCATGGTATCAAAGATGAGAACACTTTTTGAGAATTTTGTTAAAATATATTTTACATTAAAAGAGAATCTTGGAAATTCCAAGAGTACCAGAGTTGTATTTGTTGAGTCTGCAAAGGGTCTTCATCTTCTGAGCAAATTGATGATAGGGCAGCCCTTTATGGTGAAATTGGGCATAAAAGACCAAGAAATGATGATAAGCTTGAGGAGACTGAGGAAGCCAAGAGAAGAAGAAAAGGAAAAGAATTGATGTTGTACCAAAGAAAGGCCTCTAGGCGAAAGCCTTTGGCTAGTGTGACATATAAAGGGTAGGAGGCGATTAATCCACGAAGAAGATCTCCTTCTCCCCCTTCTCAATCTGCTCCACTTGTTCCATCACCCACAGGAGAGCGCCATGAGATGATTCAAGAAAAAAAAACTGCTCCAAAAGAGGTGATTGTAGTACCTGCTGATGAAAATGGATAACAAGACGAGAAGGATAAGGGTATCAAAGAGATGCACCTAGACGCAGAATATGAAGATGAAGATGAAGAAGAGGATGTGATTGTTGTCCCTAACAACTTGATGATAAAGGGAATTTCTCCTATGCCTATTGCTCAAACATCAGATTTAACTGCTTAGGAGATAAACAATATGTCGCCTAGGGATCTGAGAATGGGGGCATGCAGAGAATTCTTGAATGATGACAACTTTGTCAAATCTATTCCTTTTCAACAATTCATATGGCAGCAACACATCCAAGAGTACCAACAAAAGGTTAAGGAGAAAAAAGCACAAAAGTCTGATGTTCCAGAGAGTGTTGTTGTGAATGAGATCATAGAAGAGCTAAATCAGAGGTTCCAAGCTCTTCCTACTAAAGAAGGAAGAAAATTGGTGCAAAGGGAAGGGATGTTAGTTCTACATAGCCTGGACCTAGCAGATGTTGTGGACTTTGATGCCATAAGAAAGAGCATGAAGTTGCATGGCCCTGAGTCTCACCGGGTTGGTAAGGCAATGAAGAGAATATACTATAGCAAAGATTATGCCACTTTGGTTATATGGTCTTTTAACACTTCCAATAAGCAAAGGGAAATTATAGATAAGGATACTAGCATCAGAGAAAATGTTACTTTGCAAAGGGTTAGGGACTCTAATATTGGTGAGGCTAATAGTAAAATGGTGGAACATGCTAAAGATGTTCATGGTGTAGCAGATAACGTAAAAAAGGATTATAATGATTTGACTTTAAGGTACAGAATAAATCCAAACTCTATGCAAATTTAGATACCCAAGTAAAATTGTTGAGAGAGAGAGTTGCAAAGTTGGAGGCAGCTAAGCTATTTGGTGAGGGTGTTGTTCCTAGATAGTTGAGAATCATGCTTGCCATATGGGATACTAACACCTCACCCATACATCAAATAATTGATGATGATACTAACAAGGCTTTAGAAGCATTGCACCATAAAGTTTTTAAGTTGGAAAGAAGTGTTGAACAAAGTTAAACAAGTTATGAGATGGACAAAAGAGGTATTGTTCATAAAGCTTTTCTTTACTCGCATGATAAGGTAAATGTCAGGTTGCCTCCAACTTATGAATGTTATTCTTTGTTACACTAAACAATAAGCAAGTTTGATAAGGATAAGCAAGTTGCCAAGCCAACCTATGAAAAGTACGTTCAGAGGATTGAAAAGATGAAAACCATTGAGTTGACATCCAAATTCGATACCAAGAGCTCTATATTGATCCCACCAACTGCCAGGTTGGTTAAATGTTTGGTGAGCTTTCATATGTTGCCAGATCATATTGAGGCCAAGATGATTTAGCTACAAAAAGGTTTTCATAAACTGGAAGATACATTGTTGCCACCTATCTTGGATAGACACAAGAAAATGAAACAGTATCAAGTGTGGCATTATGAAGCACTTGAAATAATAAATCAAGCATTAAATACTTTTGGACTTCAACATGGAATATTTTGATTTGTATGGGTAAATTACATACTTACATTGCCTTGCAAGACAAGGGGACGGCAGGACGAGGGGACAAGTTTCTGAGACAGAGGGACAAAGGGGCCTTGATTTAGGGACGGCGAGGGAACGGTGGAGGGACGATGGGGGTGGCGAGGGGAGCAGGGGTGTATATACTATACATATTGTACTTAAATGCTAGTTATGAAAAGATGTACTACAATTATACAATATAAGATATAAAAATGAAAAAACTTAAACATTGAACATTGAATTGAAGTTTTCAACTAGAACATCATGATTCATGATCAAATGACAAACAATGAACATTGAACATCAACAAATGAAAGAGTGTCAAATTATATAATTTTAAATTTATAATATTTATCAGTCTTAAGATATAGAAATGCAAATGTGAATAAAAATAAAGAATAGAAGGCTTTTGAACAAAGTAGGAGGACGGAATGGACCCCACATCTAATTTTCTAATGTCCCCCATCTTGTTGCCACAGGAGACATCCCAGCGTCCCCCCTTGCGTCCCTCCACACCCACAAGGGCCACAAAGACATCTCGCCATCTCAAAGACGTCTCACCATCTTTGGCGTAGGTGGCGCTTTGAGTGGCGCCACCCAAGACGCCGAGACATCATGCCCACGTCTCGGGTGCATCCCCATCCTAGGTGCGGCCCAGTTTTGGTGGGGGCACGCGTCCCCGTGTTACACTACTAAATTATTAGCTCTTGGTTATATTATGAAAACTTTGAGAAAGAGGTTACCCAATATGCAATCAAATACAAGTTATAACCAATACAGAAAGATGGCATATCGGATCGTGGATTTTGATTGGCCAATAGATAAAGAGTATGAAGCATGGGTTCAGCGCTACACAACTGTGGATGAGTCATTTTGTAAGGTCCCACTACCAGAACAGCAACCTGAATGAAGATTAGATCTTCTCAGAGAACATGCAGTTACACAAAACAGAATAAAAGTCATGGGTCCAAAGTGTCAGCATCAACTTATCAAGACTGACTAACTGCATGCATGTTTCTTTCTAACCAAGTATATTTTTGTTATGATTCAAAGTGTATCAAATTAAGATGTGACATGTGTTCCATTTCAATGTCTGAAGCTTGTTGCAATCCTTGCATATAAAAGGATTTTCAAGAGTTGGAATAGGCATCTGAACTTTATTTTATGACTACATGTCATAGTTTTCCATCCTTTCTGTGTTTTGAATCTGATATTTTGCCTGTACTTTGAGAACCAAGTTTAATATAAGGAACTTTGTTAGTACTTATCTCTGTTATGGTCATAAACTGTTGTTATATATTGTAATGTATCATTTTCAAGGAAATTAATACAAAGAGTTTATAGGAGCACTTTTTTTAAATATTTTGAGCAAATTTCTTAGGATTTTTAGTTGCAATTTTATTAAAATTGTATATCATTTTATATTTTTCTTTCAGTTTAATGAACTGAGTAAATGGTTATATAAATTGATAGGATCATTGAGGTGCAAGAATGGATTATATAAGTATATGGTTCAAAATAATTTTCAGATATGTCATTTGCAAGGTGAATGAATAGATCTAAATATTTCAGTATACAATATTGAGTCTGTTGACATTATTTGGATAAGGCACTGATCAATTTGTGGTGGTCAAGCAAAATTTCATGTTTTTCATAGTTACGATCAAATCAATTACAATCATCTTCATTTTGTGTTTTAGAGCTTGAATGTAGACCTTCACTTGTCTTGTGGGTTGATAGATCATGTGAGTAGTTGTTACATTTCCATTCTTGTTGGACAAGCACAAAAGAAATGAGGTTCAATTTGCTTTGTTTGGATTAGGTCTGAAATGATGTTGTAAAATGAAATGACTAATCCTAGGCATACCTGCTTATATTTTGCAGAGTTTAAAGAGTAGGAGGTGGAATTCCCTTGTCAGTTGGCCCAGGAATTTTACACGTATATTGGTCATGGGATTTAGCTAGTGTTAAGGAAATAAAACCTATGGTAGAGTTTAACCTCTGATTCAATTGTCTGATTTACTGTGAATGTAGATGCTTACCAAATCTTTTATTATGCAATAGTATAGTAGCTGAGGTATCTAATGCTTCAGGAATACTCTGATCCATTATTCTTGTGTTCAAACTATACAATGAATGATACTGATATTGTTCTTGTTTATTGGACGTGTATGTATATGCAGATTGCTAGTAATAATATGAGCGTATTGATATGTTTCTAGCGATCCACATAACTCAATATATGTATTAGTTTGAATGGACAGTCTCATGTAGAGACATGACTCTACGTGTCCCTTGGACATGCAGCGCCATGCCTTTACATGAGGCATTCTTTACAACCCTTAACTAACAAACCATTTACCATAATCATGATTGCTAATGACATATTGAAGGAGCCTGATTTCCATTGCAGATGATACTAATATATTCACAATAATATTTACATATTGTGTGCGACTGTAAAGCCATACACAATCCTTAGTCATAATTACAGTATGTGCAGATCGTAAGTGGTGATTACACAATTTGATCGCTTGGCATCTTTGATCAATCACTATCAAGATCAGATTGAACCATCTGAATAATCATTTTATACTGATATGCAAACATGTGTGTGTGTGTGTAGATTCAATATTCTGTGCACTAATCAGATATTAAATATCTGACTGATGCTATACATTCAACACTCCATCTTAGCGAGGGAGGATATGATTATCTCACAAGATGGTGGCCTTAGATTCTTATCAATCTTATCATTAAGATGCTCATCAACACATACATCCAAGAAGGATGCTAGTCATCTGATCTCCAACACATTCCGGCATAGTACTGAGTATAGTCTATCAGACAACAACTTCAATTGAATCATTATCTCTAGCTCATTCCAGGACTAATGTAGTCAATCATGATTTCTTTATTGTCATAGTTTCCGGCATAGCCCAGAATCAATAATATGACAATGAATAAAAATCAACACAAGCGATATCATGATCTCCAGCTCATTTCGGGACAAAAATTTAAGTCAATCGTTATATCTTTGTTATCAAACATCCTAGGGCAGCAATTTAATGAAGTCTATGATAACAAGTCAATCTATTGTTGAGGTCGTCACCTTACAATAGAGACCTAACATCTCATAAAATAAAAGATCGTCATCTTCCCACAAATAAACACATGTGCACAATAGTAACTCTTCAATTTAAGAGAACACACACACACACACACACACACATATATTTCACAAAGGAAATTGAGGCTGTTAGTCTCAGGAATTTATAACAACAATCACAATGTTACCATACCAAGTATTCCTCTTAAGTAAATCATTCTCACCTTAGCAAGAGGTTTGACAAATATGTCAGCAAATTGTTCTTCAGTGCTGATATATTCCAACTTAATGACACCTCTATCTACCATATCTCTAATTTAGTGAACAAGCATCTCTTTATGTTTGGATCTGTTGTGGAAGACTGGATTCACTAAGAGTTCGATTCAACTTTGATTATCACAATGAATGACTGTAGGTTATAGGCTTTCCAAATAGCCCAACCAGTAACTTCCTTAACCACACTGCTTCTCGAGCTGCCATAGATGCGGCTATGTACTCTACATCAATGGAACTTAGAGCAATAAACGATTGCTTCTTGCTATACTAGGATATCATTGCAGAACCAAGACTAAAACAGCATCCTATAGTGCTTTTCCGATCAGTCGAACATCTAGCCCAATCAAAATCTGAATATCTATGAAATTGTAACTCAACTTTTTATATTTCAGCCCAAGTCCAATAGTAACTCACAAGTACCTCAAAATGTGATTTGCTGCCATGAGGTGAATCTTCTTAGGTTCGCACATAAACTGACTTAGTGCATTTTAGGCATAACAAATATCAAGACGAGTGTTCACTAAGTACATTAACAATCCAATTATTTGTCTATAATATGTAGGACCAATGGCCTCAGACTCATGTCTCAGTTTTGAGTTTATGGAGATTTGTCTCCATGGGTATGGATAGTGGTTTGTAGTCTAGCATGCCAAATCTATTCAATATGTCAGTGGTATATTTCCCTTGATTTAGGAAAATGTATTCTCACTTTTGTCTTACTTCTAATCCCAACAAGTAGTGTAGAAGACTTAAATCTTTCATTTTGAATTCAGATGTGAGGTCTTGCTTACATTTAATAATAAGATGGTCTTTGCTTCTAATCGAGAAATCATCAACATAGAGAACTAGTATTAACATATCTTCCTTTGATTTCTTCAAGTATATGTTAGGATTTGCTTCATTTCTTGAGTACCCAAATTTGGTAAGGTAGCTATCTATTCTCTCATACCATTCCCTGGGGACTTGTTTAAGACCGTAAAGAGCTTTCTTCAATTTGTATACATGTGACTCTTTCTTGTGGATAACAAACCTTTCTGGTTGTTCCAAGTAATCTTCTTCATTAATGACTTCATTCAGGAATGTTGTCTTTACATCCATCTGATGTACCTTCCAAACTTTGGATGCAGCTATTGCAAGTATAGTTTCGACAAATGTGTAATGGGCAACAAGAGAAAAAGTTTCATCATAATCGATCCCTTCCTTTTGTGAGAATCCTATGGCCACAAATCTGGCTTTGTGTTGTTCAATACTATCATCAAGTGCCTATTTGATTTTGAGTAACCATCTTGAGGAGACAACAGATTTATCTTTGGGTCTTGGCACAATATCCCAAACATTTTTTTTTACAATAGATTGATATTCCTCAATCATGGCATCTTTCCATGCTTAAGATTTTAGAACTTCTTCAACATTAGGTTCTGACTTAGTGGATTCATTTAGGTGAGTAACATAACATGAAGGATTTCTTGTCCTCTTGGTTTCTCTAAGCATTTCATCAGGTGCCACATTGTTTTCTTCAAATAATTTTCTTGCCCATAAGGGTCGTTTCTTATTGAGTGGATTTGAATTATCTTCAGAATTAGGTGTAGTGGGTCCATTATCTTCTATGCCACTCTCCCTCTCAATTATAGAACTTTCATCATTTTCACGAATGGAATCATCATTAGGTTTTCCTATATCTTTAGAAGTTTTGAATGTAGCATCTTCATCAAACTTGACATCTCTACTAATTTCAATTGTCCTTGATCCTGACACATATACTTGGTAGGCTTTGGAAGAATCACTATAGCCAATGAATATGCCTTTCTTTCCTGAGGGCTCTAGTTTAGTTCTTTTCTCCTTAGGAATGTGGATATATACGGAACAACCAAAGATTTGTAAATGACTTAGATCAAGTTTGTTTCCTAAGAAAACTTTTTCAGGGGTTATGTTTTGTAGAATTGCATGAGGACATTTGTTTTGAATATATACAACAATATTAGATGCTTCTGCCCAAAATGATGTATGTAGATATTGATCGTGCATCATTGCCTTAGTTGCTTCAAGGATAGTCCTATTTTTCTTTCTCATACTCCATTCTATTGAGGCTTATATGTTAATAGTATACTCCCTCTTAATCCCAACAGATATACAAAATTCTTTGAAGTTCTCGGAGATATATTTTCCTCCATTATCAAATCTTGAAATTTTGATCTTCTTCCCCGTGTGGTTTTCAACTAAAGCTTTGAATTCTTTAAATTCGGATAGAATCTCATTTGATTCTTTTAATTTGAGGAAATATATCCAAGTTTGCCTAGAATAATCATCCACAAAGATGATGTAGTATGAATATCATCCTAATGAAGGTACTGACAGGGTCCACATAGATCAGTATGAATGAGTTCAAGAATGCTCTTAGATTTATGTTCACTAGGATGGAAAGGAGTTTTAGGGTTCTTTCCTAATGCACACCCTTTACATATTCCTTCATGTTCAGGTTTAAGGTTAGGTAAGCCTTTTACAATTTTCTGTATATAGGGTAATGCTCTAAAGTTTAGATTTCCTAGTCTTCTATACCAAATCTCATTTGTCTTCCCAGTTTCATGATTTAGGGCTAGATTTGTGGAATTACAACATTTGTCTAAGCTCCCTTCTCTAACTCCAATAGAACTAGCATTTTTTATATTTGAATTTTTCAACCAGCACAAAACTTTATATTCTTGAAAAGCAATTCAATATCCTTGATCTGCTAGACTAAATATAGAGATAGGGTTTCTTTTGATTCCAAGAACAAATAGGACATCTTTTAGGTGCAAGTCAACTCCAGTACTTAGTTGTACTAAACATGTCCCAACTCCTTTCACAGGGTAAGTGGAGTTGTCGCCTATTGTCACTTCTTCGGTTGAATATTCTTCAAGTGTCTCAAATTTATCTCTAAATCTGGTTATATGTCTAGAGACTCCACTATCGACTATCAAAGTTTTTTTATTGGTGTTTATCTCACTAGATAAGGCAAGGTAGAATAATGAACATTTTTCATTCTTGTCTTCTGTTTCCTTGACTTCAGCCTTGTTGACAGTATTTTTCTTCCTTTGGACAATACATGTGTGTATGTCCAAATTTGTCACATTTATAACATGGGACTTTTGACATATCTCTTTTCTTATAAGTTTTCTTTCCTCTCTTCCTTGTGAATTTTCCCTTTTTATTGCTTGATTTTATATTTAATGCTTGAATCTCTTCCTCTTTGTTAGAGATGATACCTCTTGAGATTAATCAAGCCTCTTCTTAAGTACATTCATTCTTGAGTTGATGATGGATGACTGATCCATTGAATAAATGATTCCCATGATATTGGTAGTCCTCTAAGGGCTATTAGGGATAATTTGACATCATTAACATTGTTTCCATTTGTAGAGAGTTGATCTCTTAATTCAGAGATTTTGGAGAAGTACGATGTGATTGTATCTCCTTTGTCCATCTTGATGTTTAGGAGTTGTTTTAAGGTAAGCAATCTCCTTGCATTGTTTATCTCAAATGTATCTTGAACGGTTTTGAACACTTCTTAAGAAATTGTTAGTTTTGCTATCAATGGAAGAATATGATCTTTAACTCCATCAATAATTATTTCCTTAGCTTTGTTATTCTGTCTTTTCCATCGTATTATTTCTGATTCATCTTTAGGTATTTCCTTGTTTTCCTCTATATATGACTCCAACTCAAGTTCTTGAAGTATTGCTGTGATTCGAATTTTCCATGAAACAAAGTTAGAGGCGCCTTCCAGTCTATCCTCAACTCTTAAATCGTTAACCATCGTTGATATAGAGAAATTTTCAGTGATATTGAATCAGTAACAGTTGGTTAATGCTCGCTCTACCAGCCAAGCGCTGATACCATGTTAAGGAAGTAAAATTTATAGTAGAGTTTAACCTCTAATTCAATCGAATAATTTACTGTAAATGTAGATGCTTACAATATCTTCTATACTGCAATAGTACAGTAGCTGAGGTATGTAATGCTTCAGGATTACTCTAATCTATTATTCTTGTGTTCAAACTATATAATGAATGATATTGATATCGTTCTTGTTTATTGGAGGTGTATGTATATGCAGATCGCTAGTAATAATATGAGTGTATTGATATGTTTCTAGCAATCAACATAACTCAATATATGTATTAGTTTGAATGGACAGTCTCATGTAGAGACGTGATTCTACATGTCCAAGGAACACATAGGGCCATGCCTTTACATGAGGCATCCTTTACAAACCTTAACTAACAAACCATTCACCATAATCATGATCACTGATTGCATATTGAAGGAGCCCAATTTCCATTGCCGATAATAGTAATATATTCACAATAATATCTACAGATCGTGTGTGACTGTAAAGTCATACACGATCCCTAGTCATGATTACAGTATGTGCAGATCGTATGTGGTGATTACACAATTTAATCGCTTGGCATCTTTAATCGATCATTATCGAGATCAGATTGAATCATCTAAATAATCATTTTATACTGATATGCAAACATGTGTGTATATATATGTGGGTGTGTGTGTGTGTGTAGGTTCAATATTCTGAGCACTAATCAGACATTAAGTATCTGACTGATGCTATACATTCAACAGCTAATCCTTAGAGATATTTTGTTTTAGCTTCTTATTGGTTAAAGTCTGTCGAATCAGAAGCCAACAAGCAACAAAAAACTTTTACAAGAAATACAAATCAGTACTTTCCCTTTTCAATTGTGTTGTAGGAATTTATTTATGGTTATCAGTTCTCTGTGATTTTCATGTCAAGTAAGTAAATGCTATTTTAAATCCTCTTTAGATTATTATCATTGCAATTTGAACATTGTGATTCCTTTGAGAAGTTGTTGTTCATATGTTTCTTGTCTAATTGGACTTTTCCAGTAGAGGTAAAATTCAATTGGACCAATTGTGGTGCCAGTTAATAATCAAATAATATTGATGACTAGATTAGTTGACAGATTCATCCAATTAGTGAGTTTAAAAATTGTCTCACAGGGTTATACATGAAGGTCTAGAAGAGGAATGACTCTATAGCCCAAAAAGAGGACGCAATGATTTATTTTATATATCCTTGTTCAAAACATAATCAAATTACAGTAGGAGAAGTAGAAGACAGAAGCAAATAATTAATTAGAGATCAAGAAAAGAAATAAGGCACTAGAAGTATAAAGAAGATAATCTAGAAGCAGTTAAAGATATCAACTAGTGAGTAAGACAATCAATCTATTTCAAGAATATATGTCATTCTGAGCCAATGTAAGAAACTAATAGGAGATATACTCTGCTATAAAAATAACCAGATTGAAGGATCAGTTGAATGAACAGGTGCACCTGCTGTAATGTCCCCACTTTTCGTAGGTTCCTGCAATTGTCTTGGTCAGTTCACCATCATGACCCTTCTGAGATGACACTGGGATGTGAGGGTCTCAATTGTGTGGTTATAGGCTTTCTAGTAGCCTATGGTGTATTTTGGCTCCTTTTGAGAGACTTACTATTTACAATAAATCAGATTGTTGGTTCTGATGAGCTCAGTTGAGTTAAAGGAGTTGAGTGATGCTCTCGGTTTTTATCTAGGCTTCTAGTTTGGGCTCCAAGAATCTTGGAGGAAGCGTCTATTTATAATAAGTCACCCCGTTAGGTTCATTCATCGTCTTTCATCATCAGGATCACTTTGGTGTTGTCAGATTTCGATTCTAACACTTCTTCAGTTGTTTTCACAATATGAGTGAATTACTATTATTATTCATCTAAATAAGTTGAGGTTAGTATTTTGTTGGTGTTTGATGTTGGTCACCTCAGTATCATAGCTCATTCAAACTAGGACGATAAGTTTTAAATCGTGGGAACAAGAAACAATGACCTTGCATGTCAGAATATTAAGTTATGGTGGAAAAGGTCATTTTTGGAGCCAAAAGCAATTAATAAATAATATTAATGGCACTTTATTATATTTTAATGTTGTGTAGAGGAAGCTTCTTAAGTGGAGTTCTTTTGGGAAACTGGTGTCATTTGGAGATTGTAAATATGAGGACGTTTGATGAGAAGAGCATCTGATTATTTGATTATCTATTTGCCTTTGTTTTGATTATCTATTTGCCTTTGTCGTCTTTGTGACAATTCTAAGTTTCTGGTTTTATGCCCTTGCTGGAGTATAAAGGTTTGGAGTTTGAATTTTGCATTCATCTTACAGCTGAGGCATTGTGGATCAAATTCCTATGTATTGCATCTTCCATTTTGTTGCTACTATTTCTTGGAAGAAGTTTTGGCTGGGAGTTTTAGTGTGTGAAATTCTGGTGGAATTGAAGTAATTAAATTCTGAGAATTGTATAGTGGTTATCCAGTCTGCATTTCATGGTGCCCTTAATTCATACTATTGGTGTACAATCACTCTCTGATTGGGACTATAGAATATCCTGTTTTGGACACCTGATTAAGGACTGTCAACAGCATTCAAGATCCTATGTATGGGCATGATCTTTCTTGCAAATTCTAGACCAGCGAGTTAACACACAGGTTGTAATTAAATTGGTGGACAGTTGGAATCCATTGGGGGCTACATTTGTAAGAAAGAATTCTACATTTCCAGCTTGCGTTTAAAATCTGGATAATTTCCAAAGTGCTGCAATTCTTATTTCAGTTATAACACTCAAGTTCATCATATCATTTGGAACAGCTCCAAGGTTATTACAGTGGTATCAAAGCAGTTTGCTGCCATCCTATGGGTTAGGAAAGTTATTTTATTTTCAGATTTTCTATTACATTTGGAGTGACCAACACTATAGCATTTTCTAACCATGGAAAGACATAGGACGACTAGCAGTTCTAGAAGTCGGTGGAGTAATGAGGAAGTTAACACGAAAATGAATGCTTTGCAAGAGAGTATGGAGAAACTTAAGCTTCATCAATAGAGCTTGGTGGAGACCTTGTCGGATCCAAAGACAATTGAGAGGGCAGCAAGGTATATGGTTTCCATGTTTAAAAAACCGACGTCGACATTGCAAGGAAGGAAACTTGAATTTTCCCTGATGAGTGTCTATGATGCCAATGTACCTATATTTAGTACGACACCTACTAGTCCTATCTGTAGTGTTGATGATGGACTTATTCCACAAGGACATGTGGTTGTGTGAGTGGCAGCAGAGGATAGTGGCACCAAGCTTCAACAAGTTGAGCCTCCCAGAGTTGTTGTTGTAGTTAGTGCAGAGGCAGTCGATGTAGTTGTTACCACTAATACTTCTAGCTCTCTCGAGAAAGGGATTATTATTGGAAATTTGTATGTGAGTTATCATAGTGTTGCTCTAGTACAAGAGGCAGTTGCTTTCTCAAGTGGGACCGATGCATGTATGGAGTCACCCAATTGTGATGTTGGTGATTTGGGTGTTACAGCCGAGTCAGTAGATGTGGATTCATGCTCTAGCGTTATTAAGTCATAGCCTGGCATAGGGTCATGTGTACAAAGTCAAGTGACGACAGTTGAGGCTCTGTGAAATGGTGGGGACGCAAATAGTATGGACACTACTAATGATTTGTTGGATGATGCTCTGAGTTGCACCGAGTATGATACCCCTTGTCAAATATTAGGTGATGACTCCAAGAAGGTTTTGGATGAGTCTCAAGATCAATGTTTACAGGATCTTACTATTGAGGTGGAAGTTGAGACATGCAGGGAGATTGATATTGCGTGGGCTTCCACTTCTTCGGATGAGGCATTGATTGAAGTACGTAGTATTTGTATCACAAATGCAAAGATGTGCGAGGACGATAGCACACGTATGAGCAATCTTGTGGAGGGTAGTTTTGATTCAATTTCCTATCACAGTGCACTTAGTGAGACAGGGAGGTTGCATAGGAGTTAGGGGTTACAGAGGCATCATGTGACTTGTTAGTTGAAGGTGAGTGATAGTAACATTTCTTTAGCTCTTGAGCATTATGATGCTATCCATCAGATGCTAGCTATATCCGATTGGGGTGCTCCTATGTCAGATGAGCATGGTAATAGTAGTTTTTCCCTAGCAAAGATTCATGCGCTTTGAGAGGCTATCAGGATCTTGAAGCATAGTTACTCGCAAATACTTGTTGATAGCGATTACCTTCTAGAGTGGGGTAGCCCCTGTTATGAGACATTGTTAGTGAAAGAGGAGGTAGTTGAGCTCACCCAAGAGCTTGAAGTGACTGTTGACTGTCTTCAGTATACTCAGTTAGCTCTTCAGGAGTCACAGTGACAATTGGATAAGGTTATCATAGAGTTAGAGTGAGTACAGTCAACACCAACCCCAGACCCTGTTCAGTTACATATTGTGGTTGGTGGTGAGTATGCTTTTATGGTTTGGAATGGTGGATGTGATAATGTGGCCAACACATTCATCCAACATATGGGTGCAGTAGGTATAGAGGAGGTGAGAGCATAAGTGGAGGCGATCTCTCATGGTGATTTGCTTCCTTCTACCGGAAGCAAATCTATCTCTTCATTTCATACAGTTGGTACCACTGCATAGTTGGCAATGCCAAATTTTCAGAGGGATCAGTTGTAGGTCACGAAGGAGAAGGTTGATGCTTCCACATATAATTTCTACTACAGAGAGTCTTTCATGGAGTATCTTTTGGAGAGTTCGAATGTACGAGAGGATTCATATAGAGTGTCTGAGGCTCTCGTGCTATTCAGAGGTTGGTGGGAAGGACTATAGAGACTCTGTCTACTATGCTTCCCCAACGCAATTTTGAGGTTGGGTTTGCTGAAAGGATTATCCAGGAACCTGCCCGACCAATAATTCAAAATAAGAGATTGGAGTCATCTTCTGATTCCCAATTTGATGATGATGAGCCCTTGACGTGAGGAGTGCTCATCTCTTTTCTTTTGACCCACAAGTAGAGGACTTGGTTTCACGTTGGTGCAGGTTGGCTCTAGTTTCATACCATCCATTATGGAATGGATTAGCACCATCTTTTACAAATGGGATTGACAACTGCAAGTTATAACCCTTGCAGTATCTACACACCCAAGACAGTTTGGCAAAGGTTAAAGTTGGTGGCAGTGTTTCAGGTAACTATGGTTGTTACCATCTCCACAATGCAGTTGGGTGTAAGTGTCAATTCGATGGGGATTCAAGCGTGGACAAAGTTGGTATTTCAACTGGTTTAAGTTTCAATAAGTTGTTGCCTTCATCAGTGCCTAGGGTCATTTTTCAGATGATTCTGATGTTGATGTCCATTATTTAAGTGTTGGTGCGATAGGACTTGCTTGTGCACAATAGGGATCGTACGCAGTTCTACCCTCGGTATCCAAGTAGACTGTGATGTTCATTTGTTCTGAGATTGCTTAGGGACAAGCAATCTTAGAGAGGGAGAATTGTAATGTCCCCATTTTTAGCAAGTTCCTGCAATTGTCTTGATCAATTCACCATCGTGCCCCTTGTCAACTGGCACTGGGATGTGAGGGTCTCAGTTGTTTGGTTATAGGCTTTCCCGCAGCCTATGGTGTGTTTTGGCTCTGTTTGAGGGACTTACTATTTATAGTAAGTCAAAATGTTGGCTCCAATGAGCTCAATTGAGTTAGAGGAGTTGAGTGATGTTCTCGATTCTTATTTCGAGCTTCTAGTTTGGGCTCCAAAACTCTTGGAGGGAGCGTCTATTTATAGTAAGTCACCATTGTCGTCGGTAGAAATTGTGTATCAGCCGACGGGTCACTTCGGGAAGAAATTGTGTATCAGCGGACGCGTCCCTTCGGGAAAGTTATTGTTATGTAGCCGAAAGTAAATAGTTTATAGCGGACATGATGTATCTGGCCGACGGATACCTTCGGGAAGGTTCGTTGGAAAGTATTTATAACCCCTTCGAGAAGCATTGTAATCATCATATCATATCCTATCAAAAAAACATAATGTATTGTTGGTATATGCGAATAATAATAAGAGTTCTGTTGTTTGTTGTTCGGTGTTCGTGTTGATTTCCTGTGTGCGTTGCTTAATTAATCCATACAGTAAACAACCATGTCAGGTTCATTCGTCGTCTTACATCATCAAGATCACTCTAGTGTTGTCAAATTTCAATTCCGACACTTCTTCAATTGTTATTGCAAGACGGGTGAATTATTATTATTATTCATCTAAATATGTTGAGGTTGTTATTTTTGTTGGTGTTTAATGTCAGTCACCTCAGTATCATAGCTCGTTGGAACCCGAACGAAAAGTTTTAAATCGTGGGAACAAGAAACAATGACCTTGCGTGTCAGAATATTAAGTTATGGTGGAAAAGGTCATTTCTCGAGCCAAAAACAATTAATGAGTTATATTAATGGCACTTTATTATATTTTAATGTTGTGTACAAGAAGCTTCTTAAGTGGAGTTCTTTGGGGAAAATGGTGGCATTTGGAGATTATAAATATAACG
Source organism: Cupressus sempervirens (assembly GCA_028749045.1). Taxonomy (NCBI): domain Eukaryota; kingdom Viridiplantae; phylum Streptophyta; class Pinopsida; order Cupressales; family Cupressaceae; genus Cupressus; species Cupressus sempervirens. The sequence goes on from CM053792.1 coordinate 564,640,466, forward strand.
ACATTTGATGAGAAGAGCATCCGATTATTTGATTATCTATTTGCCTTTGTTGTCTTTGTGACAATTCTGAGTTTCTAGTTTTATGCCCTTGCTGAAGAATAAGGGTTTGGAGTTTGAAATTTGCATTGATCCTATAGCTAACGTATTGTGGATAGAATGTATTGCATCTTCCATTCTATTGCTAATGTTTCTTGCAAGAAGTTTTGGCTGGGAGTTTTAGTGTGTGAAATTCTTGTGGAATTGAAATAATTGAATTCTGAGAATTGTATAGTGGTTATCCAGTCTGCATTTCTTCGCGCCCTTAATTCATGCTATTGGTGTACAATCACTCTCTGATTGGGACTATAGAATATCCTGGTTTGAATGCCTGATTAAGTACTGTCAACAGCATTCAAGATCCTATGTTTGGGTGTGATCTCTCTTGCAAATTCTAGACCTGCAAGTTAACACACAGGCTGTAATTAAATTGGTCGACAGTTGGAATCCATTGGGGCCTACGTTTGTAAGAAAGGAATCTACATTTCCAGCTTGCGTCTAGATCTGGATGATTTCCAGAGTGCTGCAATTCTTATTTCAGTTAGAAAAATCAAGTTCATCATATCATTTGGAACACCTATAGAGTTATTACACCTGCCTAGGTCCGTGCAGAACCAAAAGTGTAGAGGAAGTCTAATTATAATTTGGTTAAGCTCATTCGTTGGCCAAGTCCTTTGGAAGGTTTGAATATAAAGCTAGGCATACTCTTAGAACTTTCCAATGTGTTGATTTGGGAACCAACAAATTGGCAACTCTACTAGGTAGTTGAACTTAAACTTATTCAAAATCTTTGGTGACATAAGTAAAGTGTACTTTGTTGGAGCTAAGAACCTGGAAGAGCAGTAAAACCAAATTTCCTAGGCTCAGACTCGGCCTTGACTCGGCAAGGGTAGCTCGACTTGCGAACCAGCTCGGACTTGACAGTGACTCAACAAAGCGACAAAACCCTTGAAATTTTTATGAAGATTTACCCTTCCCTTCACCCTTATTATATATTGAAACTGGCAGGGCTAGCCCAACTCACCGACCCAAACCCGACAAGGTTAACTTGACTCGTCGATCTAGGATACTTGCCCAACTCACGGAGAGTCATAGAACTATGAGTAAAACAGATTCTTCAAGTAGATTTGGCAACTCTGATAAAACAATAACAATACCATATGAATGAAAACAATGTAAATTATAAAGCTAACAGAAAGGATCAAACACACTTTAGTTTGAAATTTTCTAATTCTCAGGCGTGTATGTTTGGTAGGTCATTGAAACAAGGGCATCCTATTAACCATATAGAACCAAATCAGAAGGCAACAAATAAATAGAACAAAGAAAAATCAAAAGTCTGCAGTCCTAATAACATTTCAATTGGGTTTGAAGGAGGAAGAAGATTCCCTAGAATATGTAATGTCTGCTTCTCCACACTAGCTTTAATGGCGCCTAGTCAGTCTATCTTTCCATCTGGATAGGCTAACGACACGTGATTTAGGATGCTAGCCAGTCACAAGAGTTTAGGTTTCAGTTGAGGAGTTTAAATGGGAAATTCTAAGGTTAAAGTCACTTTAACCTATTGAGTTGAAATATAAAGTACTTTACTGTTTAAAGTCACTTTATGACACAATGACTTAAGTGACTAAAAGACGAAATAGTCTTTTATCCCACATTGCTAAGATGTTTGTATCTCTCCACACTTTGAGGTTATAAAAGAAAGCATTTGCATTGGGATCAACACAACGGATATATGTTATTTTACATATCCTAAAAGTTGCTAAAATGTGACTGGACATTTCCCAAAGATAAAACCCCTTGAGGAAAAGAGTGAGACTAGACGCAAACCTAACATTTCACATTTGCACTTCAGAACTATGATTCCAGATTGATGCATTGAAGATCTTTAAGAAGTAAGAGTTCAATGGTAGAGAGGATACAAGTGTTTGAAGACCTTCAAGAAAGTAATATGTACAAGTCAGTATTGGTATTTTAAGTTTGGACGGCTAAGGGAGAGAACAGTCATTTCTTGGTAGAAGTATAGTTCCCTGCATAAGTTCATTCTCCACTCCAGTCAGTTGTAACTGTATTGTCTAGCATCAGATTAGAGGACTGAATGTGTAGCAGATAAGAGGAACTGGACGGCAATCAATTCTACTCATAGTAACTTACACACATTATCATCTCACCCAGAATAAGAGGGTCGGGGCACAGCAGTAATAACTTACAGAGACTGAGAAATCCGCATGGATGTCAGTATAGATTGGCGGTGAGTCGAGGACAGTACTTGGTATAGAGAGGCACCATCACCATTTCACCTGGTCATTTACCAGTGATACTTAAGCCGCAGTGAATCCTGGAGTGAGAGGGGAGGTGAATAAGTGCAGTCGGGTTTGGCATATTTCGGCTGGCAAATGGCATTTAATGACAAATATCTGGACGTGGGCATTGGGAGAACATTCAGAGCACACTCGGACCTCCATATTGGTACTCACACTGCTAACGGGTCTGTATGATAAATACCCAGTCTGCAGTCTAATCACTGTATGTTCATTTTTATATGAATTCAGAAATTTGTCACTTGCACATTGTATATATGTTTTTGGTTTATTAGTCTGGTTATAATTCATTATTGCAACATTTTGTTTCCGAACAGCCATCTTGAAACTTATTGAAGGCATGATTTTATAAGTTCAAAATAGCAATTTCATATCATTTATGTGAGCTATCACCACAGTGGCATGACAGTAGTGATTTTGCTTAAGAGTTTTGATTACTGGACAACTGTTCGACAAAATCCCTATTAGTTCAAGTGTAATATTTCTTATCAAATCCAGCAAGGGCATTTCAGAATACAAGTGGATCACTCCAAACATCAATTTGATGAGGATGGTCTCCCTATAATTGCTGAACAAATTTCACAAAAGATGTCAAAGAAAGAAATGACTTTAACTTGCGTGAATAAAGCGTTCAATTAAGCAGGAAGAAGGAACCAATTAGAGTAATCTCAATTTCATCCCTTTAGAAAAAGAACTCTAAATGCTCCTCCTGGTTTCGTCACTCCATCAAGAAGAAGTTTAGGAGAAGTCCACACAAATGTACCAACGAAAGACGCAGAAAAGGAATATGTGCGACAAATATAAGACCAATTACAAAATTTGTATGCTGTAGTACATAAATCAAAGATAGGAGAGGGGATTCAATTAGAAGATCAGGTGATAAATATCATAGCCACGTTCTTCATACCAAGAGGCTTATGGTTAAAAGATAGAAAATGAAAACGCTGTTGAACCAAATAATAATTCTCAACTATTTGGCAAAGATCGAAATGCACAAGTTGAAATACCAAAGGGGCAGACTAATGGAACATCGTCATGTGGGATGTCAAAGAGATGGGACAAGTGACAGAGAGGCCTCGATTTCGGAACGATGAGGAAACGAAGTGGGTGAAGTGTCTTTACTATAAACTATACATGTGGTACCTAAAATGCTAGTTATGAAACAATGTATAACAATATAAGATGTAAAATAGCAAATTAGAATTACTAAATACTTGAACATTGAACAATAAAATTATAAATAATTGAATCAACAAATGGAAGAGTTCTATTATATAATAGAGCTCAAAAGTATGAGTTTCTCATCTTAAAGATGATTACATTGAGTAGTAAGATATGATATATTAAAAATAGTACAAACCTATTAAGCAAATAAAAATGTTTTCGTTTTTTTTTATTGCACTTTATCATTTGTCATGATGTGGGATGTCTAGGCATTCCCTAAGGGGTCAAGCAATGTGGTTTCATCCCCTTGAGCGCTCAAGGGACCTTGGGACATCCACGCATTTCTGGTAGAACAATGATGATTTGGTGGCATTGTCAGGGGCACCAAAACATCGTCCCCGGCGCCTCCTCGTTCTAAACACATTGGGGATTGGGGGGGTGGGGTGGATGCATCCCCAATATATACTGAGGAAAACTGATTTCTCTCCTGGAAACAGTAATAACCAATACTTTGATGCAAATCATTTCAATCATCTATGACAAAAATAACATACATTCTAGAGGCCCTCGAGATCAGTTAAACCCTTATAATAACTCTCAGCAAGGTTACCATAATGGGACACAACATTTTGATCTGAATGGCCAACAATGTAAACCACATTCCAGCTCTAATATCAGCATGACCCTTTTTATAATCCACAAAACAATACCACAGGACAAAATCAATACGACCCTATAACCAAAGGACAGCAACAGGCAAAATACATTTACAAGGGGGCCAATAAATGTTGACAAATACTAACAGTTACATTTCACTAGGATAGCAGGATATCCTAATGAGGTAAGAAATGAACTGAGGAATGTTGTCCGTAAATTACGTCGAGACAATGCTGAAATGGGAGAGAATCATGTGATATAATTTAAAAATTAAAAACACCATGGATAACATTGATGTGTGGGATAAGGATGTGTGGGATAAGGATGTGTACATGAAGCTCTTCATTCAATTTTTGACTGATGATGAAAGAGAATGGTATAAAGCACTACCAAATACATCAATTGGTGGTTGGTCAGAGTTTAGAAAACTCTTCTTCAATGAATATGGATACCACATCCTTCATTTGCTTTACATGAGCTGACAAATGTGAAGGAGAGCTATAATGAATCAGTAGCAGAATTCAACAAGAGGTTCAGGAAGGTTATTAAATAGGGTCCTTAGAGATATTAAATCAGTTGATGAAGTTTTCTTGGTATTTTACGTAGATGCCTTTGAAAATAAGACTAATTACGAAGTCAGATCTAGAAATCAAACTACATTGCATGATGCTTGTAAAATCAATAGGAAAACAATGAGTAAAGTAGAAAAGAGAGATGATGGCAAGTTGTTCAATCCTGAGATGCTCAAACAAAACAACATAAAGGACAAGTTAGACAAAATCATGAATGCTTTAAAGGATCTGTCTCAAAAGATTGCTAAGGCGGAGAGGCTCAATTTTAATTGAAAATGATAGGCTGAGGTTGCATGATATGTCATACAACACAAATGGGAAGGATGGAACACCATAAAACCCAAGTTCCAACAAAGATCCACTTGCTCCTCTAAGAAGACAAGGAAACCATATGGTAGAGGATAAACCATGGTGTTTAGCATGCAATTCGCCCCATTCTCCACAAAATGTGTCATGGCCCAAAGCTTGAAAAAGGAAGGGTCTCAATACAATGTGTATGACCTAGATAAGTCAATTAACACTCTATTAGTTGAATCTTTTGTTGATGCAGATGATTATGACTCATCAGAAGATGGTTATGAGCTAGCTGTGAATTCTCAAAGACACAATCAGCAATGCTATATGCGATAGGTCTTTTTAGATAGGGAAGACGAAAATATTCCTAGGTTGAGGAGGCCTATAGATGAGGAAACAGAAGCCTTGATTTTTCCAGTTATAGCCCAAGCTAGAAGTCATTATAACCTACGAAATAGGGTTGTAATTTCAGATCAAGCCAAGTCTGTTGTACACTTATGTGAAAGGGAAATCTCCAAAACAAAAGGGGTTTATCACCACAACCAGCAAGCAACATGATACAACACCAATGCAAAAAGTTGATAGTACAAAACTTTTCAAACCGCCTAGAAATGAGACTTTTGGAAAGATAGAAATGGTGAAGCCCACACAACTCATAAATACACCATCCTTTGACATCACCACTGCTTTGTCGAAGATGAAAGTTTTATACCTTTATTGGATATGATGAGGTTTCCTGAATATAGAAGACTATAAAGTTGTTATCTAGTGTCCTTACAGAGCAAACAAAGAAAAAAAAGCATGAAGCATCTATAGCAAGTAAAGAGGAACAAACAATGCCAATGGTATATTTGGCTACTACATTAACTAAAAATCCTTCCCCAGTAGATCCTTTTTATACAATGTTATTAATAACAATAAGCTACTAAAAACTAAGTGATTGATTCTACAACAGCTGTGAATCTTATGACTCTTGGAGTGATAAAGAAAGTATGAATGTGGGTTGATACAACTTACAAAAAGTGCTTTGCTATGGACAATAGGCTTGTCACTATTGTAGGCATTATGAAGGATGTGGAGTTTAAAATCGATGCTTGTCTTAAAACTTCTTAGAGGACATACATTATTGTGGTTGATGTTTGTCACAATTATGGGATGTTCTGTCTAGACAATGGTCAATCCTTGTGGGTGGTCATGTCCAATCACACTCGTCATATGCTACTATTCCAGTGAATGGAAAGGAAGTCAAGGTGAAAAGAAAGCCTAGATCATCTAACATTATTGAAGATATAGATCCCAATCAGATGACCTACTTCCCTGATACCGATTTGGGAAACTTCTCGGTCCAATTAACAAAACCTGAATTGAAGAGCAAGTTAATTAGCACTCATGGTCAAAAGTGCCAAGATCAAGTATGGCAGATGTATTTCGATGTAAAATGTAGCAAAGAGAGAAATAAAGCAATATTTGTGTTCATTTCACAAAATGGGAAGACGTTCAAATACACTTTCCTTTTGTCTTTAGAATAGTTGGCTAAAAATTTTGTTAGTCACTAGAACTACAACTTTTAAAATGGGAACTTTAGGGAAGGTGTAGGAAGACAAATCTCTCCTCTCAGCAATAGGGGGGGCTCCCTTCTTACCGTAGGTGGCTACAACAGAAACCAAACTAGAATTGATAAATCGGTGGTTCTCTTAATCAACTCCTCTTTTTTCAAGAATGGTTTTACTCTAAAAAACAACTATTTGTGAATTAACAAAAGGTATCTATTGCTCTGCTAATACCGGTGAATTAGAAGTTGACATAAGAACAAATTTAAGACAGCAGTTACAACTTAACTTATACGATTGAGAATAAGAGGCCACAATCTCTTATGATCAATTCCTTTTGAATAAAAGGATGAAAAGCTAACAAGGCACAAAGCCTCTTATCAACTATTCAATTTGAAATGTACTAAGAATTAAACACAAAGTCTTTAACTCTTCACACTTGCAGCCACTATTTAAGCTAAAGGAATCTTGTTTCCTAAAGCAAGATGTCTTCAAGAACAACATGAAATGCTCAAATGCTTCACAAAGAAAGAAGTAACAAAGGTGAATTAATCAATGCAACATAAGAAACAAAGATTGATTCCAAGCCTCACAACACAAAGTTTGGGAAAACTTGCTTCTTTATTCGCTTCAGAGATTTGCAACAAGATATACAGTGCCTTCAACTTACAAGCCCAGCCTTCTTCTATAAAGAAAAAGATGATTATTTACAATGAGCTCTCTCCTTTATATAGGATTATAGGAGAGAGAAAAGTGGAGGGAAAAAAGGAACTCTTCAAGCACCTTGACTTATTCTCTAACAAACTCTTAACTAACTAATTTGACTTATTCAAAGTTGCTTGCCTAATGTGATTGCAACGGAACTACATGAGTACACGGACATATTATCCTGTACTTACAACATAATTGCTCCTTACATGTAATCTTTCTCATCTTACTTTAAAGAATATGGAAATTTTGAAATGTTCACAGTCTCAATTATTTTTGCAAATTTCTGCAATGAGTTATGCACAACTTCAACATTGGGCTCACTGGTGTATTCAACAACCATTATGATTTTTCGGTATGTACTTGTTGCTTCCGAAATTTCTTTGGTAGAAACTTTCTTTTTGCTCTGCAGTTCATATAGTGAACACTTCCAGCTTGCAAATGCATTCATCACACTAATATTGAAATCATCCACTTCAAGCTATAGGCCAAACTGCTTCAATGAATCCTATAGGGATATCTTCTTCTTTCTTGAGTTCATTGTTCTTAGTGCTAATTACACATCACAGCTTTTTGTAAAATTCATTGATCATGTGTTCTTGATCATTAATCTTTATTATTGTTGCCTTTGCATCTTTCATGAGCTGTTGCAAAACTTATTCTTTGTTAGTCATCAGGTACTTCTAATCATGATACATCTTTGCAGATAAGATGACTTCAAAGTCGCACAAGGCATCTAAATCAAACTCCATCATGCTGTTCCAGGCACCAATGTCCCCATCCAACAACTCTAATTGTCATTTACGTGATACTTGAATATCACTTCATTTGGCAGTAGCTTCCTTTCCTTTCCTCAACATCCTATAGATATCTCGAATAATTTGAACACCTTGTGATTTAATACTGGCAGCCCATTCATCTACAATTTGTGCCTTTCTTTTAATTCTCTCTATGCACTCGGAAGAGGCATGTTCAACACCTAAAGAAGATTTACTTATCTCTTCAATTATTTTAAATAGATGTGCATTCTCTCTCTTTAGCCTATTTTTCTTTTCCCACAGCTTGTCATTTTTCAGCACTAATTAGTCGAGTACATCTCGAGCATCTTGTCGACAACCCAAACGAGTTTTCTTGCCAAGCTCACTTCTAGAGAACTTGTAATCATTAGGTTGCATTTCTTTTTTTAGTTTTTCAACAAGCAGTTCAGCAACTTCTGCACACTTTATGTTGTTATCATCAACCACAACCTAAGAAACTGTTTTAGCTTTTTTATTCTTTGAAACCATTGGGCTAGCAACTTGCCTATCAAACTCCTCCAGTGGCATTTCGTCTTTCTTCCTCACTGTGTAATGGTACTCAACCATGGATGAAGGCTAAAAGATGTTGTAGCCACCATGGTCAGTACTGGATTCTCTTGCATAGTTGTAGTGACTATTGTCGGCACCTCAGTATGATTGGCTACAACATCAAGACTACTATGTGTAACTTCCGTCATGAATTGCTAGAAATTAGCTGAAGTCACATCAATTAGAGCCAAAGACTACAGTGGAATAGAAGGTATGGATATAGAATGTGTCAAACACATTCTCATAGTCTTCCATTTCTAATTCAGGTACAGCTGATGACATAGGCAAGGCTTGTGTTACCACCATGGGATCTTCAATAAGTGGATCCTTGGAAAACACATTAACGGTTGTGTTCAAGGGTGAATCTAGTGATTCATCTGATGCAAGTGTTGAATCTGGAAAAGAGGTTTTTTCAAGAACCCCAGGAGGACACGGAACCAGAGGTGAGCCTCCTTTGACCTCCTAGCATCATCATCGCTCGAGTCAATTAGGATTGCTTGAGTTTGAATCCCTTTTACCTCAAGTACTCTCGAGTCCTTCCCTCCTTTGATGGATAGTTTGGACAAACCTTGAACAAGAGGTTAAAATGTTAATCTCTTCCCTTTATCTTGGATCTCATCCCAATTGCACCAATTGGATCAAAGTCTTTCTCGGGCTTTATCCCGATGCACTTGAGACCTCTTCTTTTCAGCCAAAGGATTGTGAGTTTTGTACAATTGTTCAAAAGGGATTTGAACACAATCACACAAACTTTGAGTTGCTTATAATGTTTGGAATTATAATTCGGCACACTTTGAGTTGTTTATCAAGTTTGAAATTATTGTACAGCATACAGACAACGAGGTAACTTGCAGACTTTGTGTTGCTTTTACTTTCTCACTTTGTGCATACAACGTGGAATATGTGTTAGAGACTTTGAGCTGCACATTTGTTTCTTTCTTGTTCTTAAAATCTCATAAGAAGTCATGGAAAGACACTGAGCTTTCATGAGTTTCTTGTGTTGAAGATTGCAGCTGTGATAGAGATCTTTTGTTTCTGGAAATATGGATGTTATTACCATAATAGTCGCCTTAAGCTGGAAAGGACACATGTTTAAATTGTAATATTAAATATAAAAACATGTGTCGTTTGACATCCGTTGAGGCATGGAAATACGATGAGTTGTATTTAAAAATAAAGAATTATGTTCTTGGGAAACTAAAGACACCTTCGATTAGAATGTGAAGAGTCTCTCATAATGTTATATATCGCTTCAAGTGAAAGACATTGTACACTTGAATTCATATTATCAATAAAATGATCTTGTGTAGTGTGGCTGGGCTTTTTTCCCTTCATTCTTGAAGGGTTTTCCCAAGATATCTTCTAGCTTTAATTATATCTCTTTTATCATTTCTTTATTGTTGTTTATCATCTTTTGTTTCAAGGCTTAAGATTTAACATGGTATCAAAGCATGGTTTGATATCAGCATGAGGAAGTCTTCCTCTAATGATTGTCGTTCAAGCTATGGTTATGATCATATCTATTTTGAGTCTTATTATTATGGGTATTTATTATGCATAAAGTTTTATGTTTGCCATGATTTCCCTCTGTAATGTCTAAGTTTTGTTTTGCATGATCTATGCATGAGCAGTTGTCTGTTTCATTTGTTTGGTATTTTCAGTTGTGATTGTAATCTCTCTGGCATTGCCCCTCGCCAATCTTGGAAGTTAATTTCTGAGACAATTTGATGCTTGCATGTACTCAACTTTGTTTCACCATGTTCTACTATTAGCCTTCATACCTGAATGAAATTATAATATTTTCTTATATTTGAGCATTGTCTCTGGAGATGCTTGGGTCGCTTGCACCTTATATTAGGGGTATCAAATCTTTTGTTGGATTAAAATTGGTTTTATCTTCTTAAGCGTAAAATCTTCATTTTAAGATTACTGTAGTTCACATAAAAGATAAATAATCCTTATCAAAAGTTTACTTTTTGGATTTAGAAGTCATGATTATAGAATTTCCTATCATTTTGAGCCCTATTGAGTGACTTTGATAAGGTGGGCAAGTCGACCCAAAAAGGAATGTCAGTCTTCTCTCACGTCATTGTTTCACATGCTCGGTCATCTTTTTTTTATGTCAATCTTTATATTTGTTGTGTCACTTCTCATTCATTTATGATCCCTCTGTCTTGCTCAATTATTATAAACCCTTCAATCATGTGGTTTCCATCAGACGTGAGGTTGAGCATTATTTTCACTCTAGTTGGTTTTTATCAAAGTAAGAATCAGAATCAGATCGGAATCGGCAAGGCCGAATCGAATCGTAAATCAGCCATGAATCGGAATCGAATTGGCCATGAATCGGCAAATTTAAAAAACCCTTTAAATTTAGTAACTTATTTCATAAACCTTTTATCGCTGATTCGATTCACCGATTCATAAAAAATCATTTGGCTTGAATCGAATCATCGAATCACGTTAATCGCCGCGATTCTCGAAACTATGGTTTTTATATCTTTATCGTTCTTGGTTTCCACTCTGGCTTCAGGTGTTACTTATTCTTTCGTGAGTTTGATGTCCACGTCACTCTTCTACCGTGAATGCATATCGTTCTCTTCATATGTTTCTTCCTAAATTATCCTGTGTTTGCCATGAATTTTATTTTTTCAGGAGCTAGCAAGTAGCTGCAATTGAGAAATATAGAGTGCAATCGCTACAGGGTGATGGAACCCTCGCAAAATGCAGGCTCAGGTATTCACTACCATGAGTGTTCAAAATGGTTCAGAATGGCGTTGTTCTCCCTTTCTGCTCAGCTTATATTTGTTGAAAATCTAGTCGGAGTCTCCTTCCTTTTTGTACCATGTTCCTAGCATCGTGTGTTTAACTCTTCGCTTCATGTGGATTATTCTTGTGGTTCTCATGTACTTCATTTAAATTGCTAGTTGTCGATGAGCTCTAGTGGTGATTTTCTTTGTTCTAACGTTAGCCATCTTCGTCAACTCCCTTTCTTATATGTGATTAACCTTGAACGACATGTGGTAGATGTTTTTCCATAACATTTTGTAGAATGATCAATGGAAAAGAGACGAAAATAATCTGAAGCAAAAGGTGTCGGGGTTCTCTCGGCATGTGCACAACACAAGTTGGATAACTCTCTTGGTGAGTTCATTCCTTTAAGCATTACTATAGTTTCAGCTCATTACTCTGCATGATGTGCTTGCCTGTGCGAGATTTATGTTTGGTAATCTTTGCTATCATGTGTAATGTTCCCATTATTAAATAAATCATTTATCAAGCTATTGTAATGGGCCGATTGATTTTATGTATCTCAGACCCATTCTTATTTTTGTTTCTGTAGTTTATGTCGTCGTCAACTATCTCTGTACACCCTCGGAAAGTTTTCCCCGATAGGTATTTAAGCACGACGTGTAGGTTGTCTTTAGGCATGCAACTTGGATTAGATTCTCTATTGTTCGCCATTTCGGAAGTGAGATCTTCCCTATTTGGCTCTTCCGGTTTCGGTGGGCTTCAACCCTCACCCTATTTCGTTGCCTATAGCACTTCGCTCAGATCTGGCAAATCGGAGCACTATTGTCGTGCGAATTGATGAAGTCATGATTATCAAATTCTCTTGTGGTGAATCAATAAAGTATTTCATAAGCATTTTGTGTTTTTTCCTTGCATTTTAATGTCCCATCTATTATTTGCAAGTTTTGTATTACATTCCATGTGCCATTCTCCCTCCTCCTATGCAATATACATTGACCGTACAACCCTCTTCAGCCCAACCATACGGCCTCCTTGTATGGCTTCCCACACCCCTTGTATCCACCATACAACCACATAACTTCTACTGTACGGACACATAGACCACCGTATGGCTATCTTGTCTGCACCATACGGCCACCCTGTTTCCACCATACAGCCATCTTGTTGCCATTGTACGGCTTGCAAGTGTCCACCATATGGCCTCCAGCATCATCCGTACTCCCATCCATAACCAACATTACTGTACGACCCCAATTCTAGTGTATCCATACTTCATTGTTACACACACAATAGAAATCAGGAACCTTATACTTCTTTGTAGAATCCCACAGAGGTCAAGAACATTACAGTGTTATTAGAGCGCTTTGATCCTGCCAGCCTATGGACAGTGAATGAGAGTTTATAGCCGGAAGAGGACACATTCCGTTGATCGAATGGCTACCGAACCGGAACCGACCGCTCCCCGAACTCGTGGCACTACTGAGGGAACTTGCTAGGAATCAGGCACAAATCACTGATACTCAGCGACTCATAGAAGAAACTCTCAAGAAGTTGGCAGACAATAAAATATCCAGAGAACAAAACGGTCATAGCACTGACTCGGTGTTGGGTAAATCAAACCCTCATCTAGCATGCTCTCGACCTTCCATGCCAACTTTTCCTCCATGGACTGAGGCACAACACGGAGGGAAACAACCAACCTTTGAAGAGATGCAAGAACAACTGAGAGAAGACTAGAAGAATGCAAATCTTGAGGAAGATATATCCTACAAAGATTACGCAAATCCGAAAATGATATATTCGAGAGGCGAAAACAGAGTATATTTTAACAATGATCTCAGAAGAAACTTGAGTAAAGTAAATCTGTCTCCATTTGACAGATCCGGTTCCATATCTACGCAAGTGTGGGTAATGAAGTCCAATACTTACTTCCAGCTAAATCCTATGCCAAAAGAAGAAGCAATGAAATTTGCGACGTTGCACTTGGAGGGAGTTGCTCATGAATGGTGGCATCATGACACCATCACATTAGGGCATGATCAAATAAATACTTATGCGAAATTCACGAAGAGATTGATAAAGCAATTTGATGGTAAAGATTTGGAACTCAATTTCAAAGATTTGGCACAACTAAGACAAACTGGATCAGTCGATCAGTTCGTTGCGGAATTTCAAAAACTCTCTGTTTTGGTCACAGATATTTCCGAAAGAAGACGGGTAGTGCTCTTCATAAACGGACTGACAGAACCTCAAAAAGGTTGGGTAACAGGGTTCAATCCTGCTACCCTATCGAAGGCAATCAATAAAGTGTGGAGTATGGCATCGTCATCGGCGTCATCCCCTTATAGTTACTCACATTTCAAACTGCCAGCATTTTCAAGGGACAAACCTTCGCCAAGGAAGTCGTCGTTGGGCGAAGCTACTAGACAGGAACTCCGAAGGAAGAAATTGTGTTTCAATTGCAAGGGACCTTGAGAGCCTAGCCACAGATGCCTCGGAAAGGGGAAGATCCATTACATTGAGGTCATGTCTGATGATGAGGATGAACAGGAAGAAATGTTGGCCAAAGATAACCAACCTCACAATGACACCAACATGGTCGATTTAAACCGTACGGAGAGAATTGTAGCTTTGGTACGACGCGGAGGAACTATTGCCTTAGCCAGTAGCCCATGATGCACAGCTCTTCGTGTACGGCGAACCCTTCAAGTACAAAGGGTTATGATGATGCTGGACAACGGAGCCACTCTAAACTTCATTAACTCATCTCTAGTGGAGCAAAGAGGTCTACCTACAGAGATGCACACAGGCTTTCAGGTCAAGTTTACCATAGGAACTCTTCTACCCTACACGCACCTTGTTCCTCAGCTAAGTATCACAATGGCAAATCACATGGTGACTGAGGATTTCTTCATAGTGGACCTTGATGACATGGAGGTTATTCTAGGCATACAGTGGATGGAGACACTTGATGAATACATTCAGAGTTTCAAATGAATGGACTTCACATTTGTTGTCGATGGAAAGAAGGTTGTCCTCCGCGGAATGGCAAATGAAGGTCCAAAGGAAGTTTCTGTGCATTGGCTAGAGGCAATTTTTTGGCATAATGACGTTGCGCGGGTGGCACACTATTTTATCTCGGCAAAACCTGTAAAAGGACAACAGACACCTCCACAAGATGATGAACTTCAGGATATTTTAAATAAACATGATAAAGTTTTCATGGACATTCCTCCTGGCATACTGTCTCATTGAGGATTTGAACATACTATCGAGTTGGAAGCAGGAGCCAAGCCAGTCATAACCACACCGTACTGCCATCCCAAGAAATTCAAAGATGAGATTGAAAAGACGATTCAGGAATTGCTAGAGAATGGATCCCTCCCAATTCTAGCCCTTTCGTGTCATCTGTGGTATTGGTCAAAAAGGACGAGAAGATGCGCATGTGTGGACTACCGCGCGTTGAACAGAAAAACAATAAAGAATAGATATCCCATTCAAGGGATAGATAAGTTGTTGGATGAACTGCATGGCGCGGTCTATTTTTCAAAAATAGATCTTCATTCTAGATACCCTCAGATCTGCACAAGGGAGGAAGATGTAGAGAAGACGGCCTTCCACTGTCACTACAGACATTATGAGTTTCTGGTCATGCCGTTCGGATTAACCAATGCACCTGCTACATTCCAATCATGCATGAATCGCATCTTCAACAAACAATTGCGTAAGTACTTATTGGTATTTTTTGATAATTTTCTTATTTATAGCAGGACATGGAAGGAGCACTTGAAGCATCTGAATGAAGTCCTAAGTATCATGGGGGAACAGTCTTTGTTCACCAAGCAATCCAAGTGTGAATTTGATATGACAGAAATATTGTACCTGGGGCATGTTGTCAGTAAATACGGAGTTCAAGTGCATCAAGAGAAGATTCTGGCTATCTTTGATTGGCCTCCCCCAAAATTACTCACGGATTTGCGAGGATTTTTTGGAGGATTTACGAGGATTTTTTTTGGAGGGATCTTTCTAGTGGAACGAAAAGGCACAACTCACCTTTGATAAGCTGAAAGAGGCCATGAGCACTTGTCCTGTACTTGCATTACCTAATTTCACTCGACCATTCATTTTGGAGTGTGACGCATCCGAAGAAGGCCTTGGAGCGGTACTAATGCAAGATAGACACCCCATAGCTTATGAGAGCAAGAAGCTTACGCCAACAGAACGCCTATATTCCATCTACAACAAAGAAATGTTGGCCATCGTACATGCACTAACCAAGTTCTGGTAATATCTGGAAGGTGCCAAGTTTGTCGTTCGTACAGATCACAACAGTTTGAGATATTTTCTAGAGCAACCAGACTTGAACGAGAGGCAACAAAAATGGGTAAGCAAGGTTCAAGCTTTTGATTTTGACATTGAATATGTGAAAGGGAAGAACAATGTGGTTGCAGATGCCTTGTCTCAAAAACCCACCATCTATTCACTAGACCAAATTTCAGCTAACTAGAAGGCACATCTGTTAGTTGAATACTCCAAAAGCACATTTACCTGTGAGCTAATGGATGGCCACACCCAGAATGATCGGTACAAAGCGGTGGATGACATCATCTACTATAAAAATCAGATATATTTGGTGCCAGAATCTAAATTGCAGCAAAAATTCTTGAAGGAAGTACATGGCTCACCCCTAGCAAGACACCCGAGTTTCCTCATTACTTACAGAAGTCTTCGGGAGAGGTTTTCATCGAAAGGACTTAAAGGGGACATGTTGCAGTATGTAAGAGAGCGTACAGTCTGCCAGCAGAACAAGTCCTAACATACTCTACCTGACGTGCTACTACAACCTCTGCCAATTCCAGAACATAAGTGGGAAAGTATATCGATGGATTTCATAATAGGGCTTCCCAAGGTGAATGGAAAGGATTGTATTTTCGTGATGGTTGACAAATTGACAAAGTATGCACATTTCTTCGCCATCCCCTCCAAACTTCAAGTCGCACAAGTTGTCAATCTGTTTTTTAGAGAAGTCTTTCGTCTGCACGGGTTACCCCAAAACATCGTCAGTGATTGGGATGGGCGATTCATTAGTATCTTCTGGACAGAATTGTTTTGGATGGCAGGGACAAAATTATCGCCAAGTACTAGTTACCACCCGCAGACAGATAGACAAGTAGAGATTGTGAACAAATGGCTCGAAGGTTACCTTCGAAACTACGTCTCAGCACAACAACGAGCATGGGTCAAATTGTTACATCTAGGGGAATATTGCTACAATACCACATAACACGTCTATTAGAATGGCACCATTCAAAGCTTTGTACGGGTACGAACCCCTCTCCTTCATCGACATAGTTCTGGTGACAGTCACGCACCAAGGGCAAGGGACTAGCTTCAAGAGGTATAGGACATACTAAGATGCTTGAAGAAAAACCTACAACGGGCACAAAATCAACAAAAGATGTATGCCAACACACACAGAATGAAGGAGTTTTGAAGTAGGGAATTTGGTTTATCTCCGGCTCCAGCCATACCAACAATCTTCATTGAATGAAAAGGGAAAGGAAAAATTGAAGCCACAATTTTATGGCCCCTATTGTGTAGTTCGTCGCATTGGTGAAGTCACATATGAACTAGAACTTCTGGAGGGAAGCCATATTCATAACGTTTTCCATGTCTCATGCTTGAAGAAGGCTATAGAGCAGAACGTCACGGTAGCCACAAACCTTCCACCGCTCAATGAAGAAGGAAAGCTCATATTGGAACCAGTCGAGATCATCAAAGTACGTGAGAAGACTCTGCAAAACCACACGGTGAATGAATATCTGGTGCGTTGGAAACACGTGCCATTGGACAACGCGACGTGGGAAGGCGAGCACATTCTCCAGCACCTGCCATTACATTTGCTTGAGGACAAGAAAAATTTGGGATTGGAGGACTGTAATGCTCCTGTTATTGAATAAATCATTTATCAAACTATTGTAATAGGCCGATTGATTTTATGTATCTCGGACCCATTCTTTATTTTGTTTCCATAGTTTGTGTCGTCGTCGGCTATCTTTGTACACCCTCGGAAAGTTTTTCCCAACGGGTATACAAGCATGGCGTGTAGGTTGTTTTTAGGCATGCAACTTGGATTATTTCTTGTACTACGAATTCCAGTTGGGATTCTCTCTTGTTCGCCATTTCGGAAGTGAAAGATTTTCCTTATTTGGTTCTTCCAATTTCAGTGGGATTCAACCTTCACCTTATTCTGTCACCTGTAGCACTTCGCTCAGATCCGACAAATCGGAGCACTATTATCTTGCAAATTGATGAAGTCATGATTATCAAATTCTCTTGTGTTGAATGAATAAGGTATTTCATAAGCATTTTGTGCTTTTTCCTTGCATTTAATTGTCCCATCTATTATCTACAAGTTTCATATTACATCCTGTGTGACATTCTCCCTCCTATGCAGTATCCATTGACCGTACAGCCGTACAGCCCTCTTCAGCCCAACCGTACGGCCTCCTTGTACGGCTTCCCACACCCCTTGTATCCACCATACAACCACATAACTTCAACTGTACGTACTACGGACACATAGACCACCGTACGACTATCTTATCTGTACCGTGCAGCCACCCTATTTCCACCATACGGCCACCTTGTTGCCACCATACGGCTTGAAAGTGTCCACCATACGGCCACTTTATCTTCCACCGTACGGCCTCCAACATCATCTGTACTCCCCTCCATAACCAACATTACCGTATGGCCCCAATTCTAGTGTATCCGTACTTCATTGTTACACACACAACATAAATCATGAACCTTATACTTGTTTGTAGCATCCCACAAAGGTCAGGAACATTACATCATGTGGCTACTCTGATTCAAAAACTAGGGTTGGTTGATACAGTGATATCATATGATTTTATATACTATGATAAGGGCTTGATGGAAATTCTTGGAATATCAGAGTAATGGGTAATATCTTTGCCCACCTCAATTTCCAGTAATGATCTGGCATCATCTTTTGCTAAAGTCTGTGATTTTAATTATAAATAATAACTACTTTCAAATGTTCTTTATGAGTTATCTGTTTTCTAGATATAGTAAGATGATTTTGCATGCAACATGATTCATATTCAGAAATCGCTCTCTCTATATCAAACTTTGCATTGAACCTGGTCTAGATATAGGTTGCAGAGATAAGTATTGCATGAAATTGTTGAGATAAGTATCCTATGATTTTTGAAATTTTGTTATAGTCAAAAATAGTGGTTACTTTTCAATATTTATGAATGTTAATTATAAATAGCAATTGATATTTTATCTCTCATCGTTACAGAATGCGACGAGAAAGGCAATAGGTTGCATTAATTGAGAGGGAGATGTTTAGCTTTATAGGGATATTTTAGCTTCAGAGGAAGGCTTCATAATTAAGAGAGAGTGCTTATGGAATCCCCTTTATTCTCATATATGCTTGTGATGCTTGTGGTATTTGTAAAATCCAAGACTTAAGGGCCCATTTGGTTGCTGGCATAGGAATTGAAAATTAGAATAGAAAAATGGAATGGGAATGGAATTAAATTTTTTTTTTTTCAATAAAAAAACAAATTGGGAATAGGAATGGCTATTCCAGTTCCAACTATTTTTTGGCATAGACATATGCTCATTTTAGGAGCAAAATTGGAATATGTCTTCCTATTCCTTATTCTGATTGAGCGTACCAAACAGCGAATATAAAACCTATTCTAATTTTCTCTTCCTATTCTAGTCCTATTCCAGCAACCAAACGGGCCCTAAATGGAACTATGTCTTGTTTTGTTATGCCTATTTCTATTCTTGTATGAAAAAAATAAGATTATAAGAATCGGCTATGATATTTCACTATGCAATAGTGAATATCATGTTGAGAGTGCCCATAATGTCATCACATTGAGAGATTTCGTGATGGGAGTTCGATTTCATTTTAAGAGATTTCATGATAGTTCATGTTTAAAGAGTGTGTGATAAAAGGCTTAGCTAGGATTCTTACAAATCTGTTATGTTGAGTGATTCCATGATTATTAACAATAAGTAAATTGTTCTCTTAGTGTCATGTTGAGAGATTCCATGATTTGTTTCCTACAGGGGTTTTCATATTGAGAGACTCCATGAAATTTTATAGGATCCATGTGATTAGATTTTATCATTGACATTTTGATTGCAGCGTTCTGTGATTGATCAGCCAAAGGTCTCCCTCTAGCTAAGAGGGGGTGTTGAAGATTGTAGCTGTGATAGTCTTTTATCTCTAGAAATATGGACGTTATTACCATTATAGTCACCTTCAACTAAAAAGGACACTTCTATTTAAATTGTAATATTAAATATAAAGACGTGTCGTTTGACATGTGTTGAGGCAAGGAAATACAAAGAGTTGTATTTGAAAATAAATGATTATGTTTTGGGAAATTAAAGAGACCTTTGGTTAGAATCTGAAGAGTCTCTCCTTATGTTATATATCGCTTCAAGCGAAAGACATTGTACACTTGAATTCTTATTATCAATAAAAATGATCTTTTGTTGTGTGACTAGGCTTTTTTCCCTTCATCTGGGAAGTGTTTTCCCAGGATATCTTCTAGTGTTGATTATATCTCTTTTATCATTTCTTTATTGTTGTTTATCATCATTACTTTAAGGGCTTAAGATTTAATGTCTGGGTTACATAAAAAGCTGCTATGCTCAAGGATATTATTGCATCTAATTTTTTGTTTGTCGGAATTATTTCTCCAAAAGATACTTTATGAGTTGCACTATTGCTTTAAGATGTAGTGTAATAGTAACATCTATTCTGAAATAAGAATATAGGATGAATGTCTCGTGATTTACCTTAGTAAAAATATGCAGTTAAGTGTTTTATTGATACCAGTAGCAATAAGATGTGGAAGCCTTCCCTGAGAAGTAGGAGAGACTCTGCCTCACATGTTGTGGTTGGAACCACTATTTTGCAATTGATCCTTAAAAACCATCCATTGCAAACTATCCAAAGTTTTGTAAGTTGTGGCCATGGTGACTTACAAATTTGCCATCCAACAAAGGGTATGTTCAAATAATCTTTAGATTTATCCTCAATCCTAATGTGGAGGGCATTGGAGTGATTTTTCTGATTTTGTACAGACCAATGCTCAAGCTTTTTTTGCACTTTGTGACAAGTACTTGTGATACCTTCATCGCTAAATCTCACAACCAAGAGCCACTTGTCATCATAACTTATCACGTCAAAAAATATTAACTAAAATCTCCAAATTTGAATTTCTTCACTTTTGGAAAAGGAAAATCAAGTTTGAAGTTTACTTTATAATTTAATAGCTCCAACCCTCTAACTTCACTAACTTTGCCACAATAGGTTGCTTGATTATCTTCATTTGCGCTGAATTGGACTCCATACTCCTTTTATTCAGTAAACTGCAAATGATTGGCATCAGAAATAGTAGAAGAGATTATCTACATGTATTCCAACTAGCATCTTATTTTACACAAACAAGCAGAATACAAGGGACAATTAAGTTATAGGATGTAGAGCTAAAGCCTCTTGATTCAGATGATGTTACTCTCCAACAATTTCCATTTTTTTCAGTAGCCAGATAGCCAGCATCATTTATGTAGAGCCCAATTGCACTCTATGGTTTTTGTGATGCACCTCTGCAATCTAATTTTGATGATGAGCAACATGACAATGATGCATTGACTTCATTGTTTTAATACTAAATAATGAATAACTGACATGACACTTGAGTTTGAAAATCAAAATCAAAGTCATATTTTATGGTTGTTTTGTTTATTGTATGCACATTATATGGTAATCTGAACTTAATTTTTGTTTGTTGTGCAAACATGCCCAGAATTTATCAACTTACAAAAGTATCCATAATGTCAACTTAGACTAAAATACTTTAGCATCTCAGGAAATGTAAGGTATATTTTTTATAGGGTAAATTGTTAAAATTAGTCCATCTTGGTTCTACACTAACTTACGAATTGTTGCTTAAAATTTACACAATGGGAATTTTGAAGCAAAACCAGCATAATGGATATTGAAAAGGTAGAACCTAAACAAGAGATCTTCTAGATTTGAGTTTAAAAACATTGAAGGCCTTGGAAAACATCAATAAGTTTCTCAGCCTAAGAGGTATTAAGTTACTCCTGTGGATTCTTCTGTTCTTTGATTTGGTTTTACAGGGTCCCTTTAGAATATAAACCATAGGTTCGCATAGAAGATAAACTAGACACTTTTTTTTCCCGTATAAAGATAATTAAGGAAATGGACAACTTTCTCGAAAGATTCCCATACAAAATAGAACCTATGTGAATATCCAGATGTCCAAATTTCCTGGTTTGTACTTGCACAGAAACAACAGGTAAGATAAGCATAAACATATCAATCCACACACTTCCTAGAAAAAAAAAGAGATTTTGTGGAGAGTGTATAACACCTAAAAATTATGTGCAGGCAGCTGTATGTTCATTTTGGCTTTTGTGTATATCACACAAAGAACACAATAGAAAGCATCTACAAATCAAAGACCATTAAAACTAACACAAAAACATTTTACTATATTGAAAAGTAAGGTTTAAATATGAATAAAGAGAGAAACCCGTAAAGATACAAAAAAGGAATATTGCATACAAACCTTTTTATTACTTTTTAAAACAAAAAGTGAGCTCTCTGGTGAATGTACTGGATCAAAATCATTGCGAATTTTTAGCTGTTAAAGAAGACAAGTGTTAGTTAAAATGTGAGAGAACTAAGTGAAATGTGAGTATAATGCTTCATATACTATTACTAACAACACTATTAAAAAGTTCAAACAATTTAATTATACGTAGTGCATGCTCTAAGATTATAATGTGAGGCTATATTTTATGTTATGAAACAAAACAATTATATCCTAGGCTAAAAGTTCATTAGTCAGCAAACAAATCATATTGAGATTTCAATAAAGCATAAAATCTTTAATTAGCATTTCTTAAACAATATTATATACTGACATGTGCATGCACAAGATGAGGCTCTATATATTGTTGAAACATTGGAAAAACAGTTGTCATAATCTCATTCTGTGAAATGGGGCGGTAAATCCTGTTCATGTCTCTTTGTACTCTTGCAACAAGATGTGAATGAACTCCACCTATCTGAAAATAAAACGAGAAAGAACATTACAAAAGCTCTCACAAATCCTCAGGTCCGAGCATGCTCAAATCATAATATTGAGACCAAGATGGGATCAAGGAAAACAGATGAATTCTTACAACAGCTATCCAGATGTCAAGGTAAGTTCGAATGTCTGGATGTAAAGCATAAACACCTTCAAATATAACCTGTAGAAAAAGAAATTTTAGCATGGCAAATTATGCAACCAAATAGTAAAACCATTGAAATCAAGATGACAATCTGTCCCTACTACTCATAGCTTCAAACAATGTAATTTATTAACCTTTGTAATATGCAGCCCCTTTTGTCCTTTCCTTTTTACGTTTTTGAAATGTAATTTGCAAGGCTTTGGAATGACAAATAGAGTGCAAATAAAATAAAAACTTGCAGCAAACTTATAACTCACAATTACAGCAAAATTCAGAAATTTCACCGAGCTCAAAATTAATGATTCTATTTCTGATTCGAATAAACAACATGCTCAAAATGATGTGCAAGCCAGATAATTAAATGATAATACATATGTCCTCACAACATAACCAGAAAATTTACAAACTGAAAAGTCTAATATAGACACCACTCTTACAATACATCAAAGAGAGCCACAAGGGAATAGGAATGTTGATAGCAAATCCAAAAGCCTCCAAACCTTGCCCAGAAATTAAGACTGTTTCCAGCAAAGGAGGTACAGCCAGCACAAGAAAAGTTATGCCAGCCAAATTAAGTGTAAATAGCAGCTATACTCCAATTGAGCTCCCTTCAATCAATCTACTGAGAACCTCACTCCATGTGCTACCACTATGTATGACAAGATCCTCAATCCAGCTGAGAACCTTACTCCAGCTGAAATCTGTAATAACCCCTACCAGTTCAAATTTCTAAAACATAATTTTCAAAGGAATTTATGCACCAAATTGAAACATGTATGCTACTTCTCACTATCACCAAGTTTCTATCACAATTCAATGGTTTGGCAATATATGAAACACTTGGAAAGCATACTCTAATAGCAATGTAAGAAACCCAACCCGACTCACAACTGCTCAAATAGATAATGTAGCTTCTTTCTCAACCATTAATGCCTTTTTGATTTATTTGAGTTTGGGATAGATAAATACATTAAATATCTGAACTGAAATGTTAAACCATACTAAAATGCCCATTCACAATTTAACTTCAAACTACAAATTCTGATATACTGAATTAAATTGTGCCCTGTAAAGCTGGAAATTACATTTATTTGATAAAGAACCTGTTAATGGGAATCTATCTTGTCTGTGCAACAGTCTGGGAATTAACTTTCAACACCTCCAGCTGATCGCAAGTCAAAGGGAACAATAATAAACACCCCACAGTAGCTCGCAGGGCCCTAACAGATTATCGCAGGCCCTCTAATTCAGACGTAGGCACAATTTCATGCAATCACAGCCCTCAAACATGAGAGACGGGGCGCCAACAAATGCAGGCCTCAAATTAGAGATCGCAGAACTCAAGCAAGGGATTGCAGACCTCCAGGGAATGGACGCAGCACTTCCAGCTTCAAACACAGACCTCTACAGGTGAAACACAGCCCAAGGAAATATCAATTTGCTGCTTGAAAATGAAATGGCAGCCAAGAATTTCTACAAGCAGCCCAGTCTTTAACGTCCAGAATTGCAGGTTAGTTACATTTCCATTAGCAGAACTCTGAATATGAATGCCAAACTCCAGTATCAAACTCAACACCTAGCAGGTATTAAATGTGATTTGAATCAGCCTCTAATTTCAAATCACACTGCTATGTACAACAGAACCTCTCATCAACAGTGACCACAATAGAGAAGCTCGATCAATTTGCTATACCTCAACAACAAATGATTTCTTCCAAAGAAACAGGTATACAAAAATGGATGACTCAATAACTCCAAACCCTTATACCTCAGCAAGGGCATTAAAAATCAGAACCTCAGCAATGTCACCAATACAACAAAACCAAATAAGATAATTAGATAATCAGATTCTTTTCCCTTCACAATGAGCCCATATTTATAATCTCCATGAACCACTTGTTTCCCAAATGAAACTCCACTTAAGAAGATTCACCAACTCAACATTAATTAGAAGCTTCCAATTCCTTCCACTTTTGTATTTAATATTCGACTTGGCTTATAACTAATTAAATAAATGGACCTGTAGTGCATTATTGTGGATCTTCAACATTTGTTATAATAGTGGGAGATGCGGATAGCTCTGCAACAGCGTATAGAAGCCAGACACTTATGTGCCTTGGCTCTCGTACCTTGCAACCTTTTTCTCTTCTTCCTTTTCTCATCATGCCCTTTGTTTACCTTGGTTTTGAAGCTTTTTCCTCCTTTTTTGTGGCTTGTGTGGTTTATTGCTAATCTTTCTTATGATTGCCTGTGTGTGTCGATTGGGCTTCTTTGTTGTGTGTAGACAAACCTTACCCCGCCATTATTTCCTCACCCTAGATCACTCATGAGAGAATGGAGAGATACAATCATGAATGATAGTGGAGGAGATGTATCTGAAGAAATGATGAAAGAAGATGAGGGTATAAGCAATACACATGTCCAAGGTATTTCACAAAATAAAGAAAAGGATTTCCATGAGAAACCATCTTACAACGCAGTTGTTGAGGAACTCACAACATCCTGCCCACCGTCAGCCTTTTTTTGGAAAGATTTGCAAAATTGCTGCAGATGGGAACCGAAACGATGGACCCCCAAGCAATGGAAATAGACTCACGGATGGAGGAAATACTGCATCTAGTGTCGGTGGAGGAAAGGAGGAAGGTAAGCCTTCATCCCATGAACTAAGGACCCTTTCTGTCTCGCTAAATGAGGAAACGGTAAGAGCTACTAGGGCATGACAAACACAGTGAAAAAAAATTGCAATTTTCTTTGCTTGTTTGGACAAAGATTTCTTACCTTCCCAAAAAAATTTGATGAATGGATTGTTAATGTATGTGGTAAGAAACTTAGGATTCATGTTACATTCTATAGAATGATTCAAAATAAACCTTTTGTTCTATTTGTTAAGACCCATAATATGCAAGAAAGAATCCTTAATAAGAAATTTTGGAATGTGGGTAAATCTCTTTTTCGAGCCTTCCCATGGTCTCCGACTGGGAATGTAGAATAACTCTCTGCTAGGGCTTCACCTAATTGGGTGGAAATTAAGAATTTGAATGTTGAACTTTGGCCATTTATTCATCAGCTATTGAAGCCTATTGGCTCAGTTTCGCAGATTGAACAGTCTAAGACTACTCTTCCACATTTAAATGCTAGGGTTTTGGTTTCTCTTAAGCCTGGAATTGTATTCCCCCATAATATTTCTCTTGCTATTGACTCTGAAGTTTTTTCATGGAAAGTCTCCCGACTTGGTAACTTAGGTGCTTGTTTTCATTGTAAAAGGAATGGACATGCAAGAAAAGATTGTCCAAATCTATCTCGAGCACAAACAACTAACTTTGAGATTTCGAAAGATATTGCTAATAAAGCATCCAGTTTTGAAAAAGGAAAATCTTAAGAGCCATCTTCTGGTAACTCCAGAAGCTACGAGCCTTGATAGAAAGGGAATGATTTTTTAAAGGGATAGGAAGCTTTTTGATTGAGCAGTGGAAGAATTGGCGAATATGGCTAAAGAGCGTAACAGGTTGGTTAAAATTGGTAATTCTTATTTTAGCCCTGGTTCCATATCTAATCCTTGGAGGTTTGTCATGTTCGTAGTAATTGAATACTTGACTTTGGATGGCCGCTTTACTAAGATATTTGAGTACCATTTTATGTTGGTAAAACATTTTAGGCATAGGGTTAGGCTTAATCTTCCCTTCTACCTCAGGCAATCATTGGGTAATACAATTTTAGCTATTCAGAATGATCCTGAGGGTGACCATGCTTGTCATGAGGGTTTAATTGTTTCGGTTATGAACCTCCTCAAGTCCAAAAAAGTGGACAGATCCCATTATAGCAAGAACACTCTGGAGTGTGAGACTGAGGGGAGTGAATAGGATGAGGGCTTTGATGAGGATACGGAGGATGAGGTTGCAGAGATAGAGGTTACGAAGAGGAAAAAGCTCGATCATGGGAGCTCGTCTAGGAAGAAAAGAAGATTAAGGAGGTTGAATCTAAGATGGATATGGATTTTGAAGAGGAGCTAGAATAGGGCAATGGGAAAAGTGGCATCACTGGTAGGGTTTCTAGAAACAAGGGGAAGAATATAGACAGGGTTTCAAACATACCTTCTAATGATGAACCTCTAATTAAGAGGATGGAGTGAAAAGGGAGGAATGTGCTTACTCAAGGGAAGGCTGATGTTAAAGGGCCAGAGGAGACTGATTATGAAAGAGACAATTTGGGTGGGGATGAGGATTACCTAACTCATAACAAGGACAAATGAAAACCAAGGGCTAATGAAGAAGGACATCAGTAGTTTGCAGCAGTAGATGCAAGACTTTTTAAGAGAGTTTGACCAACTCAACAAAACTACTAGAGGAGAGAGAACTCTGGTACAAAGTATTAATAGACTTTCTAAGGTGATCGGTAATGCTGAAGGGGTCAAGAATCTTATGAAATGTGTTCCACCCCTAGAAGCCAAGAACAGAGCTTTGGACCAGCAGAATAAAGATTTCCAAAAAAGGTTGGATGTCTGGATAATAGAGTGGATAATATGGAGAAGACGGTTAGGAAACTAGCTAATCAGAATTTTTCTATTCTGAAGATTGTGGTAGACAACATTAATACTCTTCTGAACAAATTTGAACAAGGGAAAGGTCAAGGCTCCAAGTATGTGAAAGATGACCATGGACCTAGCAAGCATACCAAGGCTAATTCAAAAAAGATTGAGGTTGTCGAAGCCAAAGAAATTGATGATCTGAAGGCCTCTACAAATAACATGAACATCCTTCCAGACCAGGCAGTGGATCTACTGAAAACCCTGTAGCTGGTTTTGCTTTCTTTTTGCTATCTTTTCCTACTAGTTGTTTTTTGGCTACATGCTTTAGCTAGTTCTGTTCTCAAGTGTTGATGCACAGTTCTTCTGGGTTTTTTAGCTTTTGTTATTTTGTTCCATTGTAAAGGTTTCGGGTCCTTTAAAATCTATTTTTACTTAATCAAAACTCTGAAATTAATCCTGGGCTGGGTAAGCCTAAGGAGACTGATAAAAATAAGGTTTCTCACTCTTTTATAGAAGAAGAATATGATACAATTGCCAACCCCCTATTTGATTCTAAGGTAACTCCTACTAATGATGCCATCCCTAGTTCTAAGGTCATCCCAACTGTTCCTAACCGGATAAAATCCATTATTTGTCAAAAAGAAAATGTAGATCGAGTGTCTTTGGTTGAAACCCCCACCAAACTTAATGCCCAACAACTTGCTCTTAATTCTCTAGCTGAGAGGGCAGAATTGGTTAAGATTGCCAATCAATCTCTGATTGGTAAGCTATGCAATTGAATGGATCGAAGCCTTCAAGGATGGAAATATCTCCAAAAAAAAAATTGAGCCCCCTTTTGTTGAAGTCATCAATAAAAGGAGTAAGAAAAGAAAAAGAAATGATAATCAGAGTTTAACCAACTCTAAAAGTAAACAGGAGGATATCTCTGATTGCTTAAATAGACTTTATAATAATGGAAAAAAACACTTCAAAAATTCATGAACATGATCAACATCCATAGCTAGAATTTTAGAGGCTTGGAAATGAATGATAGAAAATGCATTGTAAGAAGATGGTGCAATAAGATTATGCAAAAGGATTTCATATGTTTACAAGAGATTAAAGTAGTTCGATTACAAGCCCACATTATCCTAAAAATGCTTTGGGATCAAGCCACTACATTTTACTCCAACCATGAAAGAGGGAGAGGGGGAGTTGCTATCCTTGTGGGGCCTAATTGGGCTGATCATATTGTAAACAGAGGGGTCTCTCCTTGGCGTAGGGCATTGTGGATTGTCTTTAGTAAAGACAGCCAGAATTTTGGGATTTGTGATTTCTATGCACCTAATGATTATAGAGACAGAGCAACACTATGGGATTGGGCCACATCTAATTTGCCCAATACCCGTTGGATCTTTATTGGAGATTTTAATATGGTTAAATATAGGGAGGATAAAATAGGAGGCAACTCCTTCAACTGAAAGGTAATGAAGTATTCTTCTGGAACAAACTTAGAGGAAGTTTAATGTCCTAGATCCTTTAGAAAGAAGAAATCTGAATTTCAAGACATTTGGTACACTTGGTGTAATAATCAGAAAGGCTTTCAAAGAGTTTATTGTAGACTTGATAAGATTTATGAAGATTCTGCTTTCTTCTGTTGTCATTCTGAACCAAGACACTCACCTATTTCAGTTAATCTTGCTTCTCTTTTAGATCATTCCCCCATTTTTGCAAGGATTGGTTTGCAAAATGAGATACCAGCACCTAGGGTGATCACTAACAAGTCCTTTAAAATAAATTTTTCTTTAATGTTTTGTTTCCCTTCCAGTTGGGTCAAAACCTCCAACACATTCTACTGTGAAAATACCTATCAAGTATTCAGGTAGATTGTGCACAATGGGGAGGTCGTACGGTAGAGTTCAAAGCCGTATAGTGATTGTTGTGTCCATACGGTGGTTGTTGAGGTCATTTGATAGCAAGAGCAATGTATAGAGGGTTCGTACGGTATGGAGGGAAAGATATGTCCGTACGGTAAAATAAAGTGTGGGTTAGGTGAGGGGAAGAGCAATGTACAATGGGGATTCCCTAGTAGCCGTACGGTATGTGGAGTTGCAGTCGTACAGTAGGTGGAGATAACTCAAGTCATACAGTATGGTCATACACTGTGTTGTTTGCAGTTAAGTCGTAGAATTTGCAGAGAGTCATACGGTATGTGCGAATTGAGCTACAAACTAGATGCCAGAACAAAATATTCGCCAATATGCCAATACAAGTATTTTGCAATCCAATTCCAGGTATATATTTATGTATTTGGAAACAAAGATGGTGCACGGATTTGCCAAATCCAAGCAAGTAATACAAAGACGGAATAGGGTGAGGATTGAATCCCACCAAAATCGGAAAGCAAAGTAGTGGTGGTCTTTTCACTTTCGAAATGGCGAACAATACAGAATCCTAATGGGAATTCATAGTACAAAGAATAATAAACCAAATCGCATACCTACTACTACGTACAACCCGTGCTTAAATACCCTTCAGAGGAACTTCCAAAGGGTTTACAAATATAGCCGACGGCCAAACCTATGGAAACAATAAAATAAAAATGGGTCTGAGATATACTAAATCAATTGGCCCATGAACAAAGGTTTGATTAATTAATTATTTTGACAGGAACATTATAATCCTTTCGTCCCAAAATTTGCTTGTCCTCAAGCAAATGCAATGCCGTATGCTGCAAAGTGTGTTCACCTTCCCAAGTCATGTCGTCTGACGGCAAGTGTTTCCAGCGTACTGAGTATTCCCTTAGGGTTTGGTTTCGTAGAGTCTTCTCACATACATTGATGATTTCGGCTAGTTCCAAGACGAGCTTCCATTCTTCATTGAGCAATGGAAGATCTGTAGTTACTGTGGTGTTTTGCCCCACGGCATTCTCTAGGCAGGAGACATGGAAGACATTATGGATGCGGCTCCCTTCTGGAAGTTCCAATTTGTAGGCAACTTCACTGATACAGCGAGCTACACGATAGGGACCATAAAAGTGTCGCTTCAATTTTTCTTTTCCTTTTGCCTTCAATGAGGATTGCCTATATGATTGGAGTCTAAGATAGACCAAGTCTCGTGCTTGGAAACTTCTCTCGATTCAGTGTTTGTTAGCGTACATCTTTTGTTGATTTTGTGCCCTTCGTAAATTCTCCCTCAAGAATCTCAGAATGTCTTGTCCTTCCTAAAGCCAGTCCCTCACCCTTGGTGCACAGCTATCACCCAGCACCATGTCAATAAATGAAAGGGGTTCATATCCATACAGTGCTTTGAAGGAGGTCATCCCAATGGACATGTGATAAGTGGTAGTGTAACAGTGTTCTACCAGATGCATCCATTTGACCCATGCTCATTGTTGTGCCGAAAATAAATTTTGGAGGTTGCCTTCTAGTCACCTGTTCATAATCTCCATCTGTCTATCTGTCTGAGGGTGGCAACTAGTACTAGGCGACAATTTGGTTCCTGCCAACCGAAACACATATGTCCAAAAAATACTGATAAATCACCTATCTATGTTACTAACAATATTTCGGGGCAAGCCGTACAGATGAAAAAACTTCTCTGAAAAATTAGTCTACCACCTGCGTGGCTTGAAAGTCCAAGGGGATGGTGAAGAAGTGTGCATACTTTGTCACTCTATCCACCACCAGAAAGATACAATCCTTCCCGTTTACTTTAGGGAGTCCGATGATAAAGTCCATAGAGATGCTTTCCCGTTTCCATTCTGGTATAAGCAAGGGGTGCAGTAACCTGACAGGTAAAGTGTGTTTGGATTTGTTTTTTTGACAGAGTGCACATTCCCATACATACTGCAATACATCTCCTTTAAGTCCCTTCCATGAAAACCTCTCCCTAAGTTGTCTATAGGTTTTATGAAACCCTGGGTGTCCGGCCAAGGGTGAGTCATGCATTTCCTTCAAGATTTTTTGCTTCAATTTGGATTCAAGCACCAAGTATATCTGATCCTTATTGTAAATGATGTCATCGACCACCTTGTATCGATCATCCGGAGTATCACCGTCCATTAGCTTACATGCAAATGTGTTTTTGGAATATTCCACCAATAAGTGTGTTTTCCAATCAGCTAAGATCTAACATAGTAAACAAATGGCACATTTTCTTGACAAGGCATCTACAACCACATTGTTCTTCCCATTCACATATTCAATGTCGAAATAAAAAGCCTGAATCTTACCCATTTTTGTTGCCTTTCGTTTAGATCCCATGGCTCCAAAAAATATCTCAAACTATTATGATTAGTACAAACGACAAACTTGGCATCTACCAGATACAGTCAGAATTTGGTTAGTGCATGTACAATGGCCAACATCTCTGTCATAAATGGAATATAGACGCTCCACTTTTGTAAGCTTTCGACTCTAATAGGCTATAGGGTGTTTATCTTGCATTAATACTGTGCCAATTCCCTCTCCAAATGCATCACACTCTAAAATGAATGGTTGTGTGAAATCAGGTAAGGCGAGAACCAAACAAGTGCTCATTGTTTCCTTTAACTTATCAAAAATGTGTTGCGCTATTTCATTCCGATGGAAGGAAACTTTCTTAGTTAGATTTGTTAATGGCACGTTCAATTGAGAGAAATCATTTACAAACCTCCCATAGTAAATTTATAGACCTAAGAACCCTCGCAACTCAAAGAGTGATTTTGGTGGGGGCCAATCTAAGATAGCTTGAATCTTCTCTTGGTGGACTTGTACTCCATATTTACTGACAACGTGCCCTAGGTATAATATTTTTGTCATTCCGAATTCACACTTGGATTGCTTGGCGAACAAGAACTAGGCCTTCATGATCCCTAGGACTTCATTTAAGTGTTTTAGGTGTTCTTCGCAAGTTTTGTTGTAAATAAGGATATCATCAAGGAATAACAGCAAGTACTTATGCAGTTGTTTGTTGAAGATGCCATTCATGCAAGACTATAAAGTAGCTAGTGCATTCATTAATCCAAATGGCATGCCAGGAACTCATAATGCCCATAGTGACAATGGAAAGTTGTCTTCTCCACGTCTTCTTCTTGCATGCGGATCTGATGGTATCCAGAACGAAGATCCATGTTACAAAAATAACTCGCACCATGCAGCTCATCCAAAAATTCATCGATCTTAGGAATAGGGTATCTATTTTTTATTGTCTTCTTATTCGGCGCATGGTAGTTCACACACATGCGCATTGTCCCATCCTTCTTTTTACCAAAACCACTGATGATGCAAAAGGGCTAGAGCTGGGATGGATCCATTCTTTCTCGAGCAGCTCTTTAATTGTCTTCTAGATCTCATCTTTGAATTTCTTGGGATGAGAGTATGGCATGGTGATAACTGGTTTGGCGCCAGCTTCCAACTTGATAGTATGTTCAAACCCGCAATGGGGGGTATATGCCGAGACGAATGTCCATAAAAACTTTATCATAGGTACTCAAAATATTTTGAAGATCATCATCCCGATGGGGCATTTGTTGTCCTTTTAAAGGTTCTGCCGAAACAAAACAATGTGCAGCCCATGCAATGTCATCATGCCGAAAAATTGCTTCCATCCATTGTGTTGAAACTTCCTTCAGTCCCTCATTGGCCATTTGACGAAGAACAACTTTCTTCCTATCCAGAACAAAAGTGAAGTCCATTCGTTTGAAGCTTTGGGTGTATTCATAAGTGTCTCCATCCATTGTATGCCTAGAATAACCTCCAAATCATCTAGGTCCACTATAAAGAAATCCTCCGTCGCAGTGTGGTTAGATATGGTGATACTCAGTTGGGGAACAAGGTGTGTACTGGGCAAAAGTGTCCCTCCGGCAACCTTGACCTAGAATCCCACATGTGTCTCAGTAGGTAGGCCTCTTCATTTCACCAAAGATGAGTTTATGAAGTTTAGAGTGGCTCCACTCTCGAGCATCACCATGACCCTTTGTCCTTGAAGGGTTCCCATGCACAAAATACCATACATCTTGAGCTCCCGACTAAGGCGATGATTCCTACACGCTGTACCAATGTTGCAATTCTCTCCATACAATTTAGATTAACCATTTTGGTGTCCTCATAGGGATGGTTGTCTTATGTGGGTAGATCCTCCTAACTGTCCTCATCATCAAATACAACTTCAATATAGTGTATTTTTCCTTTACCAAGGCATATGTGCCCAGGCTCCCATCGTCCCTTGCAATTGAAGGATAATTTCTTCCTTCGTAACTTCTGTCTGGTAGCTTCGTCCAATGAAGGCTTTTTTGGTAAAGGCTTGTTATCCTTGTCCTTTGGAAATACTAGTGTTTTGGAGTGTAAGTAACCACGAGAGGATGATGTTGATGACGATGCCATGCTCCACGCCTTTTTTATAGCCTTCGAAAGGGTGGTAGGATTGAAACCTTTTACCCAACCCTCAGTGGTTTCATCAGTCCGTCCATGAAGAGCACTATCCGCCTCCTTTCAAAAATGTCCATGACCATAACAGAGAGTTCTTGAAACTTTGTGATGTACTGGTCGACCGATCCAGTTTGCCTCAGTTGTGCTAATTCTTTGAAATTAGGTTTCGGGTCTTTACCATCAAATCGATCTATCAATCTTTCAGTGAATTTCGCATAAGTATTTATTTGGCCATGCCCCAGTGTGATGGTGTCATGATGCCACCATTCATGCGCCAGTCCCTCCAAGTGTAGGGCTGCAAATTTGATTGCTTCTTCTTCTGGCATTGGATTAAGTTGGAAGTAAGTATTGGCCTTCATTACCCATGTTTGAGCAGATATGGACCCGAATCCATCAAATGGTGACAGATTTATCTTACTCAACTTTCTTCTGAGATCATCATTAAAATATCCTCGGTTTCCACCTCCGGAATATCTCATTCTCGGTGCTGTATAATCTTTGTAGGGTATATCTTCCTCCAAATTTGCATTCTTCTAGTCTTCTCTCAACTGTCCTTGAACTTCCTCAAAGGTTGTTTTCTTTCCTCCGTGTGATACCTTCGTCCGTGGAGGGAAAAATGGCATGGAAGTTCGAGAGCGTAATGGATGAGGATTTTCCTTACCCGACACCAAGTCTGCAATGTGACTATTTTGTTTACTGGATATTTTATTATCTGTCAATTTCCTAAGAGTTTCTTCCATAAGTCGCTGAGTATTATTGATCTGCGCCTTATTCCTTGAAAGATCTCCTAGTAGTGCCATGAGTTTGGCAGCAGTGGGTTCGTGTTCCACCATTCTATCAAGTGAATGTGATCTTCTTCTCTTCCGGCTATAAATTCTAATTCACTCTCCATAGGCCGGCAGGATGGTTAGCTCTGATACCAGTTTAATGTTCCGTTTCCCTTTTGATTGGGTCAAAACCTCCATCACGTTCTGTTGTGAAAATACCTATCAAGTATTCAGGCAGATTGTGCACAATGGCGAGGCCATATGGTAGAGTTGGAAGTCATACGGTGATTGTTGTGTCCGTACGGTGGTTGTGGAGGTCGTACGATAGAAAGAGTAGTGTATCAAAGGTTTGTACTATATGGAGGGGAGATGTTTGTACAATAAAATGGAGTGTGCCACGTGAGGGGAAGAGCTATGTATAGTGGGGATTTTGTGGTAGTCGTACAGTATGTGGAGTTGCATCTGTACGATAGGTGGAGATGAGTCAAGTCGTACACTGTGTTGTTGGATGACTTGTTGGCCAGGAGGCTCGAAGACAGTGACGGTTTGAATTCCTCAAATCGATAGCTGAAGCACCTTTGATTTTCCCAAGTTTGTCATGATAGTTGACAAGTGTCATGAAGCATTGGACGCACGTAACTCTCTACCAGAGCTGGCCGTTACAATATTTGGTTATAAGCAACAGCAGAGGCTTTATATTAGCCGGTGGAGATTTGTTAAAAAAGGGGTTCTATTCAATTGTGCCATAAGTTGTTGGACAAAGAAGAGAAGTTTAAACTGAAATTAGGGAATTTGCATGATAGTTCATTGGCTTGGTATCTAGTCTTAGTGTCCGCCTCAACATTGGAACCATATGCCCAAGGGAAAAAGAAGACAATCGTAGCGATAATAGGAATTAGAGATTTGTCAAATAATGAAAAAGCCTGCCATCGAATAACTCAAGGCTTGTCGAGTCATGCCTTATCTTTGGCAACAAATACAAGAAACTGTAGGGATGGTACCGAGAGTTGCAGAAGTAACGGAGTAAGTGTTAAGTTTTTCCTAGCTCGGATAGGGTAATTTCAGTTGGAGTGGGTAGAAAAGGTGATTCCGGTAGGAGCTCAAATTAGATGGAAGAAATTGAACAAAACTTCTTGGTTTTTTACGGGGCCATATTTATGAAAGAAATTTTCAAATTTTTGCAATGCTCTATGTTCTATTGAGAGCAGTCTCAGCATTGGCAATTCGTGCTATGAACATTCATCGGGGAATTTATTTGACTGAGTTGGTGAATGGTTGTTTGTCGTCAGTGCACCTAAAACAGTAATACAACCAAACTTGGAGAAGCTCTAAAATCATTGTATAAAGATATCCATCTTCTACATAGATTTTTTCTTTTTTCAGTTGTAGATTGGAGGGTGGAAAAATCTGCATTGAATAAATGTCGTTCTGGAGACTATTGGATTGAAGGAGCATTGAACTTAGCCACTCGTAGCTGAGAATTTTTATTGTCATGGTAAATCTCACTTGGTAAAAACCAAACCATTATTATTGGAAGAGGTATCATGTCTTGTGGGTTGCAGACACTTGCCATTGCAAATACATACTAGTTGGGAATTAAAGCTGTGAGTGATTAGGAAATGGTCGAGTGTTGCAAAGAAATTCAAGTTGGTGATATTCTATTGGATAACAGATCTGATCACCATTTCCTGGAATGGTGTTGGATATTGATTTAGTTCAGTAAGAAGGTTCAAACTGATATTCTTCAAGTGTGTGCTTGATTCTGGAAATCACTATTTGGTGTATTATTTAATTCCTGAGTAAGATTCTGAGAAGCATTACATATATTGCTTGCTGCTTGTGAGACATCTGATAATGCACTTGGGAGTGTGAAGGAAAATTGTGATTTGTCTGATACAACAAGTGATTCACAATTGATTATAAGTGTTGCAACCATATATTTACTTGTGTTAATTCCTAGACATACTATTGTCTTTGTCTGATTGGAATCTAAACTACAAGGCATATGCATACACTTGTCTGCCAGTGCAATTTTGAGTAATAGTTCTTTCTAGCAGTGCACTATAAGCATCCCTCAAAATTAAAGTTCAAAGTATCTCAGACAAAGCTTTGGCTAAAGCCTCTCCCGCCCCCCCCCCACACCTCTTTCAGTGATAGTGAGCATCATACTAGTTGAGGATGTTTTGACAGAATCGCCTACTTGTTGGCAGAAGGACAGACTTGAGACAGCTCTTACAGATATATTAATTCCAGAGAGGAACCTTAATGTGTCATTAATCTGGGAAACTTTAACCAGCACAAATATATATATGAGGTGATAGGCAACTATCAGCCGTTCATTTGAGGTCTGAAATTTACAAGGCAACAGACAAACATGTTTAGGCAGCTGCCCAAATTTATCATCAAGGATGAGGAACAATTTTTTGAAAAAAACCTCTACAGTATAGAACAGAAACTTGCATGTTTGCCACAACCCAAGGATGAGTTACTTGGCAAGTTGGAAGCAATAGAGAATTGTTTATCCACAAAAGAACAACTAGGTTCTAAGAGTAAATGAGTGAACATCCTTCTTGCTGTGATTCCTTTGACTAAGCCAGCATTGTTGAGGCATCCTAATACTCACGCAGTGTATTGTTCAACTTATGAGGATAACAGCACCAAATGATCCTTACAGCAGGGAGGTTATGAAGGATGTTTTCCAGCTGATTGTGGAAAGCTTTCAGGGATTGTGTAATATCAATAACTCAACCTTTGGTAAGACCGTTAAAATTTTGGAAACAGATGCAAAACTTTGAGCTTGTGTGATTATGATAGATCTTGATTGTGAGGACCTAATTTTTTATCTGTTCTATCAGTTTTTGATTGCCATTAAAAGGAGCCACAAGCAAAATGTTTTATCTTTCATGCAGTCAATTATGTCTTTGATCATTGAAGAGAGTGATGATGATTCCCAAAACCTCTTATCTACCATATTGGCTGATTTATAACAAACACGTCATTTCTTTTAACACTTGTAGTTTGGTTCACAATATCATCAAACAATGTGAACAAAAAATGGAATCATTTTTACCAAGGGGCAAGATTGTAGAAGGAAGGAAAGAAGAATCATTTCAGCTTATAGAGGGGGATGAAAAAAAAGATAAAACTCAATCATATGAGCAGCTTAACAGGGATGAAGTTCATGGTATTATGAGGGGCCATAAGGCTGACAAAGACGTAATTATGGATCAGCCACCTGAAAATTTGATGGAGTCTTCATGCATTATGACTTAATGTCCATTGGATGATGACTATAGGATTGATGAAGCATTTTTTGGATCAGCTTCTTGTGTAGCAGCCATGGAGGGTAGGCACAAGGATATTTATTCTTGTGATGATAATATTTTCAGCCAGCATAATGTTAATTGGATGAAGCATAGTAATTCACTCTTTGAGATGGATGCTGATTGGACAATGGAGAATCCACTATTTGAGTTTGATGGAACACTTTTTTATCAAGAGTCACAGATTGATATTGATTTCAGCCAGGAAGTGACTGATTTATTACATTTGGTAGAGGGGCATAATGCTGATTACAAATCAGTCTTGGATAGTAACTTGGCTATCAATATGGCCAAGGAGCATATAGGGAGAGAGGAGAGTGTTGATGGGTATGCATTGATTAATTCTTCTCCTCATTTATCTAATACCTGCAGTTACTCTATCAAATGATGTGCATCATGATAGTACTTGGGTTGTTACACTCCCCTTCATGAAGTAGGAAGCCATATCCCGCTTGCTTCTTCAATACAGTTACAGTTTCAGCATACATGTTAGAGAAGTGTTGTGACAGTTGGATATTTTGGGCATTCTACTTTTTTCTACTATGGAGCAACAAGATATTCGAGACAACTAGGAAGTTGAATGCTCTTTTTCTTTGGGATCGGCCACATGGTCAGTATTGTTTCAAGGAGCTGGTTGGCATCATGTTGAGTTCTCGTCTCTATTAGATTCTAGCAGTGCTTGATCTCAGTTGGAGTGAGGCTCAGTTGGATTCAGGATTTTCTCACATATGATAGTAGCACATGGCCGGTTGATTGAATAGATTATGCACACGTAGTGATGCAAGATCTTGGTATTAGCATGATTGGTGCATTGCCAATGCAGGAAATTGATGAGTGGCTTCATAGTTTTCGACATATTCTTTGTATCAGAGTAATGCAATGGCTTGGTGGAGCAGCTACCGTGAGATTGATATGGGACCCTGGTATTAGATTGTGGACTGATGATTGCTTGAGGGCAGGCAATCTTGAGGAGAAAGGACTTGTAATGTCCCCTTTTTGGGACATTAAGAATTCTGAAGTCAAATTCATAAATATTAATTTTGGCTCAAGGGAGCTTCATGTAAATTTATTAAATGGGTCAAATTAATATTATGAAATGGGTTAAAGGTGCAAGGAGGAAACAAATGGAAGGACAAGAGAAAGAAACTGAAGGGTCACTGTTTTGGGCATAAAAGAAGGATGAGGAGTTCATTTCAGCTATGCTTGGATTTGAGATTGATTGAGATTTC
This sequence comes from Cupressus sempervirens, assembly GCA_028749045.1. Taxonomy (NCBI): domain Eukaryota; kingdom Viridiplantae; phylum Streptophyta; class Pinopsida; order Cupressales; family Cupressaceae; genus Cupressus; species Cupressus sempervirens. The sequence goes on from CM053792.1 coordinate 564,679,429, forward strand.
TCTTGGAGAAATTCAGGTAGCTTCAGCTTCTATTTAGGATCTAACAACACAAACCCTCTGGTTCGTCTTTGGTGGATTGGATGTAGCCCCGATTCATCTTTGTAGTGAATTTGAGACAGAGTTCAAAATTGCATTACAAGTTCTTTGCTAGTTTCCAATCTGGCAGTAATACTATGTTTAAGATTGGATATTTTCTTAGCTGGTTATTGCACTGCTGATGTATAAATAACATATTTTAAGATATTTTAGTGAACAGTTATTGGTCAATTGCTGGTAATTTTTGTTGGTTTATTTGCAAAGATATATGTTCATATTCTGAAATTTATTTTGAGATAAATTTGAAAAATGTATCTTACTAGGATATTATACATCGGCATGGGCATGAATATAATGACATACATGCTACTTCTTGGCTTATTTCAAAAATTGATCTTCAATCAATAACAACACCATCAAGTTACTTGCAAACTTTACACCTGGATCCTTCAAAGGTTTCAAATTATACTTCTCTGCATCCTTCCACAAGTTACAGATTTACTTTTCATCATGCAAAGCTTCCTACAAACTACTAAGATTATCCAAAGAATAAATGGAAAATATCTAGCGAAATGATATTTGAGAGCACTTTCTCTTTGTTTTTGTGAATCTAACTACCGACCATATATTGTTCATTTATCAGCAGTTAGTAACCATTCAACAACCAAGACATGAATTTTGATGTTCAATCCTTGCTAGACCTGATATCTCCACCATATCATTAGAAAAATGTTTGTTAGTACTATGAATGTCAATGATTACCTTGCAACACTTCCTCTAGATCTGCAATGGTTCTAAACAAGTTCTTCCTTTGTGTTCGCACAATTTTTCCATTGCTAGCTTCAACAATACTCTCTTTAGCACGAGAGCTATATTGTGTCTAGTTCTTCTATGCAATTCCTCAATGCAATAATTTTCATGTCATCTTGTGTAAATTGTTGCTTGGATCTATATAGCGTACAATTTTACTTTGTTGCACTTACTGTTAAATTGTAGCTTCTGTCGGATTGAACTGTCCTAGAGTTAATCCTTTCTATGGTTATTGTTAATCATTAATTATACATACTCTAATAGATCTACATATATATATATATATATATTGTATGCTATATATTATATATAATATATTTCTATATAATATAGATATGTTATAATTAATAATGTTTTAATTAATGATTAATTAATATATATAACCATAGAGACATGTCTCTTCACGAGACATGCCTCTTGAAGATATATTTATATATCTTGGAAATCTGCAATTGAAACACATAGAATTACAACAATGTTATTACATTTGCAGAGATCCTAAAACTAACATGGTATCAGAGCCTACGCTGCAGATGTAAGAAAATAATGAACATGAGGGAAAAAAAACAATATAAACTATCTTGTCATCCTTTGAAATCAACAATTACCTTCAGGAAGTTTATCGGGCGGCAGAGATAAGTGATTGAAAATTTGAAACAAGTTGACAGACCTTCATTGATTCATTCTAACAGTGAGGTTGCCGATAGCCACCAAAGGAAGTTACAGGAGGACAGACGGTATATGAGTGGGAACATCATAACAAGAGTAAATGATTAAAGGGAACCGTAAGAAATAACCTGGAACTGTAGGTGCCTATATTGTGCTTCTCTGCTGCTGACGTGAATAAAATCTTCTTAGAGTCGGGCTGAGTTGGTCTGTGAAATATAGTGTTTGATTATAGCTCCAACGATGCAAGCTTTGAGCATCGAATCTACTGAGTTGGGACTCACAAATTTAAAAGCGAGAGGTCTGTGCTATAATGACAGTAATCTCAGCAAATTGAAATTTACAGAAATTGTCATGGGCTCTTCATATTGACGGTTGTGACTCTGCCGAATATGGTTTAAATTTAAATTTATTATTTCTTAAGTTTAACTACTTTTCTACTTCTCTTCAAGGGTACTTTAATTAGCATGATTGGCAGCAGATACAGATAGTGGTTCAAGTGTAATCAAGAGCATATGATGTTACATGAGCTCCTAATCTGCTAAGAGGATTTGAGCTTTCAGACATAGTATTACTAGCATGAGGGGAGAAATATATAGGTCTAATTTGTTGCAATGGAGAACAAATTATTCTAAAATTACAGCATTATCGCCGGAGTTCAAATATGGATGGGATAGAAGGAAATTATGGACTGTTAGCGGATTTTTTTAAGTGCCCAGATATAAATACAAACAATTTTAAGGGATTGGTTTGAGCAGACATGCAACCTCAACTCCCAGATTCTACTCGGACCTGCAGGAAATTTCCAATACATTTTCAAACTATTAATAGCAAGTATAACTGTGGGTGTAGATTCTTGTGTAAAAAAAAAAGTTCAGGCCTCTCCAACAAGTAATACAGACCGATAAATCAATTCCGAACAATCCCAGACAGATTGGAGAAATTCAGTCAAAATAGGGCAGTGATAAGCAATTATTGTTCCTATTAAAAGAAAAAACAAATCTGGTTAACAGATGTCAAATTTTCGATTGAGGAAAGTGATGCAGAATATCCATGGTGTGAAGCAAGGAATTGTGCGAATATGTATAACAGAATTCCAAATACTCTCATGCATTCTAGAACAAATGACTTGACTGAAGTTATGACAATCCAGTCCGAAGCGTTGGCAACGTCCTCTGAACATCACTCAGCAAATAAGTGCGAGGAGATCAGTGTTCCCGATGGTCAAAGTCTTTGCACCCATGGTGTTCCTAATATGTAATGAGAAAGAGTCATTGAAAAAGTACGAAGAATAACCATGGAGGAGCGAATATGTCTGATTACTGTCCCATGAATCCACTCATCACTCTGATTTTTAAAATCTGCGATTCTCTTTAATTGCAAATATGGTTCGAACATATATGGATTGTGATAAAGAACAAATTCTTAACGGTGCCACAAAAGCTTGCCCACAAAACAAATCAGCTATGGAAGGGAGAAATATATGTTCCAATCGCATCCATTGAGAGGTGCTCCATTCTTATTGTAGGGCCCAGAATAATTCATGAAGATGAGACTGAGTCATCTCTTGGTACGATCAGCCTTTTTTTTGGGACATGTGTTAAGGGTGGAAGATTTTTGGACACCACACATAGCTAAAAGGTAATCCTTTCTTAAATTTATTAATAATTCAAAAGGTACGTTTATGAATCTATTTCAGTGTTATGAACTTATGTTCATTTATATATAAAGATGTAAAGGTTCATACATAATTTTAAAAAGATTTTATATATATATATATGGTGATTTATAAGGTATATACATTTTTCTTATAAATATAAGTGAATATAAAATGAGATATTGATCATATAAGAAAATAATATGCTGGAAATATAGATTATAGTATGCATGTATAAAATCAATTAGATATTTACTATATTGGAATAATAGGGATCATTCTAAAAGTAAAAGAGTATCACATTAGTTTCTACTTATCTACATTTTGTTGGAAAGATCTTATATTGAATATAATCTAGGTCTCTCTCTTATTTTTAATACATACTATAAGAGCTATGTGGCTTGATCTTTTCCTCTGAGAATGTTATTACAAAAGGGAGGAGATTGAGATTAAGAGGGAGCCGAAGATTTGACATCTCATCAGTTGCAACCTTGAAAAAGAGGGAACAGATAGAGGATATGGTTTCGTCAACCTTCAGTGATCTCGATCATATTGATTCAGAGGGAGTAAACCATGTTGTGACAGAATCTTCAATGATCGATAAATTGTAATAGTCATGAGGACTATAATTCATGCAACTATGTGATCTTAATGGGCCTACCCCTTGTGCACATCATATGAAACTGAGGGGAGATGTTCCATTCTCAGACAATCTAAGAAGAAAATTGTGAATCTTCATGTGTAGATAAGTATTTTTATTTTTGACATTTATCTCTCTTATTTGTAGTTTACTAGTTTCTATATTTACTATAAAGTTTATTTGCCTTGATCTTTTCCTTTATGGTTGAGGATTTTCATACAGGAAAAAGAAAGTTGGTACTTTAAACATGCTACCAGACATTGTGCAGACTCAATCTTATGAAGTAGCACCAAAGAAGTCATGATCTAGAATTCATTAGTCTTATGAGGATCAAGTTGAATAATGTAAGGATCTTGAAGCAAATATCAATAATGATCGAGGTTTTGAGTATTCTTCTTTATTAAGAGAGAGTCTGACACTTCTTCTAGGCAATGTTGGAGCTTGTATTATTTATAATCAAAGGGAGTCTAGAAATACATGTGTATGACTTTGTGATTTTTGATGGGCCTACTTCTATGTACATCATGAGGAAGTATTGACTTATCACCTGAACGTTGAAAAGATTAAGATATTCAAAGGAAGTTCAAAAGTTTTATGAGTAACAAAATGTTTTTAATGGGCCACACCTTGTGAACATCACAAGAAAATGAAAAGATCCTTAAATAACTTGCATGATCATACACTAAGTACCGAGTATGTAAAATTGTTCGATGATATAAAGGTTGGAATTTCACATTATGGGAGGTAAATTTAATAAACAATGTTCAAATTCCCACTTGAAACCATCTTTAGAGAGGAAATTTAATGATTTGACATTTATGGAGATAAGTAATTCTTACTCTTGAGTATTACAGTCATATAGTCTCTCTCTTTCTCAGTTATAAACTTATATGTACTATAAGAGTTAAATTGCATTGATTTTTTCCTTTATATCTACAGATGTTCTTGCAGAAAAGGAAAGTTGGTACGTTCACTACTAGGATTATTGTGCAGGCTCTGGAAGTGAACGTCTTTTATGATTAAGATTATGAAGAGGAAATCTGACATTGCTTCAGATTAAGAGGGAGAAAATAAGAACATGTTTCTGTTAAATCTTTATTCAGAGGGAGTAGATCATATCACTTCAGAGGTAAACTTGACATGATTAATGATTATTGTTTCTTATGCACTTATTGACTAACATCATATGGTTGATGATTATATGCATACAGTGATAAATCTACTCTTGTAGAAAATTCTCAATGACTTAATGTCATGTGATCCTGTGATACTAGTGCACTTATCACAAAGATGAGTTATATCAGTACAAATGAACAGAATGCTGATATTTTCACCAAACCTCTTGCGAAGTTGAAAATTGTGTACTTTCGAGGAAAACTTGGTATGACATTATTGTAAATGCATTTATTATCTAATATTCATGAATATAAATTATTATTTTTTTGCTTGCAAGCTTGTATTGTGAAAAGTGACGACTTTTCTTGTGAAAGGTGACGACCTTTCGTGTGTTCTAATCCTATTATAAAGTGACGACTTTATTTTAGTTGATCTGTTTTCAAACAATGGTTGAATTTGGTGTTATCTTTCAGGCCAGATTTTTCCAGACACATTGATAACCTTCATGGGTCTTTTGGGCGATAGCCGGACACCATGAAAACCCATTGTTTTGAAAGTTTGGGTTATCCTTGTTCTTCGAGCCAGATTTTGCCGGACACATTGATAACCTTCATGGGTCTTTTGGGCGTTAGCCGAACACCATGAAAATCCATTATGTTTTCTTTCTTCTTTCTCTCTCTTAGTTAAAAACATAATGATGATTACACCTTATAGTGTAAGTTAAACTTATTTCAATTTCTTTTTTGCTTAAGAGGGAGTATTGAGAATTCTAGCCTCTTAGTGTATTGAAGTAAATTCCATATGTTAATTTACATATGTGTGTTGATGAATTCATATTGATATGCCATTTTAGGGATATCATAGTGAGATGATATCTCCTTATACTCAAGAACATAGTATGTTATATATCAATCTTCCCAAATAAAGAGGGAGTGTTGAGATAGCTTCGATTGTATCTAAGTCATAGCTATGGTAGAAAACAATTGATATACATATCATTGTTAGAATTAGATATTGTTGGCATGTTTGTTCTGACACATTTCGTGAAGCGATGTCTACTATAAAAAGATCTCACCTGTGATATAGACTTCTTGTTGAGACTTATATTATCTAAGGATAATGTATCTAGTGTGATATATATATTAAGGTCTTTAATATGACATTCTAAGATTATCGTGATAATGTATTCTATAACAATCCTCCTGAGCTAAGAGGGAGTGTTAAATTGTAGCTTCTGTCGGATTGAACTATCCTAGAGTTAATCCTTTCTATAGTTATTGTTAATCATTAATTATACATACTCTAATAGATCTACATATATATATATTGTATGCTATATATTATATAATATATTTCTATATAATATAGATATGTTATAATTAATAATGTTTTAATTAATGATTAATTAATATATATAACCATAGAGACATGTCTCTTCACAAGACATGCCTCTTGAAGATATATTTATATATCTTGGAAATCTGCAATTGAAACACATAGAATTACAACAATGTTATTACATTTGCAGAGATCCTAAAACTAACACATACCAGCAATTGAAAGCTTTGAGTTTGATTCTCCTCATCCATAACATGCTCTAGCGAAACATCTACTTCATGTACGTCCCCTTCTTCTTTGTGCATACTTTGGACTATCCACATGCTTGCTTCTCCATCCTAAGCCTGTGCTTTCTCCTTTTAGTCACTATGAATTGCACCCTTTCTTCCATGAACAAGCTTACCTTTTCCTCATCTTGCATTTGTTGCCATATACACAAGCTTTTTTCTACCTCTAGTGCACAGCAATAGGCTTCTTCCATTGACTCTAGATTTGGCATATGATACTCACCCTAAATAGAAATTTACAAACTATTCACCTATCTAGAGACTTCCTTTGCACCATCCTCTCATGACCAATGTGACTGGTCAATTGGAAAACAAACCACTATTCTAGTCTTTGACAATCATATTCTTTCACCTCATTCTCTAAAATCTCATACTCTATGGGGAAAGACTTCACATTTTACATGGCTACCATTATGTTCCAAGAATGAACCTTATCCATCCTATTTATATCTGTTTGGATATAATCCCACCATGATAATACATCCAATTGCAATTTTGCAAGCACAAGTCAAACCTTTGTTAAGTACTCTACACATTTGTAGTCAAGGTACTTATCCAATTCTACAATCCAATCTATCAATTTACAATTTGTCGGCTATCCTATATATGGCTCTCCATATAATCTACCCTTTGCTAGGTCTAGGTCAAAGTCATCCATGCATTCTTTCACATGAATCTCAATCTAATTCTCGTACCAAGCATTTTCCATAGCTTCTGACTTTGCTTGGAAATCAGAAGATGGTGGAATAAGGGTCACATCTCATAGCTTCCTAAAATTCAAAAGATGTCAACTTTCTATATTTAATCCCACAGTATAAAAAAGATCAGGATAGCATAGATAAGAATATAATAATCAATGATTTATTTGAAATGGTATTCTGAATGAACATGGCCATCTATATCTTGCAGAGAATATACTACCTGTCTAGAGACTATCTGGTAGAGAAATTAGTGTAGTCATGAAAATACTCAAAGAGATTAACTAATTCAAGAATTTACAAAACAAACATAAGCGTTCAAATAAAGAACAATAGAGTTAAACTATTAATGTATAATGATCCAAAATGATTTTATGTTCACAATTATCAATAACAAACTATCCACAATTCTTGGCTTCCATACCCAAATTATTAGTAACACTTTCCCTGTACTGCAAATATATATTTAAATGAATTCCAGAAATATATTTAAACATACCACACCACAGTCCTCTGAAACCTCAAGGCTCCTAAAGCCACTGCGTGTACATTTCTCAAAATCAAACAAAGGAATTCTGGCAGTCCGCCGAGTTCTTATATCTTGTATATTCTGCAGAAGGTTAGTCCAGGAAGATTTTAAATGTAACAAATGCAAATCATAAGTAGGCAATATAGGAGAATATCTCCAATCTAATGTTGAAAATCCATTATACAGAACACAACCAAGGGAAAAAAAATGGCCTTCCAAATTAAAATAATTTTACAAATATAAGATGCTATACACTATAAGCTTGCTGATTTAAGTCAGGAAGCGCAGAAATTCCTCGATGAATTGTAAATGAATCATACCTTCAAAAGGAGAGGTAAATCGAGGGAGCTAAAGTCATCAAACTTGAAATCCTTAATTTGATCTGTTTTATAATAACTCTCAAGGGAAATCACCTCACAACCGACAATATTTGCCATCTTATGAGCCAAACTTGTTTTGCCAGATCCACTTGGTCCTCCTGCAAAATCTCATTGACTCGTTATCCGCTTAGATTGCAATAAAATGCTAGCTTGTCATGATATAACTGAAATATTTTAAATTATAAAAGCAATCACTGCGAAGTCAAATGATTCGATAAGTATATTGTTAATAACAATCATCTCATGGCACTGTTAAACTGCTTTATGGGAATAACCAGGGAAATCGGCATTAGATAGAATGTACTTTAAGGAGACCAATCAGTATACTTAAGTCTGCATTAAATGCAACATAAAATCTGAGTTTACAGATAAGATTGCACTGCAAATATTGGTAAAATATTGAATAGCTATAAAAAGGAAACTAAAAATATGAATATCGTAAAATAATCAGAATGTCAAAACATAAACACATGTACAAAATAAGAGGATGCAGTTGCATCATGTTCCTGCCACAATGTTTTTATATTGAAGAAAGTTGTAAATTGTAGTAATACTAATAGAATGTTGATGTCGTAAAGTAAAGCATAAGTTTAAGTTCTTTGAATAATAATTGTAGTAACAATATTGTAATTATTTCAATAAATAGCAATGAGAAAAGTTTGACATTGAACCGTTTACATCTAAATGTTAAAACATAAAATATTTTTCATGGTAAGTAAACAAGAGATGCATTGTATCTAAATCCCCTCAATTAGAAATATTTATAACAAATTAGTATATTACGCAATTAAACAACGTTGTAACAAAAATCTATAACATATTGCTTTGTAAGCCACGAGCCCTATTGAAGGGGCACCCAAGGATTCAATTCTTGCCCGCTCATACTTGAAAATAGAAAGAATGGTTAGAAGTCAAATGACATACACAGGTGCATGATATTGGTACTGGTGTAGATGTTGTTTATAGCACTTCACTAGCAATTACTATTGGGCGTTGCTGACAAAATGTTGAAACGCATGCTTGAGCAGAGATATTGACATGATAAAAAAATGCATGCATAGATTCACAAAGAAGTGTTGGGAGATATCATGTCATCGTGGACAAGGGAAATAATGAAGAGATATGGGGTTGTAGATGATGGGCATGGGAGATATAAGGAGATTCATTGATCTAAGCGATGGAGAGAAAAGGGTCATAGAGGGATAAGGATTCGAGGAGAGAAGGAGGTACTCAGTTAACCAAAGCGGTAAGGAGGAGAATGTAGTATAAACATGAAACAAATCTTGACAATAATGTGTTAACACTTGCCCATGCCACCATGGGGATGGGATCCCCAAATGTGAACTCATCAGTTCATAACTCTAGTCAAATGGATTGACTGATAAAAAATCTTATTATCATATTCATTATTAATAATGTCTATTACTATTTAAACTAATTATTCTTCTATTTATTATTAATTAGTATATAGTAATAGTATTAATTATTCAACTGTTTATAAAGTAGCCAAATATATAATAATTAGTTTAACTAGTTATATTCATAAGAACTCAGAAGACCATGCTAGCCTGCAGAACCATGGCAGAAAATGTTAATGGTGTATCATGGAAAAAGGATCTAAAAAAGGGGGCATATTACAGTCCTCCTTCCCATAGATTGCTTGCCCTCAAGCAATCGACTCTGCGTGCTATGACCAGAATACCCAGATCCAATATCAACCTTGGGAAAAATGCTCCATCAACCTATTGTGCTACTCCAATATAGGGATGCATCCAGAATTGTGAAGACACTCATCAATACACCGCTGAAGTGAAGCACCAATCATACCAATACCGGGATCTCACAATATCATGTTGTCACAAATATCTGGTGTGATATATAAATATCTCAAGGTATCAACACTAGACTAGTCTCCATCCATGAATGATCTACCATAGAAATGCATACCATCCATCATAACTGCCCATCCTGAACTACTAACAAAGGAATCAAACTGCTCAATAGCTGAAGTCATCACCAAGGGTGCAGAGAGACCATATATTCTGTCATCAGTCTGAAATACACCTGGGTACATCACTGTCGTGAATAAAGAAAGGACTAAAAATCCATCCCCTATGATCAGACTATAACTCCCATCAATCCTAGACCAAGATCTATTCAGCTAGTGAACCAATGAGTCCATCCAACTCATGTGTAAGTCAAAAACTGAAACCATGTGCAAGCTGACTTTCCTTAGTTTTATTGTCCTTGACTTTCCTTATTTACTTGTTTATGTTTAATAGGGCTCTATTCTTTTATTACTGATTTATTTAAATCTGCGATTATGTGTTGCGTACTTGATCCATGTGGAAACCGATTTCAATGAATATTGTGTACTCAACCCGCTATTATTCGACAGTGCATAATTATATTTTGTCAGGCTTTATTCCACTCAAAGTAAGAAGCAAGATTCTACACACTTTGCTTTTGCGTGTCGTGCACTCTGAATTTTGTTAATTATCAAGTCTCTTTTCTTCTACTTCTTTATTAGGATATTTCTGAATTTGGTGTCTCATTGTTTATGCAGTGAACTTCTGCAGTATTATCTGCTTTAATAATATTGCCACCTTTCCTTTAATCGATACTGTAGCAGTTTAGAGATGTTCTTAATGCTGGACGCAGCTTCCTTTAATCACCATAATATATGATGGTGTCAACCTTAGTCACGCTGTCCTCCTTGGACTCTATACGTTGTGCAGTATCTAAGGTTTTAATATTATTATTATTTCTTCCTTTGTGGTATTTCCTATCTGTCACTGTTGACTTTGGTAACGTTTGCATCTGCTTTCTTATTCTTTCGCCTCTGCCAATCATAGTCATATTGTTCTCATTTCGCTGTTCTAGTTTATGTTTCTGAGGAATGACTACTGTCAACCCCAATGAGATTGCGATCGTTTAAGATTCTATGATGCTCCTTGTCTTATTTGCTTTTGTCCTTCATTCGTCTTTGTGAGACATTCGGTGGTTCAATATTCTTCCATGTTCTTATTCCAATCTTCACTACTTGCTTGGCAATGATCTGTGGTGTTCATCCTATTGTCCATCTGTTTTTTTTCCTTTTCCTTCAACGAGTTTTTGGTGAAAGGAAATCAAATCTTATATGTTTTATAAATGTTTCTGCTATATGATATCTCCTACCTTTTGTCTTATCTTATTCTGATTTATTCTTTCTTTTAATTAGAATCCCTACTTCGTTTACCATCACTATCCTTAGGACTTGGCAATGTCTTTTATTCTTCTTTCCCTGTTCCATTCACTGACTGTGTGTCTGATTATCGCTCTCCAATGAAGGTAATTCAATTTACAGCTTTGCTCTGATGCCATGTTGAGGGGAAGGATCACTCCAAATATAATAACACTTCCTATCATTTCTGTTTCTTCCAAGTGCAGATTTGAATGTATATAAATATGAGTAGAGGAGACATGTATCATGAAAAGACATGTCTCTACGGTAATTTATAAGTTAATAACCAATTAGTCAATATTAACCATAATATAAACATATCTATATATAATATAATTTAATATAATATAATATACATATATATATATATATATATATATATGTTACCCCAAGTTTCCGGGATGGGGGGACGTGGAGACGGGGAAACGGGTTTCCAGGACGGATTTTTTTTTCTCGGAGCAAGGGACAGCAGTGGGAACAGCTATATAAAAAGTAGGAAAAATTTAAAATATACAGGGAAATTTTAAATATTCATATAAAAACATGGGTAACGCATGCTTATATAAATTATAGAACCTTAATATATAATGTTTGTGTTAAATAATTTAACTTTTGAGTTCACATGAGAGTGGAAATCAAACAAATTATCAAAACTGAAACATTAATTTTATAGGACAGCTAAGGGAAAGGTTTCCGAAAGTTTCCGAGTTTCCGGGATGGGGGGACGTGGGGACGGGGTCAATTTTCCCAAAAACGCGTCCCCGGGTAACATATATATATATATATATAGAAGTTTGTCTAATTGATGATTAACCAACAACCATAAAAGGATCATCTCTAGGTCAATTCAATCTGACTAAAGCTACAACATGAACAGAATGGCCACAATTTCAACACCTGGGAGTAGTGCATGATGACGATATTTGAATATTGTTGTCATGCTAAAGATTGTATTGGGTACAGAAACCCATCCTACAACGGTCCAAGCGGATCAAAATAGATGGGACAAACGCGATCAAAAAGCTTCATGCAACCAAAACTTTCAGTTACAAATGATCAATTCCCTTTAAGCGCCTTTCTGGTAAAATATCTAAAGAAAACTAGAATCTCTTAAATGATCTTAATGAAACATCCAATAAGAGTCGTACTTTCTTTCTGAAGAATTAGTTGTTTTCTATTATGATGGGTGAGAAGATGTCTCTCCAAGCACATTTGCTGAAAATCAAGGATCTATGTAACAGAGGCTATTGACCACAAGATGAAGGAAGAAGATATGGTAGTGATGACGCTGATTTTTTCTAAAAAACATTTCGAAAGAAAATTTATAAGGGAGTCTATGAGTCTATTTTAAAATTTTCTTGAAAGAAATTTTTACCCACATTTGTGCTTGTTTCTACTCCCGTAAGTCCCTTGGACCAATCTATGTACATCTCCTATTCTTTCAAAACTTCTTTTTTTCCTTTTTGGGAGTTGTGTTAACATCCACCATTATTATGTAAATTAAATAGGACCTAGGTCTTGGGCAAGACTGGAGGTTTTCTTCTCTGTTCTCTCCTATCAGTGCCTGTTTGAACGGAGAAAATTGTAATTTTTATTTATTAATATAAAGAATTAGGCTTCGGTCGTTAACCAATCAAAAAATAATAATAATAATAAAGTTTTAAAAAAACATCCACCATTATTTATCTGCGTCTACAGCCTGATCCCTGCAACTCATGAGATTTTCTCTCATTTTTGGCTATGTTATTTTTGAATTTGATGGCACTTTTTTGGGTGTCAGTGTTTAAGACCCACATGAGTTTTTCAAATGCCTTTCATAGACCGTTTGTTCACGTTTTGTGAATCACTCGATGTATGTTCTTGCACATAGCTCTCTACAACCAACAACCATTTCCTCTACTCACAATTACATGGTTGTTTCTTGCTGAAAATGACATTTTCTTCCAAGTTTTCCACTTGCCTAGCATTTATTGGCCCTTCATTATTTCGTTTGCGGCCATTTCATCCAATCTCCAACATTATTTGGTCAGTCTTGTGCACAATCTCTCTCCTACTGATAGCAAAGGATTTCAATGCTTGCAATAAATGATTCCTCATATTTTCTACCATTTTTTGAACATTTTTGAAGCCGGTGTTCAAAACTCTCATTTTTTTACTGGATTCAAAATCTGATCATAGATTCTTCATGGGTTTTTCAAGACCCCAACTAGGTTGCTTACAGACTTATTTGGATGCCTTATTTCCTGTGCCTTGAGTTCATGTCAGTATGAATTCTATTTTTTTTACATATCCTTAAGAGATTTTTTCAAGATCTCAAATAGGCTACCTTTAGTTTTTTCCAAGTATCTCATTTTTTTTGTCTTGAATTTTGTGCCAAGAGAGTCCCATTAAAAGTTGCACTAGTATCTATCTTTGTAATCAGCACATTCCAATTTCTGCATTTTGCCATCTAGTCTTGTCGTTTTTTCATACCCCAAAAAATGTGCAATTGCATCTTTGATAAACATTTTGTTGGAAGGCAGTCAAAAATTCAATGAGAACTAAAATACCAAGAAGCAGCGCACAATAACAACTTTTGAGTACAAGTATCTTGACACAATTATGTTAGGCACGACTAAACATCTCGAGGAAACAGAAATAGAGTAGGATAAATTTGATGAGAAGAATTGAGAAGTTGTCAAGCTCATTAAATTGTCTGTCTCTAATGATCAGTGTTGATTTCTAGGATCGCTGCAAATGTACTAAAAATTGCCATTGTATTGATTATGTTCCAAATGCAAATGAAGGCTTATAAATAAGAGAGGAGGAGACATGTCTCTATGGTTAATCATCACTAGTTAACATATTAATATATTAGTTATATAAATAACCATATATATAATATAGTATAATATAATATGTATTATATATTATATTACATATATAATATATAACATATATTATATTACGTATATAATATATATTATATATGTAATATATAACATATTATATTATATATAATATATAACATATATTATATTACGTATATAATATATATTATATATGTAAGATATTTATCTTACTAATGATTTATTAACAAAGTACCTCATAGTAAAGTCAATCCGACTGGAGCTACAACCTTAACACTCCCTCTTAGCTAGGGAGGAAATTGTATATGGTTTCCTCTTCAGAATACACGTTTCCTCTACTTTCTCCCTGTCTTTCAAGGTTGCATCTAATGAAATGTCAAGCTCCCTCTACTTCCTCATGATGTACACAAGAGGGTTCCCATACACATGAAGTCACTACGGATATTCTCATGTGGTGTTGTCATGACATCCATCATGGATTATATCAGAGAATAAGGTTTTCACCTCAAACTTATCTTTCATAGAGAAGAATGTATTATGAGGGATTTCACTTGGAATTTCTTCTTCACAAAGAAACACTAATCTTTTGACCTCCTTGTTGAGCTTATTTCCAATAAGGTGTCAAAACTCCCTCTAAATCTAAAACATATCCTCTATCTTCTCCCTCTCTTTGTCCAAGGTTGCCTTTGATAACCTGTTATGCTCCTTGGTTCAAGTATCTATCTATCTAGGAATGTTATAGTCTAGATATCATTGGTTCACATGGAACTTGATCCCATGAATCATAGTCCCTTTAACTATGATAATTTTCTGATTAGTAGAGAAACCATCTCAACATAGTCTACTCCTTCCAAACCAATATGAGAAAGATTCTTGGAAGCAACTGAGACATGTCATCTATCTACTCCCTCTCTGACAGATGTGCCAAACTCCCTTTTGTCATAGAAGGGTACTCAGATTTGGTGGCCTTCCTAATGTGCCTCTCTTCTTTTCCTGCAAGAATAGACTGAAAGGAAAAATCAAAGCAAATTACTTTTATAATACATATTATTACTTTATTAATATTACATATAATAATGTAATGTGACTGTAAAAATAAATTAAAAATAACAAAAATACATATCTATCTCATTTATTATCAACATTAACTTTATTGGTACGTTCCTCTTCACAACAATTTGTGATCGATCTACTCCAATGTATATTCACTTATGTTCATAATAATCAATGCCTACCTTCACTGGCTGAAATGGATACATAAAATGAATGGAACACACACTTTCTTGGGGTCCACTATTTGAGTGGATCATGGTATCCATGTGAGAGCTTTGAACGGATCGAACCAATAAGGCTGCCAACTTAAAATTCCGGTTTCAAGTCTGGCCACAACCCATTTAATGTCAACCATCTCCACTAGTCCAAAATTGACATTGCACAATTATAACTTATTAGTTAATGATAATTGAAAGAAACAAAAATTGATCTCTCACCGAATCGCCCCTTCTCATAAGAACGTAGACATGATGATCTCTCGTCGACCATAGGACCGTTAGATGCCACATCAGAGTCTAGCTTTTCTTAATCACCAACTTTATTGTTAATTTAGATAAGCAATACACAATTAGCATCTACTAAGATGTTTCTAGTGAACGAAATGCAAAAAATGTACGCTGCCCTCCAAAGCCAAGCACCACATATAATATGTATTCGTTGAAGTCCCATATACTTAGGTGTAGTAGTACTGGTTCATTCCCATCAAGGATAACACCTACATATAATGCATAGTCAATTCAATGGCTTCCACCACATTTTGCTCGAGAGTACGTATTCAACCTATTATTACCAATGTCTTTGCACGTTAATCGCAGCTATACCGTCTAAAGAAGACAAACTCAAAACTCAACCTTGCTTTTTGAATTTTAGTGAAGAATATCCTACTGCAAATGGGTTATTTAACCCCTTCACATTGCCCTTCACCTCATCCATCTCTATAAACAAGTGCTTTCAATCTCAGAAATTGCAAGGCTAAATAGTTTGTAGATGATTAATCCAATCACCCTCCACAAGAAAACTCAAATAAGAATTCGAAGGACAAACAAAATGTTTTTGCAGGTCTAAACAACTAGAAATCAAATGATTTGTCCAACATTTTATGTTTTGAGAAGGCGACTGATATGTTTCAAAGAATTATTATGGACAACTTTTCATAGAGAAAAATTGGAATATGTCGGAGCCATGTTATCAAATTGAATGTTCACTGTCTGTGACCAATCAATAACTAGATGCCTTTCCCATCATAACTTTCGTGTTAACTTGAACGATGACTTTCCTTTAAATGTTCAACTTCATCCACCCCTTGTCATTGTCACAGAATCAGGTTTGATCTGGCTCAAGGAGCCACTTAGCAAGGAGCTCTCTGTACAGGCTTGTATCTCTACTCTTGGATTAATGTCCCATTTAATCTAGTGTGGTTGTGACACAAGTCCTCTCTCCTTCAAACGTAATACGATGACTTCAGTGTTGTAGTTGTACAAAGACTTTTCCACACACAACGTAGGGATGGTTCAGTTAATGGCTAATCTAGTCCATGGTAAATCATTATAATATTGCTTGTATTTATTCTTTGTTATATTTGCAGTTGGCTCTGATACCAGGTCGATTTCTAGGATCGCTACAAACGTACTAACAATTGCCATTGTATTGATTGTATTCCATATGCAAATGAAGGCTTATAAATAAGAGAGGAGACATGTCTCTATGGTTAATCATCACTAGTTAACATATTAATATATTAGTAATATAAATAACCATATATGTAATATATTATTATATTATATAATATAATATAATATATATTATATAATATAATATAATATAATATATATTATATAATATAATATAATATATATTATATATATAAGATATTTATCTTAATGATGATTTACCAACAAATTATCTCATGGTCAAATCAATTTGACTGAAGCTACAACCTTTAACAATCAGTTCCACTAGGTTCCTTTTTGTCAAACAACTACAAAATTTGGAGCATTTGAAAAGGATTTTACAACAAGATCATTGAAAACAACAATTCAACAGTAATACCCACTCCTCTTCTACCACTCAAGTTTTTTCAGCTAAATCCAAAGGTACCTATCTATTCTCTCATCTTTTCAATTGAATGCTTATTTTCCATCAAAAGGCTCAAAGAAGAAAAAAGTTCAGTGCAACTACCACCATAAGTATTGTCATATGGAGTTGGAGTGTTGAAAACGCTTCACTGGTCAAGCCAAGCAATCTAGTTTAGAGCCTCAAGCTCATGTTGTAGAGCACACTGAGCCAGGGGAATCTACCTTTTACGCTTTTATGGCTAAAAGACCTACAAATCATGTCAAATCCTTTGCCTGATATATTGATTCAAGTGCCTCCTACCACTTCACTCATAGCTCGGATTGGTCCATAGGCTTCCAACCATTCTTAGAGTCAGTTATTTTGGATTATGCCATTGTTGGAAAAGGCAATACCTAGATTCAATCTAGAGGAAGGAAATTGATATTCCTTGATGTGTACTAAGTTCCAGGTATGGAACTCAATCTTCTCTTTTTCAGTCAAATTTGGAGACATTCTCCTTGGCTTGATGTGAACTTCCGTTTGCATTAGTGTAGTATCATTGATCGGGAAACTCAACCCACAGTTGTTGTTGGTGTTGAAGATCATGGTCTTTTTAGACTTGTTGACTCTAGGGATTCTTAGGAGCGTGCTATAATAGCCCATCGCTCCTCTATCAATGCTCTTTGGTATCAACAGTATGGGCACTTGAATATGCACTACCTCTCTCAACTTGTTCAAGAAGATCTTCTCATTGTCTGCCAAGAATTCAAACACATAATCTTGGAGTTTGCAGAGCATGTTAGGCTAGGAAGCAACATTGCACTCCATTTTTGGATGGTGAGTCTTGGAGAGCCTGAAAGATATTACAAGTCCATGTTGATGATTTTGGACCTATGTGTACTCCCTATGTTACTGGGTCGAACTATTTTCTATTTTTTTTTTCTGATTTCAGTCTTAAAATGTGGGTATATTTTATTTGTCAAAAATCAGAGGTGTTTTTTGTATTCAAAAGTTCAAATCATCTGTTGAAAAAGTCAATCAACATATTATTACTCTTAGAACTGACAATGGGGCAAAGTTTTGTTCCTCTACCTTCTCTAATTTCTATGATCAACATGGCATAAAGTGTCGACTCAAAACACCCTACATACCTTAACAAAATGGTGTTGAATGTTCAAATCACACAATCACCAAAATGGCCCAACCTATGCTTCAAAACAAGTTCTTTCCAAAGAGGTTTTTGGCTAAAGCTATCGACACTACTATCTATCTTCTTAACCGCTCTCCTACAGTGGTTGTCAAGAAGAAGACTCTCGAAGAGGTTTGGTCAAGTTGTAAGCCCAGAATCAGTTATCTCAAAAAAATTGGCTCTACTACATTTTTTTGGATCCCTGATTCTAAACACACCAAGTTAGATGCCAAAAGTCACTAACTCATGCTAACTAGCTACAATGATGATCACAAAACCTACTGCCTAGTTCACATCGAGACTAGTCGTCTCTTCTTCAGTCATGATGTACTTAGGTCAACCTAATGGGGGGGTTTCAGCTGAGAAGGTTCTAGATGTTCATGTTCCTGCCTCTCCTCCAATTCCTTCTCTCACAGGCTTCCCTAGACATGCAAGCACTCCAACTAATTTTACTCAAGCACTCCACCTAATTTTTATCAGGATTCATCTCACCTTGTGTTTAATGATGATGATCTCCCTTTAAAATCTAGTAGTTGTTTGATGCCAAATCACCAATGATCATAGCCAAGGAAGGAAAAATGAAGCACTCAAAAAACATGATACGTACAGAGATTGGTTCAAAGGACCTATAGGAGTAGAAATAAGAATGAACGTGGATAAAAGGTTCTTTCAAGAAATTATTAAAACGGACCCACAAACTCTCTTACAAAAATTTTACAAAAAATAACTCTAAAAGAAAAAAATTGTAATGTCCCTATTTTTGAAGTCTTTGTAGTTGACCGGGACAATTCATCACCACAACCCTCGTGTGAAAGATCCCTGGTAGATGCCCTTGCTGATCTGCTGTAGTTTTTAAATTAATAAACTATATTTTCCTGTGATTTCTTTGATGGTCTTTGAGAATAGACAGAAGTTGCAGAAGGTTTTGTTTTTGTTTTGTGTTTTTTGATAGTTTTCACAATAGTAATGAATAATGAACAATAAACATGAGAGGAGATTGAAAATAAATAAGAACATAGAGCCAAATCAGAATTGCTATAAATCGTACCAAGCAGATTTCTGATTTATATAGTCAAATAATAAATCCAATGCAGTTCCAAGGAGCTTACATCCAACAATGATGCCAAACTGCTGCAAATGGCAGCCATAAGACTGCAAGGAATCACGTTCCAGCTGAAAGAATCAATCTGTAACGCTGAAACCATAAATCTGCAACTTGAATCCACAATAAAGAATGGTGTACTCTATCCCTGATAGCAACGCACACTGTCTGAAGAATCCAAGGCCAATAACTGCTGAGGGCTACGTCCCAGCCAATCCAGAACCTGGGGTTTGCATCCCAGATGAAGAATTGCTCTCTCAGAGCCAATTCACAAAAACAAGTTTTTCAATATGCAAAAGATAATAAGAAATTAGGTCTCCATCTCCTTATATCCCCTTCCAACTGTAAATCGAACCCTAAAGGGAAATTACACTTTGCCCTTTAAATAAAATATAATAAAATAACATTTTCCCAATTAAAGTCGTCCATGCTATAGGAAAAACATTACTTTATTAAAATTCCATAGCTGAAGGCACCAAAAAGTCTACAGATAGTAAAAATCATGTATAATAATTCGAGACCTTTCCAACGAGCTATAACACATAGGTATACTTGATCAACTGAAGCCAAAATCCCCTTATTACTCCAAAATGGTTATATTATTAACCTTATTTTAATTTATTTAATCACCAACTTAGGAAATATTTAAATATATTAAAATATTTCCCAAATGGTCCCAAAAGGCCCAAAATGACTAATCAAACATGAATCTGACCTTGTCACCTGTCTATGACTGATGCCGGACAAGATGTGTCAATTGGTAGTCCATCCCTAAAATCTAGGGATGCTCCTAAAAAGTAGGAGACAGCCCCAATCAACCAAAATTGAGTCCCAATGACTCCCCTGCTGTGTGCACCTCTGAGAGAACTGTCACTGAACTGGGAGTTCTTCCTAAAAAATAGGAATGCCTCCTAAAAAATAGGAGATGCACTCTAAGTCTCCAAAACGTTCGCCGAGGTCCCCAAATGTCTCCTAGACCACTCCTAGTCAATCCCTACAAATTAGGAATCCCTCCTAAATTGTAGGACACTGTTGTCTACTGCTCCAAACTACTTGGGAAGCTCATGCATGACTCTCAAAGTCCCTGGGTTGGTTCCCTCTACGCTCTGCTGGCCTATGGGAACCAGATAATAGACCAACCCTGCTAGAAATGTTGTCACTAAGGAAGGGCAGAAATTGGGGACATGACATCATGAGCTGACAGTAAGATTTGAGGATCGCAAGTGTGGACTTCCTGTTTTGGGTAGTTGCCATATTTGGCAGTACAATTGGTGGTGCTGGCAGTTGGTCACCTGCATTAGATGGGGCTATTTAATGGATGAGTTTGAATTTATTAATTAATTATTAAGGCTTCATTATTGTAATGTCACTTTATGATAGTTAATGTTATAAAATGAAATTGTGTAGATGAAGCTTCTTAAGTGAAAAGCGTGAGAAAGAAGCTAAGTGTCAAATTATGTTATTAAATATGAGCCCATTTGGTGAAAAAAGCATCCAATTGTCTAATTTGCTTTTGTGAGTGTTAGTCTGAATTTGGTGATTTTCCATTCCATTTATGAGGTATAATGGAATTGGCCTTTTGAATCTTCTCAAACTGCTTCTATTGTAGCTGGGAAGTGAAGCATTTTGGGATTGTTGATTGTCTTCGATATAGTGTGATTTTATGTGCCTAAGAAGGCAATATCACGTTGGGAAACTTAGTGGTTGTCGTCATTATTTCTAGGAGCCTAAATTACCCATTTGTGAGTGTCATTTTTGTCTGCAACAAGGTGTTGAAGAACCTTGCCATTACCTCTATGTTGAGCGGCATTAGTTTGAATTGTTGAGAGTTGTCATTCCTCAACAAGTTGGTATTTTTTACCACCTGCTTCAAATGCCATAATATCTGAACTCAATAGCGAATTAATCTTTGTTCTTGACACCATCTACTGGCATCTTGAGGTTGTCGACTGCATATGAATCAACGTTTGTGTTTGAATGTGGTCTGTAATTTAGATTGGAGGGCCTACGATCTTGTTTAAGGGCTTGCATTCAAGTATAGAGAGGCTAGGTGGAGAATTATAGGACTTGTGTTTCACGTTAGAAGGCCGCATTGATTGTTCTTTGCAAACGCACATTATTATGGAAGTTGCAATCATTCTACAAAGCAGTACATACATTGAACTTGTCTATCGTGACTGCCAAAGGAGATTATCAATAACCGTAGTGTAGCACCTAGAGTTTTTAGCAGCTGTTTGGTGAATTGCGCATATCATTTCCAAGTTTCATGTTCCCTATTTTTAATAAATGAAATGTAATTTGAAAATGCATTTGGAGCAAACAATGAATGGTAGATAAGATAAGATAAATTTATTACTATCCAACAAGACACAACTAAAAGGCTCCAAGGGACTAAATGCTACAACTAGGGAAACTACTAGAAATAGGAAAACCAAATGGTAATCGTGGAAAAGCAAAACAAGAGGTAGATGAGAACATCGAGAGGACTATAAGTCCTTGTTGGAAGATTGGAGAGATTGATGATATGTTACATTCATGACTGAGTTTGTCATTGATGTCAACATAGCATGTTTGATGTCTTCTGTGGTATCTAACATAAGAACAGCAGAAAGATAAAGTTGGTACGCACAACTAGTTAAGCATGATAACCACCCGAGGTTATTAGAGATACTTTAGAGTATCTGGTATATGCAGTTAACGTCAGAAGCACAAAGGATAAGTCTAGAAGAAGTTATGTAAGTTTTGATGATGTTTGTTCTGAGATAGAGTTTGCAGAGGCATGTTCTGGTAAACTTGTTATATCTCTTAGCAAAGTTGATATCTTGAGGATCGAGGTTGAGGACATGAAGAAGACATGTTAAGGATGGCGTGGCTAAGCTCGCTCGTCATAATATTGAGTGTACAGAAAGTTATTCAAGTTGCAAGATGGAAGATTAAGGTTATCGCTAAGTGTAACGTGTTCTTAGTGAGGTCCTATAATAATTAATTGAGGACTAACAATCAACTCAGCGAATTGTTTTATGGACTCAGTATAAAGGAAGGACATTTTCCTTTATCATGATGAATGATGTGATGATTGAATGATCGGTGATAAGTAGCAGAGAGTGCAAAATGTGAAGTTGAGTAGAGCAATGCAGAAGTGAAGAAAACTTCATTGCCGAGGTTTTGTTGAGTGATCCGAGGTTTGGTATTTGGCTCCGAGGTTCGTGACCTGGTCTACAAGGTCTGACAGTGATTGGTCCAATTGACAAGACAAAGGAAAGAAGAAGATACCAGTAAATTACTTATTTGAGCAGTGAGCTCTTCTTGTAGTTGAAATTGCATGTTTGGGCAGTCGGCTCTTCTTGCATACATTGTACCACAACTCCTAACAAGGTTGGAATCTCCTAATAGGGATTCAAAGTCTCCTAACAGGGACTCATTGTACTAAATGTTGTAACAGAATCCTAACAGGGTCTATCCTCTAACAAGGAATATTTATATTAGTACATCATCTTGTGGGCATCATTCCCACCGAGTTTTCCCTCTAATCAAGGGTTTCCCCCGTCGACATATCTGGTGTAATTATCTATGTGCATCTTATTATGGTTGCTGTTTACTTTGGTTGAATGGTTAAGTTTGTTTAAAGAAGATAAATGTTTTAATTGTTGGATAACTAATTCACCCCCCCTCCCCCTCTCTCAGTTATCTTGGTGGACTATTGTTTCTAACAGTCCTTACTCAGTTGAAAGAGATCCATAATCGAAGGGTATGTAATGAGGCAACCAATCATAGGTCATCTCTAAGTACTATTGGAGGTAGAGTGTTGTTGTCAAGTGAACCCTCTGTGAGGTCTCATAGATCCGGTGTGCCTTGGGATGAGAGCATAGAGTGGTCGCTTCGTGCCTCTGGCAGGGGATGCGAGTGAGTAAAAGTCAGTGACACGTTGATCCAAAACCTAGCTCTAGGGGAAGAGCAGCTACAAAGTGTGATCACGGAGATGAGTAGTCTCGCGAAGGTAAAGCACTAGGCAACATTGATCGATGTATCTGAAAAAAGGAAGGTAGGGACCTACAGTCTCTAAAAAGACAATGAAATCTCCCTCTGATCTCATAGTAGGTGGGACAACGGAAAACGAAGTGGGTTGCCATTTCCATCTCGGATGAAGTGCAAAGACGGAAAATTTGATCCACTCTTTCAATGTGGTGGTTTGTCTGAACCCGAAGCAGGTGAGAACCAACTTAGAAGGAACCAAGAGAGATGCAGAGGGTGTGACTCCATCGTAAGCTTAAATAGAAGAAATTGTTTTGTTGTTCATCACTAAACTGGTATCATAACTTAGCTAGCAGATTTTTGCAAGAAATTGGAATTAAATGTAAATGATTTCTATTGTTGATTAGTCCAGACTAGAGTAAATTACCTATATACTCAGTAGCACGAAATAGTATCAGACTATGCTTGCCAAGTGTTTGATGAAATGCCGAACATTGTTTAGTAAGAAAAATTGATGTTTATCTTAGTTACAACCCATTGGGGCTATTACAAAATTTTTGAAGCGGAGGAATGTCCAAAGAAATTTAAAAATCCCCTGCATTAACACCATATTACAAAACATGATTGGTAAATAATTGATAATATATTAACAAAGAACGAATTGTTCTTATAGAGATAACAATTAAGATGTTCTAAAAGGAAACATAAAATAATAGAAAGAATCTATTATGCTAGATATTTACAAAAGCTGGAGATGACCATTAAAATAGAAATAGCATAATTTAAGAGGTACTATTTTAATATTATGGAGCTTTTCTACAACTTTATTGTCATCTCTAAGTAATTTGAATTCTTCCTCGAAAAACTTTCTTTAATATACCAAGTAGATTATTATCAAATAATTTGCATTGTAGTCTCTACTACAATTTCATTATCATCTCTTAGTAATTTGAATTCTTCCTCAGAAAACATTTTTTAATATTCTAATATACTTAGTTCCTAGATTATTATGAATAATTATAAAATTAAAAAGAAAATGGATAGTTTTCACCATAAGACTAAGCTAACGATAAGATTCATATGCCATCAACATGTGCAGAATTCACTGTCTTTCTAGCAAAATGTGATTATGTACTTAACTTTAATAGGACAGTTGCACTCTATTCATACTATATATTTCTTTCCATTGTGAAGGCAGTTAACATTCATAATTCCAAGCATAACTTGGGGGGCTTATACTATAGCATTAAATGATTCTCCTAAGACGTTTGTCTTTTGATTGACTCCCAAGGATCTCTCACCATTATATCTACTTTTCCATAATTTGAATGTATCATTAAGATAATTTTTGCAACTAATGAAGGATATTTTCAAACTTAAAAATATGAGTGAAGAAATTGCACGAATGTATATCGACTAATTAATTTTAATATTATCAACAGACTGTTCTAAAATTGCTATATCAATTCTATGTTATCAGAACATACAAAAAGGTATCAATGAAGAATCAACACATTACCAATGCCTACAATCACGGGAAGGCCCTTGGCATCAAGTAAGGTCTGTGGAACAAATCAAAAGAATAGGGAAAGTAATTAGCACAAAACACTTATCAAATAATTTTCGAAAAAAGAATTGAATATAGTTAAGTAGGACATTAATAAGCTTTTCACTTAAACATTTAGGAAGTCAATTTGTTCACTTGCCTGAACTGCTTGCACAGCAAGAAGTAATCCTCTGTCCAAGTCATATGAATCAGGCATGGGTACAAGCTGGATAGCATCCCTGAAAGCAGAAGAATCTGCAAGTGTTTCATGAGAGAAACCTAAGATGCTGGTATGGCTAGAGAAAAATGTCAATTTTCAATTTCAAGAACAATCTCATCTCACAAAGTTGAATCATCTAGACATTATCCTTCATTTCTTTTATGATGAATTAACTTCAGAAAGTGATTGAAAAATTATCAGACCTGCAAACTCTTTTTCTGAGTATTCTACACCCCCTAATTGAGTAGCAACGTGCCATGATGCAACCACAGGATCCATCTCATATTTTGTTGGAGACCTGGTCCAAGGCTCTGCCATGTCTGAGTTCTTGTGAGAAGCTAACGGCCTTAATCGGATAGGCTGAGGAGAAATGATGGCCTTTTCTGGAGCACTCACAGAAACTGCAGATGAGCTGCCTGCGATTGATGATGGAAGTGGAGGCGTACTTAAACGTGGAACACCTACAATGAACAAAAAACTCCCAATTCCGACATTAAATCCAAAGGTAGCAATTGAAAGAAAAAAGGAGGAAAAAACTATTTTAATTACTAATTAAGAACATAATCCAAGTGTTTGATATTAGCACTACCTTTTCTTTCCATAATCATTTCAAGATAAGATTTAGTAATCCATGGCCCTCTCAAACCCATTGCTGATACTTCTGCCCCAAGAACCTGAACGAGAGGGAAAACAACTAAGAAGTAAAAGGACACAGAGCAGAACAAGCATTCAATAAGTTTTGACCATATATAGCATCCAAGTTTCTAACTATTCTCTAATTATAGAATGTTAGAATTAGTAATCTTTCCTTAGTTGTATTTATTTATTAATTTGGATAAACCAAGATATCCGTTATGTAATTTTTGTCCTCTAGTACAAGTGTGAGGACTGTCATTTGTTCATTCACTTGCACATGTGTCAGGACAAGTCATTTTTGTAATCCCTTTATTAAGGAAAATAGTTTATTCCTCTTTTAGAGGATTATGACACTTGTTATGCACACACTTATGAATGTGGCGATCATTCACATGAGAGTTAATAACTCCTCTTCTCAACTCTATATAAGAGATGCTCCTCTCTCATTCTTTACACCAAACACTCACTATGTACTGCTTGTGTAATATCCCTTGATAATGAAATTTAATAACTAGAATATAAACCTATAAACACTTTGAAATCAAAAGAAACAATATTTATGGCAAATAGATTTAATTAGAGATTATGATAATTATAAGATTATTATTTATTGATAATACCTTATATTATTCAAAATATGATTTTATATATATATATATAAAGAGTTATATAAACCTAAACATTATAATATATATTGATATTAAATATATATTAATAACAAATTGAATTATATTAAAAAAATGAAAATAAACCTGCTTAATGATAGTCACTAAAGGTCGTGACTTTTGGTTAGCTAATCATAGATTTCCCTCTCATATAAGAGTAAGAGTGGAGAAGACCATAAAGGCAACCTGGTGGAAAAACAAAGAGAAAACGTAGTTGAAAGAAGACAATATTGATTGCAGACTGGGCATCAAAGACACAAAATCCTAGAACACAGGTACTCAGTAGTGACAAGTACGCATCAGGAAGATAAAAACTTATATTCTGCTAGCATGGAAAATATCAGCCCAATATAGAAGGCAAATACAACTACTAAGCTAGTACGAACAAATGGGGATACCTGGCAGAAGCCATGTCAATCTTTAATGTCATCTCACACTAAAGACTAGCATAATAAGTAGGAAAGTCGTGGATATGAGTAATAATGGTCAGAAGATTCAGAAACCAAACCATAATAAGAGGAAGATAACAATGATACCAATAGATAAGAAAGAGACAATACAAATGGAGAGAACATAGAGAACAAAATCTTCATGTCTGACAACGCAAATGTTAAGGATCATCGTTCAAAATCTCAAAAGAAGACCAGAATCGAAGCATATATC
The DNA here is from genome assembly GCA_028749045.1 of Cupressus sempervirens. Classification (NCBI taxonomy): domain Eukaryota; kingdom Viridiplantae; phylum Streptophyta; class Pinopsida; order Cupressales; family Cupressaceae; genus Cupressus; species Cupressus sempervirens. The sequence goes on from CM053792.1 coordinate 564,706,759, forward strand.
CTATCATTGACCAGATGTTGAGGGAAGCAGACAATGTATGGTATAAAACAAATATATCTTGCCAACGTGGATAAGTAGAACAGGGACAAGGGAAGATATAGAACAGGGACAAGGGAAGATATAGGTCAAACAAGAAAAGATAAACCAGTTCCACAACCCTTGACAGAAGGTAGAAACAACCAATCAAGTATGGTAAATATGGACAATGCAATAGCCATCGCATCTTACAAACACATCAGCACTTGAAGACGAATTAATAAAGAGAAGACTAAGCAAAGGGAGGAATATATAAGCATGACAAGACTATGAAAAAATGAAGCCCACATGGAATGAAGAGGAATTGAGAGGAAGGAAAACATCGGGGATACCAAGCAACGAAAGGCATAACAATCCAATCTACCGAATATTGAAGGAGATGACATAGCAAGGATATAGGAGAATAATCAAAGAACAAAACAAAACTTCCAATATGGAGAGGTAGAAAGTTGGTGCATAAGCAAGAAGGATAGTCAAACTGAAAGGAAACAAATATGATCATCTACCACTGATCTAAGAACAAAGTTAGTCACAACATAAGGGTAGACAAAATATGGCCATTGGGAGACAACTAGAGTGACACGGAAGAGAGACAATAAGAAAATAAAAGAGAAAGCGAACAAAGAGAAAGTTATAAGAAATACTGCCAGCTTGGAGTCAAATCCCTATAACATAGTAACATGCGATCATTGTGACCTGATGAAGGGAGTACAAATAGGAGTATAAGTGCATTTACCAGAGTGGACTATTGAATTCATAAACAACCTTGTCTCCAAAGAATCATAAGTAACATTCAAAGACTTGCTATCAAGTATAGAGACAACAACAATGAAGTAATGAGAAAGAATAAAAGAGAACTAGAGGTAAACATGAATCAATCATCAAGATCAAGGATTAAGATGAGAACCCTATAGTTCTCCTATAAATCAAGTTAAACTTGATAGAGAGCATTCTAAAATGAATGTCACATTCTTATAGAGAGATCTTAGAGACTAGAGGGCATTTGTAATCGAATGTCAGGATTCCAAATTGGAATCCTAGAAAGAGATTTGTAGAGAATCTCTTAGAGACAATATATATTGTAGTGGTCAAACATATGCATATGTCAGAGATAAGAGACTTGGTAGAGGTGGGATCTCTACCAAGTAGTGTTACTAGAGATCCCAAAGAGGCCTAAGACACTCTTCATATGATGATTTCCTAATCGAGAAGTAATTCTCACCAAAGGGTTAGGTGATTTGAGAAGAGTCTCTCCGAAGGATTAGGAGGGGTTAGCAATGGAAGTAGTTAGCCTGATGTTTAGTTAGTTCATTATTTCTAGCATGTTTAATATAAATATTTCTATGTCGTACTAACAAATTGTTACAGGTTACAGTATACAAATTTAATCCAAAAGTGGGGACATTACAGCTTGTAATGAGTTTATGGCTCCATTTCTCTCTCATTTTCTCTCTCTCTCTCTCTCTCTCTCTCTCTCTCTCTCTCTCTCTCTCTCTCTCTCTCTCTCTCTCTCATTCTCTAGGAATTTGTGTCATTCATATAATTCACATGGGTTTTTTCTTGCTTTTTTGGCTTCAAAAATCCTCTATCTCCTCTTGTGTTGATCTTTGGAAAGCTCTCTTTGGCTTTGAGTTTATGGAAACTATTTTCATAACAAGCTCTCTTGGATTATTCTATTTCATTTGATTTGGATAATATTCTTTCATAATCGGAGCTATCTAATCCTTGTTTGAGTTTGTGTGGAGGTCACCACATTACAGACTTTTTGTTGAGAGGAGAAGATAAGTTTGAGCTCCATTTCTAACTTTGTTCTGTTGCAGGTTTTTTTGTGGTTATATTTAGTTTTTTTTAGTTCTAACCCTCTTTGGAAGGTTTACCGCCAAAGAATTTTGTTTGTTTTTTTTTTTTATAATTAATTTGGTTGTCTGCAACCAAATCCATTTTATATTTTTCTTGTTTTGGAAGGCATGCCGCCGAAACTAAGAAAATTATTGTGCTAACATTTTTCTTTACAGATTGTTTATTTCACTCTCTTATTTATTTCATTTCTAGGTTAAAGCATCTATAACTTGACCCTAACAAATATTTGTTGCATCTACTTGCAAGTTTTATTAAAGAAAATACTAATCTATTACTTGCAGATTTCAAAACCTGATTTCCTTTTCTTTTCTTGTAAGATTATTTACAATTTTAAAATCTAATATGTCTTGTATATTTGCAGATTGAAAACCAATCCATTTGTTTTCTATTTTATACTAATTCTTTTTCTATAATTGTACATTTTAATAACCTTATTTCTAAAATCATCCCTAGGTTCATGTTTCGAAATCATGGTGCTGAGAACTTGTTTTTCAGAATGGTATGTGTTTTTTTATTTTTTTTGGAATGCAAATCTATAAAAGTTGGCAAATTCATTCATTTTATTTTAACAGATGTGCTGGTTCAAACATTCTACAAGGATTTAATATTTATTGAATTTGTATTAATATATGCACACACCTAATACTAATCAAGTTATTACTAATGCTATGTTGGATCGTGATAACTTGTTTAAGTTTTATGAATTTACCTCTTCAAGGTACTCTTTGCAAGCAAATATTGATTTTAATGAGTGGCATCAAAGGCTTGGTCATTTGAATTCTGATTATATATCATTGATGCAAAAATCTAATATGGTTGAAAGATTGCGTCATATTGTATTGCGTCATATTGTTCCATCTAAGATTGTATGCACTGATGCATGAGTAGCAAAATGCATAGGGAGCCCTTTCCCCATGGTTCATCATGGAGGGTGTCTCATTAGTTACAACTTATATATAGTTATATTTTAGTACCTATCGAAAACATCTCTAGGATCAAAGTATGTTCTTACTCTTAATGATAATTTACTACAAAAATTTGGATCTATTTATTACAGAGTAAAGATCAAGTACTTGATACAATTGTTGAATTCAATATGTTTCTGGAAAAGCAATCTGATTCTAAGATTAAGATTCTTCGATACAATTGTTGAATTTCATATGTTTCTAAAAAAGCAATCTAATTTGTAAAATTATGATTCTTCGAACTGATAATGGTATTGAATATGTGAACAATGTTTTTCCTTCTTACTTAAGATCTTTTGATATTAAACATCATCTTACTGTTCCTTATACACCACAACAAAATGCTCTAGCGGAAAGGAAGCATAGAACTATTGTGGAAATGGCTAGATGTATGTTACATGCTAAAAATATGGATTACAAGTTTTGGGTTGAAGTGTAATGTCCCCTTCTCTGCGCTAAGCCTTTCTGGAGCCTTGTTGGTCTATCTTTCCATCCAGATAGGCTGACGGCATTAATCTAGAGGATGTCATCCAGTCACAGGAATTTATTTGGTTTCGTTTGGGGAATATTAAAGTTGAGAAGCTTTTCTATAGTTAAGTCACTTTATTTTATAAGTTACTTTATGACTTAAAGTCATTTTTATAACAAAAGTAACTTAAGTGACTAAAAGACAAAAATGGTTTTTATCTCACATTGCCTAGTTGTTTGTACTTCCCCTCATATCAAGGTTATAAAAGCAATGAGCTTCCTTGGGATTGTCACCATGAAATATATCAACATATTGAAAGATGAAATTGGTTGCTTAATTTTCTCTGGTTTTCTTAAGGATGAAACCCCTTAAGAAGAGTTGAGAGGTTGGACGTAGCCCCAGCACCTCATTTTACTCCATTCAGGCCTGAAACTAGAGGTAGCGTATGGAAGTCGACAAGAATCACTCTTAAGATCGTGGTAAGTTTTGCGTTTAGTTATCTGACAAATGCAATTTATACTGTACAAATACAACATTCCAAATAGGTTGAACATTCAAATATGGAGAGAGATATTGGGAGGTTTACTTCATCAGACCACCGCAAGCAGATTGAGAAAGGAGACACGGCACTTGAAGAGGGAGTTCCCTTGGCAGGCATTGGGGAGTTGGCATCATATCAGGTCCACGAGTTGACAAGATGTGAAAGTGAGGAACTAGTTGTAAACGGTGTAAGGCTGAACATGAGAGTGGATAGCATGTTCAAAGCCAAGAAACCCATGGTTTACGAGGCTTAGCCTGAAATCGAACTTCAAGGGAATGAATGTGTTGTTGAAATAGTTATTGCATGGAGCAGTGTCCCAGGTATATCACACCTCTAGAGTAGATCATGGTAAGTGTGAACAAGCAGTCAACCTTGTTCGAGGAGTATGTACAAAGGTTCACCATCCCTCTGGATGGGGCCAAAGTAGTCGGTAGCTTGAGCAAGGGAAAGAAACAAACGAGTCCGGTTGACAAACTGCTCTCCCGACAGAGCCATTCAGGCTAGACCTAGCTACGTCCAAGAGTGGTTTGTTGGCGCATTGTCACACTTAAGTTGGAGGAATCTAATGAATCACATGCTATAACTCCAGAACAACTCCAACCCATAGACGAGGTAATACATGTCCTATCTGTGCTCATATAGAAGATTATAAATGAGAGTTCATTGCATTGGGAAAAGCACGCTTAAATATATATTTGTTTTTGTGCGTTTGTGGCTTTTTCCTAATTTCTGAATTATATGCCCTTGCTAATATATAAGGGTTAATTTTGAGAAGTTTCTCGGCAATTGAGCTGAAGTATACAATTGGCCAACATTCTCCTATTGTATTTTCTATAGCTAAGGAGAACAATCTTAATTATTATATTCTCTCTAATTTGGCTGAGGATTTGAGTAGTTTCTAAGGCTTCCTGAAGATCGTATTGTTTCCAGTCTACTGCTGAGGTATAGTAGAAGTGGAACTGGAGACTGGTGAATTAATTTGGTGTCTTTGATTATTTTTATTATTGTTCCTTGAAGATAATTGTTCTGAGATTTAATTCTATCTACACCTGTTGACGTGAGACACCATTGTTTGGAATTTTAATTGCAATTCTACCTGCTCGATCTGCATTTGTGAGGGTGGTTGTTGACAGATTTATCTCTATTGATATTGCTCCTTGGAAGGGTACAAGTTGTTTAATTGCATTGGTGTGACTGCCATCTAAAATTCATGATAGGGCATAAGAGGTTGCTGATTGACATTTGTATGCAGCGTTTTGGTTCAGCTGGTGGCTTTAGTGAGCTTCGAAATCAACATACACTCTCCATAGAGCTGGGCGGCATACATAACAAGGTCTGCATTTACTGCCAAGCCGTATGGGAAGCTAGCAATCACCCATGTGTGCAGTTCCAGCACAATGTCCAACAAGAAGGAAAGACTTGTGGCTGTTTGGTCAGAACGATTTGCTAGAACATATCGGGTTCCAGTCTAGACAAGCTGCAATTTGATATTCGGCTTCTTGGCATTCACGTGGAGCAAGGAGGAGCTGAGTCGCATCCACAAGATAGCTCCAGCATACTTTAATTCATTCAAATCCAAGTCTATGCCAAGAGATTAGTTTCAATGTTGTAAAGGAACCAAGTTCACTTTAATTTGGTCATTACGGATTAAGCAAGCTATTAAATAAAATCAATGATATTTCAATTAATCTTAGTGTGGCTTTAGTTAAATGTTGGTTATTCTCTCTAGCTAGTTCTTTGCATCCAAAATTAAAAAGGTGGTAAGTAAAGGTATAGTTCACATAACAGTATTGCAGTTAGAGAACAGTTAGGTATTTTACAGTGGTATCAAAGAGGCTTGCTGCCAGCCTGCCGGAATTGGGCTCTGTTATTATTTTGGTCAGTGTTGGCTTTGAAAATTCTCAGATTGATTTTGTGATATGGTTACCAGCATTATGGATGGTGATAGAAGATTCATTCTAGGTAGATATTATACTCGCAAAAGGCATACTTCTTCGCCTAGGGATGCAGAATTTGAGGTAATGGGGGTAAGTGTGTGCAATGGTATATCTACAACTACTTCTGTGATAAATGAGCCATCTAGTGAGGCACTTAGCAATAGTAACTTGATGTTCAAGTGTGTATTGTTGATAGTATGCATGTTATTGATTTTGAGGTTGATGATCACTCACCTAAGTGGAGCTAGGCTCAATTTACACCATCTGCAGATACAATTCAGTTTCCTATAGTGGCAATTGGTGGTGTTTCTATATTTGTCGATTCTAATGAGGATGTGGGTACAATGGAGGTGAGTGCATTTGTTGAGAGCAGCAAAGAACCACATATTGCACCTAGTTCTCCTATGGCTTCATCTTTTACAGAGGTTACTAGAGATGATTAGGATTCTAGTGAGGTTTGTAGTGAGGTATATTTTATGGGGAGTCCATACTACTTTAGATTTGTACAGAATTTGTATGTTGTGCAGAGATTGTTTGTACTTGCGTTCGATGATTGGCGAAATGATTGGGTTAGTATAGAGGACATACTAGGACCTTCTATGGATCTAACCACAATTGACACTTTGACATCAATATCACCAGCACAAGTGTTCAGTGCTATATTGCAAGACATGTTATTGGTTCTGATGTTGGTAATAGCATCCAGTTCATTCAGTGAGGACAGGGACATCACTTTCTTCTTATGGTATCCTAGTGGAAGTTTTTGTATGTGTCAGATTGTTTGAGGGCAAGCAATCTCGGGGAAGGAGGACTGTAATGTCCCTGTTTTTGGCAGATCTATGTACTTCATGGAGTTAGCTCATCATAGCGACCCTAGTGAGCTAAGAGGGTGTTTTGGGGGTCCTAGCTATAGATTTACTATTTTTAGTAAGTCTATTTTTGGCAGATGTTATTTTGGCAGTGCAGTGGGTGGCTTTAGTAGTTGATCGTCACCTGTAATTAATAAAGTTAATAATTGCATGAGCTCTTATTTATTTATTAATCATTAAATTGCATTATTATAATAATATTTATATTATTATAATAATGACATTAAGAGATATTTCTAAAAAGAGTGTTGGAAAGTTTCTAGTGTTGAGTTCTTTTGGGAAACTTCCACAATTTCTGAGGTAGAGTTATTTACGAAACTTTGGCCAACGAAAGATTATAAATGAGAGCTCATTGCATTGGGAAAAGCACGCTTGAATATATATTTGCTTTTGTGCCTTTGTGGCTTTTTCCTGATTTCTGAATCGTATGCCCTTGCTGATATATAAGGGTAAAGTCTGAGAAGTTTCTAGGCGATTGTGCTGAAGTATGTAACAATTGGCCAACATTCTCCTATTGTATTTTTTGTAGCTAAGGAGAACAATCTTTATTATTATATTCTCTCTGATCTGGCTGAGGGTTTGAGTAGTTTCTGAGGTTTCTTGAAGATCGCATTGTTTCCAGTCTACTGTTGAGGTATAGTAGAAGTGGAATTGGAGACTAGTGAATTAATTTGGTGTCTTCGATTACTGTTATCATTGTTCCTTGAAGATAATTTTTCTGAGATTTAATTCTATCTACACCTGTTGACGGGAGACACCTTTGTTTGGAATTTTAATTGCAATTCTACTTGCTCGATCTGCATTTGTGAGGGTGATTGTTGACATATTTATCTCTGTTGATATTGCTGCCTAGAAGGGTTCAAGCTGTTTAATCACATTGGTGTGATTGCAATCTGAAATTCATGATAGGTCATAAGAGGTTGCTGATTGACATTTGTATGCAGCGTTTTGGTTCAACTAGTGGCTTTAGTGAGTTTTGAAACTAACATACACTCTCCCAAGAGCTGGGCGGCATACATAACAAGGTCTGCATTTACTACCAAGCCATGTGGGAAGCTAGCAATCACCCACGTGTGCAGTTCCAACACAACGTCCAACAAGAAGGAAAGACCTACGGCTGTTTGGTGAGAACAATTGGCTAGAACAATTGTGCAGAGGCACCTAAATTTCAAGAGAATAACGAGGTTTAGATTCCTTAAGTTATATGTTGAATTAATGTGTTCCATTTATGATATATTTGAGTCTTTTGAGTCAAGATGTAAAGGCTAGAGAAGCCATTTGTAATAAGTTGTCAAAATTGTAAAAGGAGGTCTTAATATGATCAATAATGTCAAAATGTTTATTTAATAGATGAATGGATCTATTTGTATCCATCTAAATTTATTCGAGTCATAATTTTGGTGTAGGTTAGGTTTATATTAAAAATGTAATGCAAAAGGGTTAAAAGAATGTAATAGGTTGGTTTAAAAGGTGGTTGGGAAGTTGTAAACCACAAAAAACACTATAAAAGCAATGAGAAGAATAAGATAATTTTGAATCAATTGGTTTCTTAAGAACTTGCCATTTTGATTGGTGTTAATTTTTTTTGTGTTGGTTCCAGGTATTGTATGGCCATTTACAGCCTGGAACCCATGTATATTCTGTACATTTGAATAGTAGGATGAATAATCTTTTTTCTCTTTTTGGTTTGGAGCAATTTCATTAAGTTTTGAAGAAGTTATGATCATTTTGGTAAAAATATTTATTTCCAGATTTGAGGATGCCCAACTACAGTTGGATTTTAATATTTCGTACAGACACATTTGGATGAAACGGAAATGCTATTTATATTAATTGGAAAGATATGTGAACTAGCTTTCATTTTCAATTGGTTTGAGTCGTTTTCATTTAGATTTGTGTAAGTTATGGATATTTGAGTGAAGATTGGTTTTTAAGGATCTTGATTGAAGTTGCAAACAATGAATTGTGCTTGTAGGATGATTTATGCATTGTAAGAATTAATGGCTTATAGATTCAGAAACTAGACTCATACAAGGTTAAGTGGATTGGTCTGGTTTCAACTGGAGTCGTTTTGAGAAAGTTATTGGATTTCCTAGGCAGGGTTTCTGGTTTTACATCTAATTTATGATAGAGAAAATGGGTCTAAGTGCAGAGACTATAACTTGTTATGGATTTTTTTTCCACTCATCTTTGGATATGTTTTATTATTCCTAATTCGGAAAAAAATTGTCAAAGGGTTTGGCAAGAAAAGTTTAGGATTAAAAGTTATGAATAATGGAATCAAATATAGAGATCAAGATATGTCAATGGAGAAGGGTCGACGATTTTCTATTAAAACATTTTGTGTTTTACCTTGTAAGATGCCACTAACAATATAAATTATTTAATGGATGTTGAAGGGATCAAAATGTATCCCATTTATTGGTTGATTTATAGAATGCTCTGTATCAAATAAATCGGGTTCCAGTCTAGACAAGCTGTGATTTGATATCCGGCTTCTTGGCATTCACATGGAGCAAGGAGGAGCTGAGTCGCATCCACAGGATAGCTCCAGCATACTTTCATTCATTCAAGTCTGGGTCTATGCCAAGAGATTAGTTTCAATGTTGCAAAGGAACCAAGTTCACTTTAATTTGTTCATTGTGAATTGAACAAGCTATTAAATAAAATCAATGATATTTCAATTAATCTTACTGTGGCTCTAGCTAAATGTTGGTTATTCTCTCTAGCTAGTTCTTTGCATCCAAAATTAAAAAGGTGGTAAGTAAAAGCATAGTTCAGATAACTATATTGCAGTTAGAAAACAGTTAGGGATTTTACATTAAATTACATTTCCGAACATATTATATACCATTGCATGTGTCTATTGTTAAAAACATTGGAGGTTTGAATGTGGTCGAATCATTGGCAATAATCGGCAAAAGAAGAAAAAAATGAGTTGCACCCACTGTTTGACAGAATACCAATTAACACCAATTCATAACTCAAAATTATTTAAAATATAGAGTAGAATGGCCAAGAATATTACATGAAGAAATGGCTTGTGTCACTTATATTCTTAATAGACCTCCTACAAAGGCTTTGAGAGATATAACTCCCGAAGAGGCTTGGTCAGAGGAAGCCCAATTTACAACACTCAAGGATATTTGGATCTATTGTTTATGTTCACACACCAAAACAAATAAAGGCATAAATTAGATGTTAAATCTTCTCCATATCTTTGTTGGGTATGATGAAAGTTCTAAAGGTTATAGAGTTTATAATCCTCTTACTAACAAAGTGCAAATTGCAAAAGATATTTGTATTGCAGAAAATGAAGTACATGATTGTTCCAAGGATCAAGATGATGAATTTAGTGGAAGTAAACAATGTTCTAGTGGAGGACCAACCTCCTTCTCTAATCCCTACTCCTCTAAACTCCACTCCTCAAGCATCTTTTTTAATCCCTCCTATTTCTTCTAGTGATAGTAATGATGATAATGTTAATAATACTTCTACACCTAATGAATCTTCTTCTAGTGATAAATCTATTGCTACTAAGAGAAAACCTAAATGCTTTCAAAGTTTACTGAATGAAAGAGATTATTATTTTACTAGAAACGGTGGACTTAATCCTAGGAGAATTAATTATTGTAATTATGGTTTGATATCTTCTCTTATGAATTCTAATAATCCTCAAACTTTTGAACAAACTAAGAGTCAACATCATTAGCGAAAAGTTATGCAAGAGGAATATGACACTTTAATTTGTTCTCTTGCACATGTGTGTGGACAAGTCATTTTTGTAATTCCTTTATTAGAAAATATAGTTGATTCCTCCTTAAGAGGATTATGACACTTGTTATGCACACACTTATGAATGTGGCAATCATTCACATGGGAGTTACTAAATGACTCCTCTTCTCATCTCTATATAAGAGATGCTCCTCTCTTATTCTTTACACCACACACTCACTATGTAGTGCTTGTAATGAGCTTATGGCTCCATTTCTCTCTCATTCTTTAAGCATTTGCCTCATTCATATAATTCAAATGGGGTTTTTTCTTGTTTTTTACCCTTCAAAAATCCTTTGTCTCCTCTTCTGTTGATCTTTGGAAAGCTCTCTTTGGCTTTGAGTTTATGGTAACTATTTTCATAACAAGCTCTCTTAGATTATTCTATTTCATTTCATTTTGATAATATTCTTTCATATAAAACCAAAATGATTCCTTGTATGGGCAATGCAGATGTTTGTCAAACAAAATTATCTAGGCACATATTTTGTGTGTGTAGAAGCAGCTCAACTCAAAAGAATGATTTGGTAAATGCAACAGCATTCAAGGTAGGATATAACGCACTTAAAAATTTGGTTAAGCAGATTTGTGGGTGCAGTTGCATAAGCATTACCATAGTTTGCAGGTTCAACAAGCACTCAGCAAATCACTATGTACACATGAAAAATTACCAATCCCGATTTTTTGTGAGTTTAACTTACATGGTTTTCCACCAAGTTTTGGACATAATTCAGCGAATTTTTTGCTCAGTATTCACCAAGTACAAAGCAAGTCTGAGCCTTTGACTTGCATACCAACTGAAACGTGCCAAAATGACAGAAAACACAAATAAAAATAAGGAACTCTGACTTTATAAGCCATGTTGAAACATACAGCAGCGCCAAAGCATTCCAGAGCAAACTGAAAGGATTTTTTAAGCGATTTGAACAACTTTTTGAGATTTCGGATTTGTAGGAGTTTAGTTCATGTATATTTTTTCCTTTTCTCAGAGCATATAAGTTTGTAAATCATTCTGATTTTTAAAGCATATAAAAATACAAATTTTATCATATCGAATTCAATGTAAATTTGCTTATGCATTTACAGTTGCACCTATTTTATTTTATCTATTATTTGACAAAAAGGAGAAATTTATCAAAGAATAGAAACATTTTATAGCATTAATACATCCAAATGGGAAGAGCCATTTTAAGTCAACAAGAGGGAAAATAGAAAGAGGTTTGCCACTTTCCTATTCCATTTGAACTAGAATAGATCATCTAACAACCATACTCTACAGTACAGTGAACCTTCATACCCACTACTAGAAAGGTAAACTTATTTTAGAAGGCAAAGACCGTGACTTAAAAACATGCCAGTTATGATTGTCCTCTAAAGCCCATTTCATAAGGCAACCCACAATAGCATTCCACTCCCTAGGGATATGAAAACAAAAGATAACCTAAACAACCTCCAAAATGGCTCCTATATATTTGCCTTGTTGAAAAGATAAATCAAGATCATGGAATTTCTTTTAGAAATAACCTTCTTTGAACCCAACTCAAAAGCTTTCTCAAGTGTCATAAGATAAAAAAATAATAGCCTAAGCTTCCAACAAGTTGTTGGTGGCAATCCTGATAACAGAGGTAAACTGAAGAAGGTTGTCCCATCACTAGTACAGCTAACCCCTTCAATAGCAACAACCATAGCTAAAAAAACTGAGACTCGGGAAAAACTTGCCAAGGCCCGAACGACAACAATTCAGAGACAACTCAGAAAAAATCTCAAAAACTAAAAAAAAAATTCTTAAATTTAATTAGAAAAGATTTTTTTGCAAAATGCAATGAGGATATGCATCTAATGAGGATATCCATTTAGCTAGTTTTGCTTGTTCACATTGTGGATGTTTTGTACAAGGTTTCAAGCAATAACCTTCAAGGCTCTTACGGTCATTTCTATTCTATCTCTTTTAATATTTTATTATGTTATGTTTTTTGCCAACATTAGCAATTTGTCAAGATAGGTGGCCAAATTTGAGTCTAGTTCACATGTGGGCCCAGTTTTTACTTGGTGTAGATCTAGACCTGAGGTCAATACACAAAGGGATTCAGCCATAATGTGGTCAAAGACCATAGGTTCATCCAAGAAAAATGTATCCAGCATAACCGAAGAAGAAAAACTAATACTAGATCCACCCCAAAAGAAACCATTTTTTTAAATTATTTTTTTAGTTTTGATTAATTTAGACTTTGACTTAAATCTATTTGTGACTTTAAAATCTATTAATGACTTGCATGTAGACAGCAGATTTGGAAGCTTTGTGAGCTGATGGATTGGTGGCTAATGGTTTCTCCATTAACGTAAGGAAGCTATGACACATACTTCAATGTTCACAAACTGTGCCTAAATATTTGCCCTAAGCTCTGCCAACTCACCCAAATTGTATAAGTCATTTTAACTCGAGCAAAGCTCGTGCATGTATGACTAAGTAAAGCTTGCATTAATTATTCCTTTTTGCTAAATTCTCTAGATAACTATGACTGACTTTTTACTTTTTGTTTCTTCTTATTCGCACTTTATATTTAGTTTGTCTGCATCTTTCTTCCACCACAATCATCATGCAGAACTGTATATACTAGCGCTTGCACCTTTGAAGGGTGCAAGGGGTTAAGCCGATAGTCTTGTATTCTTTTGATGGTGTTCTTGAGTATTTTATACTTTTGATGATGTTCTTGATTATTTTGCATTTTAGAGTATCTATCAAAAGTGAAAGCAGGTCGAATATGGAGGCATGTCTAATCATTTCAGTCTAGATATATGTATAGATGTTAGTTCTTGTCCCACAATTATGCCAATATCCTCCTGTCAACTTCTCAACTTCATCCTTCAAAATGTTATTGACAATTTTAGTTGGTTAGATACTTCACTCTCTTATGAGACACTTCAAACCATTTTGAAATTTTACAACTGCTTATTTGACAAATGTATTATTTAGGCTCTAATTGCTAACCCATTGCAATTAAAATCTCAAATCTCATATTTTTTGTGTTTAACTATTTATATAATGATGATCTTTTTTCTATTTCTAATCATGCACTCCCTCATCCTAAGGATGGATCATGTAGTGTGACCCGAAATGTTGATGCTTAAAAATACACACAATCAAATTCAGAAACAATTTTTTTTTTTTACAAGTGGATGTACCTAATTTGTAAGATGTGCCCGCTTCTTAAAAATCATAAAAAATAAAATACTCAACCAAAAATTACAAAAAAAATATATACAATTTATGGATCTCATTATTATATATCTTTATACCGAACGACATTTCAAAGTACTAAATACAAATATATATTTTTTGATGTATACGATAGATACTATATTATGGTTATTGCACATTCCATTCATTCTTGTCTATGAGATTTCTCTTAGATGCAACGAATACTAAACATTCCCTGCATTCTCATATTTCACCTATGCAAGCATTACTTAGAAAAAATGTTACTATAAATTCCATTCATTTTCATTCTTGTGCTCAACCCACATTCAATAAAATGAATATCCATTCCCTACATTTTTGTGTTTCACATATGTAAGAATTACTTAAATAAAATAAGTAGTACAACTTCCCTTTCTCATTATTGTTCTTAACACACATTCACTTCATTCTCATTCTCGTGCTTAATCAAAGTAACACTTAGATGCAAAATCTCTACACTTCTGCATTGAAATAGCTTGCATTCCCTTCATTCTCCAACTCAGGCATAACCTATGTGAGCATCACTCAAATGTAAATGAGTACTACAAATTCCCTTCTTGGTACCTCTAAACCATTATTTATATAAGAATATTGAAATTTGAATAGGTGAAATTTATCTCCTATCATTACCTAAACTTTAGATTGCTCCCTTAATTTTAGTTGAGAAATGGTTTGGCCATTATTTGTTTAGCAAATTATTATTTTTTAGTTCACACTTATTTTATTTACATCAGATATAGCTTTATGAATTTTATATATATATATATAATTTTTTGTTTAATTATTTGCATACTTTCTTAAACCTCTTGAGGACTCTAGTGGTTGTTTGTTCAAAGGAATTTTTTTTTAATATCTTCTTACAACTCATTTCTCTTCTATCAGCTAAAATTTAAGGTTTTCAGATTTTAGTTTATTTTTATCAAAATGACTTCTTTCCTATAAGAAATACACCTTTAGCATAGGTATTTATTCTGTGGATTTTTCTATCCCATAATAATATTCCAATCATATTGATATTTGGTTAAAATGAAGGATTTTAAGATTATTTTGACAGAAATTAAATATTTTCACATTTAGTTTGTTTTGATCAAAATGATTTCTTTCCTATAAGAAATGCATCCTATGTGTGTCTATCACACTATTTAACTTTAAGGGAGCTTTGGTTAGTTTTACTCCCACTTGGTTGACAACAAATTTGGTAATGGTTGCGAATTCGATTAGAGTACGACAATATTCCTCAAATCCTTGTTAAACTCTAATTAAATTAAACATTTAATAAGCAAAAGAAATAAGATATAAATGATAATGGAATCCCACTTAAATTTATATATATAGTTTTTAAAAGAACTAACTTGTAAATTTACTAATAAATGGAGAGCCATTAAATTTACATATTCTTTATATTTATTTATTTTTAAACATTAGAACTAGTCTATCATGCTATTTTTTCTCTTCTTCTCCCCCCCTCTCTCCACTCAAGCATAAAATTATCTTCCCACTTTATCATTTGATGTCATCGTCACACATTAATTAATTACACTCTTGAACAATTATAGTTTAACTATACTTAAAATTAAAAATAAGAAATGAAATAATTTTGAAGTATTAAAGGGGAAAATGTTTTAAATAAAAATAAAATTTATGAACAAAAATATAAGAATTTTTCAAATAAAAATAAAATAATTTTAAAAAATAGGTTATGTATAAATAAAATAATTTTTGAAGATAGTAAATTAACTATTTTAAAATTAATAAATTAACTTCTTAGAAGTATTTATATCAATATTGTGTTTTAGTGGAGGCTTATCAAACCTTTGAGACCTAGCTCTTGAAATCTTAATGAAAATATTTTATTTCTAAAAATATTCTAAAGATAATTGAAATTTTATAATACTAATGTACAAATGAACATGATTTCTTTTTTAAAATAAAAACAATCTATATTTTTATTAAAATTATTAATATATAGTTATATAGATAGAATAAATTAATAATAAGATTTTCCTAGAAAACTTTGTTCCAATTTTTGACTTAGAATAGTATTGGTGAAGTATAATTTATTAAAATTATCTGTGTAATTTATTACAAAACATGACAAAAATATTATTTTTCATTACAAAATTTACATGACAAATATAATATTTTTTCTTACAAAATTTTCATTTTCTTACATCTAATTTATATGTTCTCACTGTTTTAATCTAAAGATATGAAATTAAATTAATTTGTTCCAATAAAAACAAATCAACTAAGGAATTTATACAGTCTGTATTAATGAACTCTCGAACTTGAAGAGAGATAAAAGGTAACCTAACAAAGGGTTAATTCCTTAGAATTTCTCACCGAGCTTCTTGTTGTGTATGCTTGCCTTCTCCAAACACTTTTAATGAATTTTCTTATTTGGCAAACCTATTATCTGCCAAAAGAACTTGATTTCTTGGCAACTTTGAATGCCACGTAAAGATAACTAGCATCCTAACTTTGTGTACTCCATCGGCCCATGTGACCAGCCAATGCCATTTTCCTGGAGTGTCTTTGGGAGACAAAACATGAGCACAAGATTCAATTAAATTATAAATAACTTGAGCTTCATCAAACAAAGGTCAAATAAAATGAACCTGCATAAATTTCCTCACTTCATTCTAGTTCACAATATTTAAAATGTGTTAGGGCTTTAAATCTGATGAGAAATCTGTTGCGCATTGATTGGTAACCATAATCAAAGATTGGCCCATCCTGCGCTTCCTTCTTTCCGAGAGGGCAACGATCACAAAACTTTTTCTGACACCATTTTCTTGTTTTACGACGTTCGAGACTGCCGGATTGTCATATCAATCCGACAGCAACTCTCATACTAATAACCCTATCGGCTGTATATAAGCCTAAAAGATTTAAGTGAAATATATTTGAATTTTATAGTATTATATAATATTTAATAAATCATTTATAATTTTATATAGTACTATTAAATATACAATATAGTTGATATTATTGTCAGTACATAGATATACAACCAAGAGATATTAAATCTTTATACATACCAATATGTATATATGTTTGTATGTACATTTTTTTTATATGCACAACCCAAAATGAACAGCCTTAAAACTGTGTAACCACCAACCTCCAAACCTGAAATAAGTGACATTTATTGATTCCAAGGGTGGGGACCAAATCGAACCCCCTAACTAATTCATCAAAGAAAGTTGTAGATCTAAACACCAATTTAGTTACTTTTGTCAATACTTTGAAACTATATAATAAGTATAAAAATGCGTAATAAGTAAACAAAATGTTATCAGCCCATGTAATTGGCACGAAACTCAACAATTCACAAACAAACAACAATTATAAGTATAACCATAACAAGTATTTTCATGCATTGCATTTAAAATCAGACCTTTATAGAAAAATATTAACTTTTATTCAAGAAGCTAAGAATTTACCAAGAGTGCAACCTTCACTACAAGGTACACAATGCAACAACGAGGTGCCCAAAGAAGCAAATAAAGCATGTGCAAATTTTTGGTATAACAATCACCTTCCCTTCAATGTGGCAAAGAGTTCATATTGGGGGTATTTGGTGGTAGTATTAAAAATTGGAGGGAAAGGGCAAAAGGCACCCTCTATAAGAGAGTCAATTGAGAGATTTATCTAAGATGCTATTACAAATGCAAGAACAATTGTGGAAGATCAAAGCAATAGTGAAAGCTCACATGCACAATTCTTTCAGATAGGTGGACAGATGGAAAAGCCATACCCTATTCAATGTTTCGGAGTCTTCAAACGATGAACTAATTTCCTTAAAGTCAACCAATGCTCCAAGAAAATAATGAATGCATGAACTTTCAACTTGATGTTGGAGGAGCTTGTTTTAGAGGTGGGCATAGAAAATGTAGTGAAGTT
The DNA here is from genome assembly GCA_028749045.1 of Cupressus sempervirens. Taxonomy (NCBI): domain Eukaryota; kingdom Viridiplantae; phylum Streptophyta; class Pinopsida; order Cupressales; family Cupressaceae; genus Cupressus; species Cupressus sempervirens. The sequence continues at coordinate 564,724,354 of CM053792.1, forward strand.
GTTAGTAACAATATAACAGCACATGTAGCAGTTATAAAAAAAAGTTTTAAGAGAGGCATCTTACAACTTTATTTGGCCCTTATGCAGCCCACTGCTTTGACCTTTTTTAAAGGGCATAAGCAAAAATAATTGCATGAGACCAATTCTAGAAAATGCACAGAACGTAACAAAATATATTTAAATCACTCTTGCTTTCTGAACTTAATGACAGATCACACCAAGGGAAAAGAGCTTGTGACTGACTGTCACAAGTTTTACAACTAATTCTCTAATGTTGCAAAACATTTATAGTTCATTGACATCCTCGAAGCAAATGCTCAAGATTCAAGCATGACTAAACTCAGCATGGTAAAATAAGGCTAAAAAAGAGAAGACTGCAAAGATGATTCTTGATGGTGTCTTTGCCAAGAGAGCAATAGAGATTGTTAAAGTAATGTCAAAATTTGATTTAAATTTTAAACTGGGTCTTGTACTTTTGAACTTAAAAGTATTTAGTTCCATTGTAACTTCAACTTGTTTGTACTATGCAGGTTTTGAAACCATTCATGATGCTTTTGTGCTTGGTCGATGAGGAATCAAACCCAATGAGATACATATATGAGGCCATGCATAGAACCAAAGAGACCATCCAAAACTATTACACAATGGGTGCACATGTATTTGCCCCCATTTGGGACATCATTGATTGGTAGAGGTGGAATAATCAACTACACCAACCCATATGCCCAGAAAAGTACTATCTCAAGCCAAGTTTAATAGCTCCACATATGCTAATGGAGGGGTTATGGAGGACCTCCCAACATACATTGGGAAGATGACATTTACGGTTGAGGCAAGAGAGCTTGTAATTTCAAAGTTGCACAGCAATAGCTAGGAAGGAGCTCCTCTTGGCTTCTATAATCCAAGGAAGATCCACCCAAACACCAAGTAAGAAAATTTAGTCTTATATCTTACAAGTAACAAATTACAATTATTAATAAAATATTTTTTCGTTGCAAACTCTCAAATAACATATTTGTAGGTTTTCAATGGAAAGATGGAGGTGGAAATAACCCAAATCTCCAAAAGCTAACCCTTTAATTTTTTTCTCTGCCTTGAAGCACTTTTGGCTGTGAGCACAATTGGAGTATGTTTGATGCCATTCACACAAAGAAGCATAATCAGTTGACTAATACTTCATTGCCTTATCTTTTGTGCAATGCAATCTCCAACTTCACACAACAATGGTGGAGAAAAATCAAAGCAGCTTATTTATTAGAATAAGATTGGTCCTTATTGTGATTGGATCATAAAAAATGAGCAAATTAAAAGATTGTGGATTTTGAGAAGTAGGTATGTAGGATATAGAAACGACAAAAGTAAGAGAGATTGGAGTCATTGGATGACATTGATGTGACATAGGAGTCATTGCCATTAGTGGCAGGGTGCATTCACAAGCACAGCCTTCAAGGCCAAGTGAGGAGCCATAGCCAAGTGTGAGGGCTAGGCCCATGTGGAAAAGAAAATCGTAAAATCTTGTAACCTGATACTTGCCTAAATATGCAATTTGTGATGATAATTTTCAAAGACAATGATCATAAATCCATAATTGTTATCAACTAGCGATGTATCTGTGATTCTGCATGATGATGTGATTTTGTACTCTATATATAATCAGATCTAATAGAAAACATTACCCCGTGGTTTTCCAAAGCCTAGTTTGATCATTTTTCTTGGTATTGAGTTTTGCCAAGCTTTTGTCTTATCAGAAATTTTTTATCCACATAATCTGAGTCAGGTCCAAGTTTGTGAACTATACTGATAATGAAAGCTGAAGACAAATAGTAAGCTCTATTTATTTAAAAAGTGTATATAGTGAGGACCATTGTCTCTGGTAGTATTAAGATACAATTTGTCAGCATATTCAGACTCTCTCCTAGAACTTTGTAAACCGCACAATGTAAGCTCTACAGCATTTGCTTATAAGAAGAACCAAACAAATATTCAGACATTTTTAAAAAAGAAAAAGAAAAGTTTGCATTTCAAACAAACACCATATAACATAATTCTGTAATCCACATTACAGCATGACTGCATTACAAGAACCTCTCACAAAATAATATTCTGCCAGCCAACAGTGTCAATTACCTTTCGATTGGTACCCTTTACCACAATAAATGTCTGACCAAGATTATCAATACTTTCTAAAGAGACTAGCACTTTCCCATTATCAATTATTGTTGATTCACGTTTGAAGCTCGCAACAACTTGGTAACCTAATGCCAACAGTCCTCCAAGGGTTGTCTTGCCAACCTGACATAAAATTAAAACACAATAGCCAATATTTATCATAAGGGTTTTCTTAATTGCATAATATACGAGAACACAACATAAAAGTCCAAGAAACAAAAGATATATGAATATATAAACCATAAAAGAATTCAAAACTATCATTACTCCATAGCGCCAAATAAGGTGTGCAACCATATTGGAACATCTTTTGCATCATACTATCAAATGCAGTCGGGAATTGTGAAATCAACTGAGTAAACTAAGACAGCTTTTTTAACTATTGTCCCAAATAAGAGAAAAAAACACAAATACAAAGAAGTCAGTAGCTTTTTAAATATGTTGCTATCTTTTGCAACCAATTTGGATAACAAGAATGATAGATGAACAAGAGTATACTAATGCAACTGCCAGTAAAAGAAAGTCTACAAAAGTGAAACCATATGCAAAAAGGAAAAAGGAAATATTTTGTCTAAGACTCAATTTTCACATGTATGGCAACATAAAACAAGAGATGAGAAAGCCTTGAAATTGAAATGCAACCAAGAAAAAAAATTGGATAATAAACCTCCACCCATCCAAATAGTCTTTGGACACATTTTTCCAAGAACTGAATCAGTAAAGAATATGCATTATAAAATACAAAAAACTATGACAAATGTAAAAGGACCTTCTGATATGGAAGATAACAAATTATTGAGAATCATAAAAATAAGAACTGTTTTCTTAAGGAAATGAATATGCATTTTGACAAGAAGGGCAGCAATAGGTTCCAAATTGTCTTCTCGATATTGATTCTCACCTCAAACTCAACTTTTGGTCTTATAATGAAGTTCTTGTCAACAATCCTTTGATCACCCAAAGAGAGGTAATATTTGATTCCACACTGCCGTACTTTAATCCAATCACTTATCTTAGCCGTCTCATCAGCAAAAGGCGGCCGGAGGTACATTTCAATAGAACTGAAGAAAAGCTAAAATCATTTGTTGAAAACAAAATATGTATAATCAAACATAGAGTGATAATTACGAAATACAGTTATCAATCAAAAGGTTGTTTATACTAGTTGGAAAGATAATTAAATATTAACAACATTACATTCTGGAGGAGCTACAGTTTGAAGCACTTACTATTCAACTTGAGCATCATTTGATTCAAAAAGAGATCCATCAAGCGTTTGTGGATACTACAACAGAAAGTAAAAATAAGTCAGTTTTTTCTTTTACTTCGGAAAAAAATGATTAAAAATTGAGAAACATATCTGGTAGGATATCATAAAATTACAAAACCCAGGTTCTAGCTCCTGAGAAACATAAAGGTGAGATAATCAAAGAGGAAAAAGTGAAATCATTCTGCAAAACTTGACGTATTATGCATAATTTGGCCTATGAAATGCATCTACATGTCTGCCAGCTGATTGTCAAGACATCAAAGATAAAACTTACAGACATCCATCTGCCACATAAGATATAAAGACTAAACAGACTGTTTCAAGTATTTAATCTATCTAAATTCATTTCATGACAATAGTTGTCACTGATAAATTGATAATGAAAGGATATGGTAAAATAACATTGTCACCAAATGTTTTGTGTTTCAAGAAAAGGACTTAAGGAAATTTTAGAGCAGCATTTCCAGGTGGCAGCATAACTACATCAAGTCTTTGTTCTCCTAAGCCCACCCTCATTAACCATGAATTGTCTTATACATCCTTTTGTACCAAAATCTCAACAATGGCCCTCGTGTGTTGTACTTGCTCCTGCATGCCTCTTTCTTAAAATTGTTTGTCTTGATTATCTAGAAGTTTCGTAAAACATATATCCAACATAAGAATGAGAGAAACCATTCTCTGCAATCTTTTAGTCAGGCTTTTAATGTGTAGGCACCCATAATCCTCCCTCATCATCAAGCATAACGGTACTCGTTATTGGTTGATATCTTAGGAGCAATAAGATGTGTGTTCTGAGTTAGAACCATCAAGTCATTGCTTATGGCTATTGTCACCTGAACATCCATTTTTTACCATATTGTGTTGTTTTATTTTGTTTAATAAACATAACTAAGGATGAAATATAATAAATAAGTTATAATAAATGCTTTCTCTATATGAAATTGATTATGTTACTAATGTTGTTATAAGTCATGTTGAATTGAGCAGATAGAAATCACATTCAAGCAACTAGATAGGAGGGATTAGGTGCACCACTGGAGACTCTCTCTCTCTCTCTCTCTCTCTCTCTCTCTCTCTCTCTCTCACACACACACACATGCACTGGACATGGATTTGATGTGTTTGGTGATGTATGACATGACTTATTAGTGTTTAAAAAATAACACATTCCTTTTCTAAATCTTTTCATTTTGAATTTTATGACATTTAAATTGAATTTTGTGTGTTATTTTAAAGGATTGAGTTTTTAACTTGAGTTTCATTTCCTTGCCTGGAGGTGTTTGTCTCCTTGATTTGGTATTTATGTGTCAGGTTGCATGTGCCTAGGAAATTTGATTATCTAAACTTAAGGAGCTTACCTTTCAATTAAGGATGAACTGAGGAGCTCAACTTTCAATTAAGGATGAACTAGATTAGGTTTACTTGTTTAATAAGCCAAACAGATAATAAACTTCACAAAATTAGAGAGGTATCATGCTTGCATGGCCATGAGTTTGAATAGAGAGAAACTATCCCCCTTGAATTGGGGATTTTTTCAATAGATACAAAAGTTAGTTTCATTTGGTTAGTTGCACTGCATCCCTCAATTAGTTGGAGCTCGGAAAAACAATAGTTTTCTTCTTTTCTATTGTACCTGATGTACAATCCAGTTCCATTGACCTATCCTTGGTCATTGGTAGATAGTAATATAATTTCTTTATTTCTTTCAAATGTGGCTTACAGGTTGGAACTTTCCAACTCATTTGAATCTTGATTTGATGTATTTGCAAATTTTATTATGATGGTCCAAATGTGTATTGGACTATGTGTGAAGACTACTCCACATTTGTTTGTAGCCTAGTTCTTTAGAATTCTTGTAAAATGGAGGTTGCTACCCCAAGAAAATATCATATAGCAGGCACCATTTTAAGGTTTAAATTTTTATTTTTTAAAGGTCCTTTTGATATTCTAAGCCTCTTGAAAAACCCATGTGTTTTTTACCATAATATAATTGAATCAAAATCTAAGTTACCAGTTCGATTCCGGATGTGGATGCAGGTACAAGAACCCACCATGGGGATGCATGAAAAAAAATTTGGGGGTTCTGGAAACATTTGGGTGTGTGTGTGTGTGTGTATACAAAAATAATTTAAAAATACACAGAAATAAATCATTTGATAGTATGATGCTTCATCATTCATCACCTACCCTTTGAAAAGCAAAAATGGAGACCAAATGCAATGAGTGCAAAATAGAAAACAAAAAGAAATGTTTGAACAATGAATGGTCTCATATTGAGCCATTGTAGGGTTTTGAGGCAAAAACAAAATATTTCAAAAGTATATAAAAATGTTTTTTAAAGTGATTAAAAGTCACTTTTTGGGGCGCTGCATACCTGGATGAGCACAAGATGCACCCAAGGTGCACATCCACACCCTGCCCCAACTCAAGGAGCTCTTCAAAGCAACTTTGGAATGGTTAAACCCTTACCATTTGTCCATCAGATGTTTATGGAGATAGCATGATGCTTATCATATTATGTGCTACATTACTGTCTACAATCTCTTCCATGTTGGACCTTTCTCATTAAGTATTATGGACTATGCAAAATCCAAGCTTGGACGTAAAGCCCCCAGTTCAGCCATGGCCATCAACTGTGAACAACAATGAAAGTGGCTTGTTATAGCTGGAGTTGGGATACTTGTCATAGCGAATTTGACAATTATAATCTTGGTTTTATTCAAATTATCATCTTTCCAAAATTATTTGTACTCAAAAAGAGAATTACTCTCAATGTTTATTACTATTATAGAAGGCTGAGAAACTCATTAAATCATTATTCAAACTCTATAATATCATCCTTTTTTATGGATATGCTTAAAAGGATATGCTTAAATGGCCATATACGATGCAACCTTTTGAAAAATAATGAGAATGGTACACATATGGTAGAGCTACCAGCGAAATAGGATGTGATTTCAATAAATACAATAACGAGGTTTGGTTTAAATATGTTTGGAACAATACTTATTGCACAATACTGAATTTCTAAAAACTCTCCTTGCATGTATGAGACCACACTTACAGTATAAATGCCAGTTTGTATTGACTATTTAGATTTGTATAAGCCTTTGTTCATTTGCACAGAACTTGATTGAGAGGATTAATCATGGCAACATGTTGACTATTGGAATGCTAAGAGAAAATTGAATGATTAGTTTTTTGTTTATACAGAGTAAACAGACTGTCACATGACATTATAGCTTGAAGAACTAAGGTTTCCTGCTAGTGCATACGCTGCATGTGATTTAGGCCTTTGAAGTAATAACATTTATTCTGTAGCACATTACAATATGAGAGGAGATGGATCCTTAGGTTGAATTTGGTCACTTATATGTGAATGGGTTTCTATTTTGTTATCATGAAATGTATATTTTTTATGCATAACAGAGGTGTAAGAACATGGTTCTCATGGTAGTATTGGAGTGATTCAAAATTAAACCTCACTCGACTTAGTTGAATTCCAGCCCTAAACATCATTATTTTATTTTGAGTTAGTGTAATACCCGTACCTTGATTGTATTTAGCTCATGTATCTTGTTGGTTGCTCATGATTGGGATTTTATTAGAATTGTATGATTAATAATTATTAATTTAATCATAAGATTAACTGATATAAATATATACATATTGATATATAATTACTTTACAAATATGTTGGTGTGTAAATGTCTTATTTTGAGTTAATAAATTTGGGAACATTATCAATGGATAAGTACATAATGGCTTCTGATATTGGTGCATAGCCGGAGTGTGTTATATTATAGAGCATCAAAATTATTATTTAGTTGTAATTTAATAATGTAAATATGCATTTTCAAGAAAAGATAAATATTGTACTATTGCCAGTAATATAGTTTATTGACGGTGTAGATTATGATATTTATTAATTGTTATTATGCTTGGTTTAAAATAAATAAATAAGATAATATAATGAAATATTGTAATGGTAACCAATTATTAAAGAAAGATCATAGTAGAATTTTCTGGTCAACGAGACAAATATGTTATTTGTCCTCAAGTATTAAATTATGAATCTTTAGACTCCACATTTAACAATGGCTTAGAATAATGTCAAGCGACAATTAATGCTTTGTAAAGCTAAATTGTATGTGATTCTTTTTGGGAAGTTATCCCTGTGCATGGCCTTGCATGCAGTGAAGAAAGAAGTTTAGGAATCTTCCATGAAGAGGGAATTAATTCAATTATATGATTTCAATTCGCGAGTTACTCAAGGGTATCCCTCTCTGTTGGCGTTCCCCAATCTGGAAAAATGTTATTTGGTTTTGCAATGGCGAATTTCTTTAAAGAGCCGTGTGTTTCTCTTAAACCAGGGTGAATTTTGGAAAACATCCCGCGTGACAGCTAAATTGTCCCGTTTGGTGCAAAACCCATACTGCAGATTTCCAGATTCACTTTCATCTCTCCATAATATCGAACGCAAAACTGCCTCTGATTATCTAGTGGATAACTGATTTGGAAGCAAGCAAAGAAGAGTAGAAGAATAAGAAATTAGTACGTGTTTTCCTACATAAAGGGGGCAGCAAGAATGGGAGACAGATATCAATTGTGGACTAAGAGTCAGGAGATCAAATCATTTGATTTCTAAACACTGTATCCTCTATTAATTTTGATGAAAAGTAAAGGTATGGATTCTATTTCAGCAGGGTTTATACGCTGTACTTAATCTTTTCTGTGATCTACAGTTTATAATATTTATATCCATGTATACAGTGTGCATGCACCAGTTTCAGTTGTTTTATGAATTTGGGAAAATATGAATCACTTAATGTATTCACCCATGACTTGATATGTATGTTGTACAACCATTTCTGGAATGTTTCAGCTGCATCAGTGCCTTGGACTTGTCTATGAATGGTTGGCATCTATGTGTTTATTGTTGAGCATTTTTGTTAAAACTGTATGCATGATTTGGTTAAGCCCGTATGTCTGTTGATGTACCAGACTTGTAAAACATTTTCTTTCATACCTCTTCTAGTATTACCATTGCTCATTCCTTTATATCAGTACAATGCATTTGTTCATAGCTTGTTTGTCTTCTCATGCATTCCATGAGGCGATTTATCCTTGAAGCATTCTGTCAAACAGTTCCCATGCCTTGTTTGTGCTTCCAGATTTTTCCATGAGCATTTACCATTGCATTTCTAACCATCTTATACAATAGATACACCTTCATTATGATTTGATGGATGTCCATACTCCTGGTCTACCATTGGTTTTTCTCACTCCATGAGCTCAACGACAAAGTTGTATATCACTCTTATCATCCACCTATTCTGTGTAGGTATCCTCTATTTTATTTAAGAGATATTGAAACCTTAGTTGAATTAAAACAATTGGAGCCTCAACAGCAAGCTTAATATGTAGTTTCCTATGTGGGCAAAAATTTGACTCATATTATATTCTGATTTGAGGTTATAGCTACAACCATACACCTGCATATTATATGTTTCTTACCACAATTTCTTGCCATTAGGAAATATCCTTACGTTGCACATGTGTATGTTCAGGAAATTTGCTAGAAGCCACCTATTGCAACTGCTTTTTGCCTTGTTGATGCACCCATATTTCACATACATGCTTGCCAAGACTAGTGTTAAAACCACTGATTGTTAATGCCATCTTCGAGTTTTGGTCAAATAGATAATGCCTCTTAATTTTGCTAGTTTCCAACCATGAATGGTGGTCATCCCTGCCTTTGGGATCATTGGATATCCTACTACGGTTGATGTAATTGTTCTTTTGTTGATGCATCTTTTTAGACCTCTTAAAGTAATTGTTTTGGACTGAAATGAAGAAAGTAACAAGCCAGATTTTAAGGCTCACTATTGTATTTTGGTAGTCTGTACTAGTAGGACACCTTCTCAGACATATTAGTTAGTCATGTACTATTTTGTTGAAAGGACACTCTGTACTTGAACGCTTGTTATTTCTCTTGTCCATTTTTCTCCGGGTTCATCGATCTATTTATGGGTTTTTAAGTGAAATTTACTCTCTTATGATTTCTACAAAGAGGGGAAAACGGAAGCAGTATACTGTTAGAAAAGTACTTTATAGTCTTTTCTTACTTTCTTACATATTAAGAAAGTACTATTAGAAAAGTCCCATTAGGTTTAGTTGGAAGCTTATTCTACCCTTGTTATGATTTGATTTGATTTGATGTGTCGTAAGTTTGCTGATTATAAATAATAGTTGAGTTTTCTAAATAGAATTTATAAACTCAATAATGATGGTCATGTGACTATTCTTTTTCAAGAAAATTTTCCTACTGAGCAGCGAGTTCATAGACACTTCAAGGGCCTATAGAGTACTGGAGATTGTATCTTTCACTGAGTCAGTACTATTTGTTTATGATTAGAATTAAAGCGAAATCTAAATGTAGTTTAAATTTAAGTACAACTTCATTTGTCAAAGTGGACTTTAGTTAATCATATTAGGTTATGTATAACTATATATAATTCAAAATCAATTAGAATTTGATTTTGATAGAAGTTATATTCATTTGATATACAAATAACTTAACAAATTATGTTGATAAAAATTATAATTGTTTAGTTAAAGATTATGATTGTGATAGATTACTGTGATGTCCCCTTTGGAGAACAAAATTTAATGATAAAAAGAAGTAAATTATAATTAAATGATTTAATAACAAGAATATATGTTATTTTAAATACTAAATAACACTAATAATAATCTAAATATTATTATAATAATGGAAAAATATATTATTATATAAAATAGCTATTAATAAATAAATAAATTGAAATGTTACAAATTACTAATAATAAATAACAAACATAAAGTAAGGTCATAGAGACACCCACTCTTCGTTGATTGAAGAGACATACCTTTAAAGGGTAAAAGCTATATGAAAGAGCTGGAATAGGAAGCATAGGGACAGAAAAGAATATAAAACAAATAGAGATTAAAAGGAACTTTTGGGGCATCATATAGAGTGGTTATGAGATTTATTGGATTAATCTGAGTGTGCATATACAAAGAAGATCAGAGACAAACAACAACTTACTTAGAATTCCAGAAGTATATCGACTCATCAGACACATAAAGTATTGATAAAAGAATTAAGTGGAAGTTGTTTGCACGATTGTAAGGTTAGCATTAAAGGTAGCAATTCAATTGCTATTAACAATATTATAACACCTCACTAATTGTCAAAACAGAGAAAGCTAGAAAAATCATTTGACATGCTCAATCAATCATATCAGATATAGAAAAGAATTTTCCTTTTCGCACTAAGTGCAAATATAAATTCACCGAGCATATATCTAAGTAGCTAATCAGAGATAGCAGCAGTATAAGTCATACAGTGAGAACAACTCTTATACGAGTGATCTAATAGTTATACATGTTCTTGAAATAAATTGCCAGTTCTAATATCCTAATAAATATGACATAAGTAGCATTATTTATTGAATCTCATAGTAAAGTTAAGAATTCGAGGGAACTGTCCCCAATTCCCTGAGATAATATAGAGGGGACATTACAATTACGCATAGAAATAGATATGAAAACTTATAAAATAATAATTAAGATGTTTGTTAAAATATAATCTAAGTGTAGTTTATATGTGATGTCCCCTTTTTCGAATGAAATTTAATAATAAATAATAATTGAACCAAAAAAATTTTAATAAATAATAATACTGAAATAGATAATTAAATAAAAATATAATTATTAATAATAATTACATATATATAGGCAAGAACCTACAACACAATGGTAAATTGTGAGCCTCTTATTTGGGAGGTCTTGGTTTCAAATCCACTTGACTTAAATAAATAAATAATAATGATTAATCAAAAACATACATAATAATTAATCTTGGCTTCAGCATCTTACCGATCAAAAAAAAAAATTACATATATATTAATACGTTAATAATGAATATGATTATATTAAATAGATATATAATTATATGATTAAGATAATAAATATAATTGTATAATGACAAATTCATAAGTTTAAAATTAAAATATATCTTAAAAATTGGTAACTGATAGAGGGAAAGGCTATTAGATATAAAAGCAACATACCAGGGAGAAGAGAAGGAGCACAACAAAACTAGAGAAGAAAAGGAGGAATACATCCTAGTGGGAAAACAAAATAAGAAGGCAAGTCAGAAATAACCCAGCATTAAAAGGTAGTCACACCATAGATAAAAGTGCGCAAGGATAGTATGAATTAGACGCCAAACATTCATACCAGTAGGAAGCACTTGCCTTATCACGGGGAATTGGAGGAAGACATTAAACCAAGACAAGGAAGACAATGAGCCAATACAGTAGAATTCACCTCAGAAAAAGGCATGGAAGGTTACACATGATACAGTCAGTGTGGAGAGGCTGATCAGTATTTGATGGATTACTTATGTTATTTTTGCATATGATTTAGCAACATGATAGACATCTACCTTTAGATGGGAGAAAGGACAAAAACCATGGATATGCAGTACAGAAAAGTAATAATAGCAGTTAGCAGTGGAGCGTACAGAGAACAATCAACACAAAAGCAACCACAGTTCTATTTACTACGGTCAGCAGTTATAACAGTAAGGGAATAGAACGAAGAACTCAAAGAAGGGAGAAATGGATCAGATAGAAAGAATAGCATGGAGATATATAAGATAACATATACATATATATATATATATATATTACAAATCCTTAGAAATAGAACAGGGAATATGGGATAAGGAAGCAACATTGATTGTAATTAATAAAGCATCCAATATTGTTTGAGGTTAGGCATGGACTCTGAGCCAGTGATAGTACAGTAAAGGCACAGGGTAAACATTGAATCTGAACCATATCCAGTCAGCAACAAAGGAGAAAATATAATAACCATATAATTAGCCCTGGTTAGAGTCGGGGTCAAAGACTCATGTCAGCATTTGAAAACAACAACAAATATATTCAAATTTGTTCAACAATGAATCTCAAAAGGAACCATTATAAGACATCTAAGAAGTCAATACCAGTCGACTTCATTAGTAATCTGAGAACAATGAAAATATAATAAAGAACCGCTACATCTGAAGTTGGATATATCCATGGACTTGGGGTTGGCACTAATATTGGTTGTTAGCAACAACTTACATATATCAGGTTCCTGGTTGAGATGAATGCAATACAGACAATCAATATTATTGTTCATACTGCCAACATAATTGGAAGATATGACTTGAAAAAGAGATATATATATATATATATAATTGTGGCACAATATTTGGATGATGATTATTAGACACTAACTATGAAGGAAGCACTTAGTGAAAGGATGGGATCGGTATTAATGGAACTTTGAATTGCTATAGTCCTCACACATAGCAAGCAAGCACGCAGAGAAAGACATCTAGTATACCATATTATCTTGAGGATAGAAACAATATTCTTGTTATGAACATAATGTTGCATAAACTAAGGTTCTTATAGAAAAGATGAGACCTGATGAGAATGCATCTTAATCATTAGATTGTGGAATGGGAACAAATCATCATTACAGATAATAAAAGGCATAACAAAGTTGTATTTACAAGGGTTTTTATAAGAAGTTTCTTGTAATTTGAGATAGTCCCAAATCTAAAAGATTAAATATTGGGGGCATCACATTATAGTCACATAATTATTAGGTCAATCGCTGAGTTAGTGGTGGGAAATATAAGGTATATTGTGTTTGGGAATGTAGACGGTTGTAGAAGATTGATAAATGGAACTGAAATGTAATGTAAATGTAGGGTTAAAAGTCACGATGTTTGCTTAGAAAATTGTGTTTAATTGGATAAAGTTACATTTCACGTAGTTAAGTTGTTCTATGAGAACTTAGTTAATTTATGTAATTAATAGTGGTGATGTGTATCGATTTGATAGAATTTTACATTGCCGCTATCCATTACCTTTCTTTTGTTAGTTAGCAAGCTTTTTTTTTTGGATAGCTTTTGTAATCAATTGAGATAGGGAAATGTTTAAATTTATTTAGTAAGTTGTCAATACGTGGTTAAATATTTATTGATGGGTAGAATTACAAATTATATAACCTATTTTACGTTGTAGGATTTAGTATCCCTATTTAATTTAAATTTCACTTAGCGCTATAATGTGCCAAAATATATATCTTAGCTCCTTGACTTGATGATTACTCCTACTTGATATGTGTAACTTATATTGTAACCACGTGATTTTCATTTTGTGATGGTCGATGTACCTTGGACTGTCTTGGATGTTAGTCTCTTGATCTCTATGCCTTAGGTTAATATTTCGTGGACATTAACCTCATAAAGTGATGCACCTTATATGTCTATAAATAGTGTAGCAAGATTACTTGAATATTGAGGATATGCGAGTGGACTTATTGTTGTCTTCAGGAAGTTAGGTTATTTTTGTTGGTGTTGATTTTTTCCTTAGGAATTACCAAAGGCTAGGATTTGTCTTGATCTTCATTTCACCTTTTGGTTGAATGTTTGTGGTTTCTAGATCTTGTATGATTTGGTTTATTATGTGTCTTTGAAACTTGTTGATTTGGAGACCTAGAGTGTAATGAGGTCACATGAGGTTCTAACTCTGTTTCTATACATTTTGTTATTGGGCTTTATAATTTCATTTTGCTATTAAGTGTAACATGTTATTTGATGATTGGATTCAAAAGTGGAAATATACTTGGATTATGTTATAATTGAGCTAAAGTTTATGGTTAGAACCTAGAGAGGTTCTTATGAGATTCTCAGCATGAGGTGTTTATGACTTGGGTTCTAATGTCCCTCTTGATTATGATGGCATTCATGGATCATGTTGATGATTTCATGTATTCATGCTCCAAACTCTACTTTTTAAGATTTCCTTAAAATAATGTTTTAAAATGGATCTTTTCATGTTTATTTACCTTATGGTGCTTTCTTTTGAGTTTTTAGTTTGGACCGTAGGAGTGGTTTTCTAGAAACATTGTTGGGAGAGCGGCTTTCAATGGGGGTCAGGGCCCAAAGTGGTCGGTCCAGAATAACCCATTGTGGAGCTTTAATCAAGTGGAAGCATAATAAAATATGTGGGTTGGGATATATATTAACGAGATTTTAAGTTGTCTCGCCCATGGCCTTGAGTGTTTGTATAGATCAAGGATGGGTTGGAGAAGGCTTGGCCAGTGTTGATCTTGCAAATCAGCTTCCTTGTCCTTCTGAAAGGTTGTTGGTTCCACACGAGTTTCACCTAGGGGACGAGGTTTGGAAAGGGGGATAGACTACCAAGGTAACTGGGAGTTATGTGATGACACTCTCTGGCATGACTTAGAATTCCCTCGATTTAGCTTTGTGAGTGTATTACCTATGTTATTTCTAGGTTTAAATGTTCATTGTTTGTTACCTTGCATGTGTTGCTTGTGTAGTGTGAAGCCTTGTGTTATCTCCTCGAAGGAGTAGAACTCAAGGTTCTACATGGTTGAGTGGAAAATATTTTACCCATCAAACATTTTTCTAGAGTACATTTGAGAACCCTTGGATGATCATGCTTCTTCATCTTGCTTCTCATGCAGCTTCTGATTCATGTTGGCACAATTAGTAGGATAATAGAATGTTTCTTTAATGGTCAACTAGTCATCTTTCGTTTGTTTAGGAATGGAAATTATTGTGAATACAGGTGTGGACTCTTATATATGAACATTGTTTAGGTGAATTCGAGCTTAGAAATTAAGACAACTCCATTTTCAAAGAAGGCTCCATGGCCTACTAACATCTCACTAACAATAATTTTCGAAATTAAAATTTTGGTTTGGAATAGATGGATGGACTCATTGGAAAGCAGCTCTTAATTTGTACAAGTGTGATGTCCCCTTGGACAAACTTGAAAGTTTTGAAGCTAAATTCTTGTAATTCCAATTTTACGAGACTTCTTCCTATCTATAAACTGTACACAGTTCTCTTATTCTTCCATGAATACAAGTATTGAATGTAATTCATAAACATATAATATGAATTTCCCAATTCAATGAATTAGACAAGAGAAAGGATAATCAATGCAAGTAATTGTGATATGATTCTCTGATCAATAATCAATTCTAAAATTAGCTTATATATATACTACTGATGTGCCGGCAGTTTGCAATCTAAATTTTCCAATATTTTGTTCTGTCTGTCTTACTGACTACACTCCCCTGACTGTTAGCTTTCACATTTATTATTCTTATAACATATCTTCTTCTGTTTTCTACTTATTGCAGATTGCTAGAACTATAGCTCAACTTCCTATTTGTTCTCTGATATGTTGTCTGTCTATCTTGATATGGCAATGTAGATTTTTCTGTAGTTTCCTTTTAATTGCTTATAGGTATTCATAATATGGCAGTATGAAATGTGCTGGAAGTCGTATGAAATGTGCTGGAAGTCTTCTCAATATCATTTAAGGCGACAATGTAATTGCTGTTTCAGATACACTATATAAGTATGCAAATGAAATGGTGTGGCTTCTGATTGCTAACTATTATTGTATGCTCCTATTTATATGTCAATAAGGTGACTGCTCAAAGAGCCAATACAATAGTGAACATGTTCATAAGAAAAGAAATGTCCCATGTGTGGATTATTTTCTCCTACTGTCTTCGCTGTTGAGAACTCCCATGTTCATTGATTAGTTTTGCAATTTGTGTGGGCCAAATATATATATATATATATATATATCTTGCTGTCTGATTGGTGCTTCCAAGCAATCTATACATTTTCTCCCCCCATATATTTTTGTTTCTCTCTTTGGTGTGCTGGTGATAATCACTGTTTGATGGATACTTCTCCAACGTGGTCTAAATGAGTAATACTTTGACATCAATCTGCTACCATAGACACAATATTCCTGAATTCCCTAAGAGAAATTATTTTCTCAAATATAACTACTAATTTTTAATATTCTTAATGTTTAGCCAGTCAATTCCAACATTCAACATATATTAAAATCGGTACCATCTGGAATGAATGGAGAATGTATTTTCTGACTTATGAAGTGGTCGTATCGTTCGTACTGCTTCTATAAAATTTGTATTACACTGACTTGGCTCTCCCCATATTTGATGAAGGTTTCCAATCCACATCCGCCATTAATATATTGCAAGCTGAGCCCGATTCTTTCTTCCTTTAACTTTTTCTATCTTCCTGCTGATGTTTCCTTGTCTTCCAGATAACTGTCAGGTGATTTGGAAGATAGGAAAAAACTTATTAATTCTGCCTTCTGAATCTGTCACTGGATATAGGGGTTGCCCTCCTGACTGATGATTTTCCCTCTAAATTTTCTCCTATTCTATCTTACTTTCGCTTACTCTCCATTTTGCACTATAAATTCTCTTGATAATCTCCAATAGAATATAGAAAGACTTGACTGATCAATGCAACCAGCTATGTCTGATCTGTCAGACGCATAGGGTTGACTACTAGGATTCATTATCCATGCTCCCCTGACTGGTCAAAATATATAGGTGCTGAGGGGAAAGCTCACAACTTTTCGTTGAGTTGTGTGTTATTTGTTATTTTGATTATCAAATATTTTATACATTTTAAATGTTAATATATTATATTATATTGATATTATGTTGATATATATATATAGTACTTAAATAATGTTATTATTTTAATATATCCATTTATAATATTATATTATATTGTATTAGATTAATGATGATATTCAATACATTGATAAATATTCTACTTACCATTGTTTATTATTTATTTATTATTGATTAGAAAAAACTTATTAATTAAGGATTATTTATTATTAAATTATATTTAGGAATGAAGACATTACAACAAGCCCTTAGCTAGTTTTGGGATGGAAGCTCTTGTTGATAATAGCACTAATGATAATAGATAATCTTTAACGTCTTAATGACATGAATAAAGAGGCATTACAATGTAAGCTTCCAAATTAGCTGATTTGTGTACATCTTTCAAGCACAATGCCTAGTGGAGAACAAGTATTGAAGTAAACTTCCCTGCCATCACTAAAGCTTGCATCGAGAGAGAATGTGTCAATAAAGTAAGTTCAAAAAGCCCACAACCATAAGTTGATAATCCAATAGACTTCTGCACACTGACTCAAGCAGCATCATATTATTTACCTGTCTTTCACATTTCAATTTGTAGTATGGTTCTCGAAAGGATGAAACAAAACTGTTGTTAATTCTTATCTGCAAAATTATAAGTATGATAAGTATATACAAATCAAATAAAAAACGAGGAAACTGAAAACTCATAAAATCAAAAGAAATACATAAATGCCAAAAACTAACCTGGGCATGATGCAGATCAGGTTCAATGTGCTTTCGAAACAATGGAAATATGCTATCAATAAGATAGTCCAAAGAACAAGATTCTCCAATATCATGACGAACCTTTGAAAGCAAGCTGAAGTGAAGACCACCAACCTGAGAAAATACAATCTCCAATCATTTGATTGAAATGACTACTGCCAAAGAAATACGTCTAGAACCAAAGGAACAATAAATATTACCACTGCTACACGAATGTCTAGAAAAGATCGCAATTTTGAATGTAAAGCATATGGCCCATCAACAATAACCTGAAAACAAGCAAGTTCTGTCATTCATGTTGTATATACAAAGTTGAGTGTGCACAATTATTCTACAAACTAAACTCCATTTGTGTATATTCATATTGTAAAGTTGTAAACTAATACTACCAAATTGGTCTCTGACGTCTTCACTGCCTTGAAGCCAACTCGTTTCTTTTGTTGAAAATCAAATTCTGGCATCATAATGTCATGACCCTTCAACAGCTCCTGTTAAATAATAATACATGGATCCATAAGATGAGAAATTTTTCATAGGAATGAAATGTGAGAGAGAAATACAAAGCTCCTTAGAGATGAACTTCAGAGAAAACCTCAAGATTTTGAACTAAAAAATTGAAATCCATTGATTCGAAATCATTAGCATCATCGACTCCATCACGATAATTCTCCATTGGAATCACAATACCCCCAAACATAGAAGCCACCTTTGCTGCAAGGCTTCAGACCAAATAAATTGTGTAAAATAACACTACAAATACAGATACATGCAGAACAGAACTAAAAAATTAATTTAAGTGTGTCATCCATATGTATATCCTGACTGTACAATACCTTGATTTTCCAGAGCCACTGGGGCCGCCTATGCCCACAGTGACTATACTTCCCTTCTTGTCCCGGAGCTCTTGAATGGCTTTCACCAAGAGAAAATAACCATGATCAAATGACTGTATAGCCACATAAACAAATAAAAATTAGAATATTTATTATATTTCTCCAAAGCACAAAAGTATAAAAGGAAGAAGTGTGCATCTGATATTCCATACTCCTACTTTACCAAAACAATCAAGAAGGGAACACTCAAAAACAGAGTAGTCACAATATGAATAATTAAGCAATTGGCTTAAAGGCATTTATTAAGGCACTGCTTAGCACGCAATTGGTATTCCCCTTGCTGTGGGTTCTCTCCCTAGAAGATCCTATCAGGATGTTTTAGATAAGTTTAGTAGGAAAGTTGGCCATGGGACCTATAGGTGGCTCTCAACTGTTGTAAGAGAGACTCTTCTAGAGTTGATGATTCAGGAACTTCCCTGTGCAAACAGTTCCTTCAAGCTTCATTAAAGAGTTTGATGCTCTCTCGATAATTCTTATGGGCGGCTAATCTGATGTCAAGGAATTTGATTGAGTGGAATTCTGTTTGTAGGCTAAATAAGATGGTGATCTTGGTCTTCGGCAAGCAAATCTGAGTGGTCAAGTTTTGGCCTTGATACTTTATTAGAGATGGTGTACGAATTATGATCAAGACTTGGCTAGAATGAAGAATCCTTACTACTACGTATTTGAAAGGGGTACAGAGTATTGATGTTCCTCAAACTATCCTTCTGGAAAAGGGTTCTATGATCTGGGGCACTCTTAAAAAGGGGCCAACTTAAGAGAGGCAAATCATACATACAGCGAAGCAAGTGCGGAGGTGGATAGGTTGGTGTCATGCCCCTGCCATAAGGAGGAAATCAATGCCCCTAGAAAATCACCTAAACTCTTAAGACTTCACGATTTTCTATACTAGGTATGACCAACCAGGTCACCAGAAAGAAAGGATGGTAATGATCATAAGAAGCAATTAGAGATGTTAAACAGCTATAACAAAGGTGACTTTTATAAGCTGCAATATGCAGCGCTGAATTCATAGAAATAAAGCCAGCTCATTAGTGAGCTGTTGTCTAAGATATTATGAAGGCAGACTCAGTATAAGGTGTAGTGCTATAATGTGTTAATTAAAGAATAAAATTGCCGACTCCTTGCAATAAGTCACCTTCTTTGGGTGAAAAGGCATGAGAGAACATATATAAGAAGTATACAATGAGAGTTTGGAAAGGCAGAAAATATAATGGAAATCATTGACAAGTTGATTAAATAAGTTGCAGATCATGTAGAAGATATATGCATGGAGAATATGGAGATGAAATATTCTAGGTTACAATAGCAGATAAGCAGAGATAGATCCTAATAGCAATGAGCAATGAGCAGCAACAATAATATATTAAAAAGATCCTGTTATTTTAGAAAGCAATAAAAACCAACAGCAAGGATTATTAGTATAAAGGCTAATGCTCGTATTATGTTCTAAGTAAGCTGTTAGAATATTCAAAAAGCATCTAAAGCAACCATTGGACAGCGGTTCCTTTTTAAAAGAGAGAAATGATTAATATAATTAAACACCACTCTTATTATGAACAGTGATTAAGTTATGCTAACAGAAATCAAACTAACAGCAGTTAGGTGCTTAATAAACAATTGGGTTGAGTTATGAAAAAGCAATGTAAAGAAAGTTGTGTCCATCCCTTAAGGACAGCAACCTCCAAGTGTTATCTCTCTTCAAGAGACATGAGTGAGAGGCAAGAAGACTGCAATGGAGGATACATCAAGCAGATCAAGAAATCATTGCAAATCAAGTATATAGATTGAATTATTGAGCAATAGCACTAGCAATCAGCATCCAAGAAGAGAAACAATATCCAATCAGATCATTCTAGATTCCAATAGCAGACTGAAAGTATACAACATGCAACGATTTATATTCTGCAAGTATACTAGCATAAAATAGTGAAATCAATAATTAAGGTGTGATTATGTGAAATGCATATTCTAAATCATTAATCTACCTATAACCCAACAAGAGTTTCGAGGCGAGGAGGAAATGCAAAAAAGGGGAGCAGATACGAGATCCCCATCTAAGAAGAACAACCCATGTGCCTGCCACTTGGGGCCAAGAGGGTGAGTCTTCACTCTTGGGCCTAGATAAGAAGAGTTTGAGGCACCCTATTGTGATTTCCTTTCCAGCCTTTACGATGGTTGATTATTGGAGAAATCACAATCATAAAAGGATGAATAAGGAGACATAAATAGGCAGGACAGATACAAGCACCTCACTAGGTGGACTACCCCATGTTGGACGTCTAATATGCTTGCAACTAGGGGTCAAAGGGGTGAGAGCCCACTCTCAGGCTTAGTGTGAGGATAGCTTTACTCCAACCTATCATGCTCCATCATTCAAACCCTATGGTGATTGAATGTTAATTAAGGAATGTAGATGTGACATTAATAGGAAGAGTAGATACAAGCACCCCACTACGTAGACAACCCCATGTTAGATGTCTAATGTGTCTGCCACTTGGGGCCAAGAGGGTAAGTATCCACTTTTGGGCTTTAGATGAGAACTGCTTTGGGCCAACCTATCATGCTCCCTCATTCAAATACAAGACTAATAGAAATAATGGATCTTGCGAATTATATTTCAAATATTATCTAACATGGTTGCAAGATCTCAACCAGATTTATCTTAATAAAGATGTTTTAATGGTAAAGTTATAATATTAATGATATACCTTCCTTATTGTAATTGCAGTTGTGGTTGTAGGGCAAGATTGTGATTTTAGGGCAAGATCCAAGGTCCTCCCAAAAGCGGGCATTATAATTGGTATCTGAGGCAGCTTATCATGCTCCCTCATTCAAAGCCTATGGTAGTATAAAGCTAATTAATGAATGTAGTTGTAACATCAAGAGGGAGGGTAGATAGAAGCACTCCACTAGGTAGATCACCCATGTTGAAAGTTCAATGTGTCTGCCACTTAGGGCCACAAGGGCAAGTGCTCACACTTGGGCTTAGTGTAAGGAGTGCTTTGGGCCAACCTATCATGTTCCCTCCTTCAAATACTAACCCTAATAGAAATAATGGGTCTTACGAGTTATATTTCAAATATTATATAACATGGTTGCAAGATCTCAACCAAATTTATCTCGATAGAGATGTTTATTGGTAAAGGCACAATCCTAAAGTCATTATGTCCCTTATTCTAATTGCATTTGTCGTTCTAGGGAAAGCTCCAAGGTCCTCCCAAAAGGTGACATTATAGTTGGCCAATCACAAGGCTGATGGGATGCATTTCTATGAAATATATGCAGATTGAAAGTATGTAAGCTCGGCCCACACGGAGGTAAAAGTCTCTTAACCTCTTTGGTGTAATGGAGAGGATGTAGTGCACTACGTATGCTAACTCTTGCAAGGGTGTCAATGTTGGGGCAACTAGACAATAATAGATATTGAGTCAAGTTAAGATTAATTTGGTAGACAAAGATGTCTTGTTCGGGATGGTGTTTTGGCTAGTAAGTCTACAAGTTTGCAGCTTCTATGTGCTCGTGGTTCTTGTCAGAGAAGGTAGCCTTTAAAACAAGATGTGATGTAACTTTAGCATTTTCAAAGACAATGTTAGCAATCCCTTGTACCCATTTAATATGGGATGGGAGTAATCGGTTTGAAGAAATGATTTGTCTGGTCATGCGTGACCAATACTTTTGGATGGACAGCCGATTGCAATGGAGCTTAACATGTAATATCATTGTAAATTAATAAAATTCATCTATGTATGTATGTATGAATGTGCACATGTATTCGTATGTATGCACTTATGTGTGAATGTATGTACATGCATATGTATGTATGTATCTGTATGTTTGTACCTATATATGTATACATACATACATACATACATACATACATACATACATACATATATATATATATATATATAGAGAGAGAGAGAGAGAGAGAGATACGTGTGTGTATATGTATGTATATGTATATGTGTGTGTGTGTGTGTGTGTAAATAATACAATTATATTTGCTTGTTAGTGGGCTTAGTTGGGTTAGTCCAGTGTCTATGGATCTTGAGGTGATTGAATGGGAAAAACCAAAGGAGGGATGGTGGAAAGTTAACTTTGATGGGTGTTAGAAGGTAAACAAGGTCAATCCAAGACTGGAATGGCAACATCACAGCAATGGGAGGAAGGAATTAGAAGAAGGTACTAACAGTGTAGTAGAAGCCTTGGCATCTCTAATGGCTATAAAAGTGGCAAAGCTGATGGGAGCTACAAAATTAAATGGTGAGGGGGATATACTGATTATTATTCAGGTCATCATAAAAGGAAAGACAGGTGAATGGAACCTTTAAAATATATTGATTTAATCACTGAGGATTTAACTTCGTTGGACGATTTTAATTAACTCATGTAAGGAGATTAGGAAATAAGGAAGCAGATAAGCTATCTGATTGGGCGTTATTTTTTGAAAGTATAGGAGAAATGAGGGTTGAAGTCTTCCAATTAATCTCAAAAGATGATTTAGGTGATGAGACAAGTAGGATGGCGCATTCTTAGACTACAGAACGTATAGGTTTTGATGTACAGTTGTCTATGTTCAAAATTGTAGTCCACATCAAATTTTGAGCAATATGACTCCTGGAAAAGCATTCATAGGTATCAAACCAGAAGTTAGTCATTTCAGAATTTTTGGATGCCCTGTACACATTCATGTGTCTACAGATTAAAAGTCAAGTTAGAACCTTCACACAAGAAGGAATTTTTTGTTGGTTATAGTGAGTCTTGTAAAGCCAGACAAAAACAGAATGAAATCAGCAGAGGTGTTTCATTTGAAGAAGATGTAGCTTTTAAAAGATCTAAAGGGAATCCTGCGGGCATTGATCGAGAAGATGGAAACTTCTCAAAAAATGAATATTGCTGCCCGTGATTCCCCTTCTGATATTCCGAGGGAGACTCCAGATTTAGAAGAATCTATTGATCCATTTGATCCCATAGAACCCACCAACGGACCAAGTAATGTTTCATTAGATAGGAAGAGACCTTTCTGAGCAAAACATACCATGCAAGAAGTTGAAAAATATGCAGCCCATTGTGGCACTTTTAGAGGAAGTAAGAGACCACATAAGCTTTCAGGTTATGTTCCTTTAATGAGTCATATTATTGAACCCAAACCTTCAAGTTTTGAGGAGGCTTTAAATCGTTGGGTATGCAGAGATGCTATGACGGAAGAATATCAATTTATCATCAAGAATGATGTTTGGGATATTGTTTGTAGGCCTAAAGAAAAATCAGTTGTATCTTTTAAGTGGTTGTTCAAAATTAAGCATGCAATTGATGGAAGTGTTGAAAAGTATAAAACCAGATTTGTGGCAAGAGGGTTCTCTCAGAAGGAAGGTATAGATTATGAAAAGACATTTGCTCTTCTAGCTCTGTAAACTTCTATCAGAACTATCATTGCTATTGCAGCATGCAATATCCCACTGGATATTTACCCAATTTTCTCACAAACAATTTTCAGATGATAACAGATAACTTTATGCAAATTAAAACCGGCAAAATAACCCAGCAAATGTTCATATAAAATACTCAGAAATTGTTATTACATTATAATTTTGGCAATACAATAACATGATAAAATATCCAATCTTAAAAACAGTGCTAACAGTCAGATTGGAAAGAAACCATCACGCACCCGTAACTCTAGATGTCAACTCCATCACGAATTCACCACATAAGATGAATTGGGGCTACATCTAATCCACCACCCAAGAAGCCTGAAGGGCTCTGTCTGCAAGTTTTGAAAATTGGAGCTACAAGCTTCAACGTTTCTCAATGAGAAATCTGAAATCAATCTCAATATCCAAGCATGTTGAGAATGAGCCTCTAACTTTTGTAGCCATCCATGTGTCTCTTCATTTTCCTCTGCTTGAATCTTCATATTTCTTTTGTGTCTTATTCCACTCTTATTTAACGTCTCCATTTAATTATATAGTTTCATCAGAAATAGACTATTAAATCTTTTGGCATTAAAATATCCTACTAAGCTCAGAAAGTCATGTGTAATAGCTTGTCGAAATGCTCTTGGCAAACGCTCCTAGTCCAATACTGAAATAGTCAAAAGATAGAACCTTGCTGACTTACTAAAAATGGTAAGCATCTGGAAACCCTATCAAAACAACTCCGATTGGCCGGTCATTGAAGGTGCCTAAGAAAAAAATCGCACAAATCATCTATAAAGACCAGGTTTGCCCACAGAACCATGGCAGAAAGGGCAAACAACACAACAAAGAATAAAGGCCCAAAAAAGGGGATATACACAACAATTAATAGTTGGAAATTACATCAAATAGATGTAAAGATTGCATTTCTATATGGTGTGACTAAAGAAGAGGTATTTATTGAGCAACCAAATGGTTTTGTGATTCATGAGAAGGAATCACATGTATGCAAATTGAAAAAGGCCTTGTATAGCCTTAAACAAGCTCCGCATGCATGGTATGAAAAGATTGATCATTATTTATTGAGATTGGTATTCTTCAAAAATGATGCAGATTCAAATCTCTACTTCAAGGTAATTGATGGTAAGTGTTGATGTCGATATGGTAGACAATATTGCCAAGCAAGATATTCTATACTAATATATAATTTACAGTATAATCATCACATTCATTCCAATAAATGGAACAAGACACAAATGGCAAGATATATCTTTATTGATTGTACCAATTGAGTTACAAACTCGTACCGATGCTCATTAATTTCTATTCCCACTATGTGCTAAATATAGCACTCGGATTGGTTACTAATACCAACCGACATGACGTTTGGTACAAAACTTTCCTAATAACTACTTAATTAATTTATTACAAAATTACCCTCTACATTATTCCCCCCAAAAAAGGAAGTCATTTCCACACAACTAAAAAGCTCAAGAAGAGGGATGAGAGCATGTCCCTGGAGCTGAAGCTGAAGTTGAAGTTGCAATTGGAGTGGTCGAGGCTATGAGACGAGCCAATTGTTGCTTGAGGAACTGCACATCTCATTTTGCTACAAGTTGTTTAGTACACACGCCTTATAGGAGCCTTAGTGCATTCCTTCTATTGTAACATAGCATTTTTACTATGCTGAAAATAAAGAACATATTCTAAAAATATAACCAAATATCATAATGGAATGACATAAGTAATTTAGAAAAAAAATATGGAAACTACATTAAATAACGACTACATCCATTTCATATGAAAAACAACTGAATTAACTTCCATAACTGAATTCTATGGTTGCAATTGATTTAACTATAATTATATCTTTAGATTTCAAAGTCAAAATAAAGGTACATGTAAGTAAGAGATTTACAATTCATACATGAACTGAAATAATTGTCGACAAGTTGCGCAAGCCTCGGCATCTAGTGAAGAGGAGAAGCATTGACATAGTCTTAAACTCCCAACCACGGACCTTAACATATCCCCACACAATCTCTTACAAGAAAGGCCCTCCCTACCCCAAGTTAGGCTTGGGGCACCATAGTCCTGCCATGCTGAGCATACTAGTGTTAGAGTGTCAGCTAAGCAGTAGACAAGGGTGAGGAATTCCTTCGTCAACCTCCCCTTTGTCAGCTAGCACTCCTGACCTCTAGTGATCATTTGTAGCAAGCATGCCTCTAGCCTACCTTTACCAAGGATTTAGATGGGCATTAATCAGCCCAATCACCACCGCTCGACTTGACAACCAATTATATCTTGGACAACCATGAGCTTACTTAGTCTTAAGCAATTTCTTTCTTGTTGTGTTGATATAATAAAAGATACCAATTAATAGTTTTGCACTACATCTTTCCTCTCAAGCCATTTGCACTTGGCTCTATCGGCCTTGAGTGCATCCTAGGAGACTGCTGGTATGTATTAAGTTTCATAGAAATCAGAATGAATACTTCAAGCTGTTATAGCTGGCCTCATATAGTGAAAGAATATTATGCATTATCAATTATTGAGAATTTCTTCCTCAAGGGATTATCGCAGTTCCATTCCTACGGGCAGATACCCGAAAAGCATAGATGTGAACTTGTCATTTATAAAGAAAGAGCAGGATCGATGCTTCTCAGATATAAATTCGAAGATATGAACATGATACAATATCAAACATATAGAAAAGAGTAGAACTGATGCTTCTCAGATATGAAATCGAGCATATGAACAAGATATTATGTCAAACATATAAAAGAGAGTAGAACCGATGCTTCTCAAATATGAAATCGACCATGTGAACATGATAGTGTGTCATTTGTAAGTGACATGAAATGAGAAGTGAGTTTTTGGAATGTAAAAAGGCATAGCATAAAATGAGAGTAGCATACAAAATGTTCATGACCTGAGAATGGTTAACAAATGCAATCGCTGAAGCGATCCTACTGTGCATGCTTATGACTTATGCCTAATCGGCTCAACACTACAAAGTGATGTGGTACTACGCTCCAAGTCTCAGGCGAGAAAAATACTTGATTTGGGGGAAAAATGGCAGAACAGAATGAGACAAGATCATGCGATCGAATGATCCTTCAACCGCGGGTAAGGGAGATATAGTCTCCCGCTCGGTTACAAGAAGGAGCTCGATATCGGTTACAAGAACTCCAATATCAAATTTAAAAAGAAAGTCCTGATAGGAAAGGTGGCAACACTCACTGTTTGGAGTCATATTAAAACATAAAGATTATATTTTACCATGGTATAAATCAAATGTATTTACATATATTCATATAAGTACATATATAAATATAATGTCATCATGCTATTGAATCCCATCTATATTTTGTACCTACATATATACATATATCTATATGTGTGTGTACTTTTTGCGAGTATGCATAACTATCACTATATTCTCTCTGGATACGCACACACACATATATAGGTGCAATTCTCAGATATTATCAGAGTATCATGGTGGCATCATAATCATATATGTGTGTGTGTGTGTGTGTGTGTAAAATTCATAATGTCTATCACTTCCATAGTCTCAAAATAAGAGAGAGGTATTGGTTCTTTTCATGACATTAAATGTTTAATGTTCTCTTTGCCTTTTTTTTCAAAAGTTGACCAAATAGCTCATGACTTGTCCAAGGTATACTCCGTTGCCTAGTCGATAAATCCTCCATCAAGATAGCTAGAGTCCACACCTGAGGATCTGACAATGGACTAAATTTGGTGCCCCATTCCTTCAATCCCGTTTAGCAATGCTTTCCCCCTTTTGTCTGCTCCTACAACCAAAAGTGCATATTCCACAATAATAACATGTTTTTCCATTTAAATTAAGATATCAAGAAAACAAAATAACTGAGAACTGTCACAACAGCTAACCACCACTAACCTTTATCTTAAAATATAGGCATTCATTTTTAGTTGAAATAACAGTTATCAACTAACAAGTTATTTATACATGAATCAAATCAATTAATCATAACTTCCATTACACAAGATCATGGTATCCAAGAGTTTCTAACTAACCATTACAACGGCTATAATATTATTTTTAAAAGATCAAACCTTTGGGATGTAACATCTATTCTTGTATGTTGTTGCCAGCTGCTCCGCATGTGTAGTCTATTCTTCTCTAAGCTCTGCTTCCTACTTCTCTACTTGCTCTATCAGGATTACCCGATCACCCTCAATTTTTGCCAATTCCCAACTAACTTTCTACAATTCAAAAAAAAAATGGCCCAAAAAGTTCCTTCAAATCAAATAAAATAGGTGCCAATGGCCCGTATGATGCATTATTCGTGATGCTTGTCATTGTTGAGACTGTACTCCCATCTCCTCAATAGACCAGCCTTGCTCTGTAAATGTCCTCTTAAAGTCCTCATGGCAACCCATCCTCATGAAGTGCAAGCAAGACTCTAGCTTGAGAGGTTATGGTAGTCATATCTGCCTCCTTGGCTTTCTACTTGATTTCCTATGTTTCCTTAGTTATGATTTCCAATTCTACCAAGATCCTTTGAGTGCATGTGTCAAAAGGTAGAGGGATGCTTTCTTCTGAAACTGGGTGGCTTTCTATGGCTACAAACTCTATCTCAATGTCTTCTTCCTTGAACGGTTGCAAGGGCGGCAAATCTTTGCATAAGTGGTGTTGTTTCTCCTAGCAAGTTTGGGGAACGAGGAAGTATATATTCAATTCCATTTTGAAATTATGCCAATGCAGAATCTACCTCTTTCAACTGTTATTCCATGGTCCTAGTATCTTGTTGTTCGTGTTCTTGATTTTGTAGCCTATTTATCGGTTGTAGGGTGGCCAAAGTAGTGAGAGGAGCTGGTGCAAGAGCTGCAATTCCTTTCCTTGTTAACCTTGCTCTAGGTGATACCAATTGTGCAATTGGCTGCCCTGTTTTGATCCCTTGAGAAGTCGGAATCCGTATTGTATGACTTGCAGCTTTGGTGCACCTTAACTCCAATAACTTGGTGCCACATATCTTCTCCATCGAAACCAAATGAACCATGAGTGAAAATTAAGAGGTTGTAAAGTTTACCCACTTAGCGCCCCAATTTGCAAAGGTCAGTCCATTGGCTACTTCCTCCACTCATGCATCCTTTGTTTCTTTAGTGCTTGTTTCTCCACTTGCATGTGGCTCCTTCTTTATGCATATGGCCTTCCTCCAAATGTGTCAAAGCTGAGAGGGCATAAAGTTTACCCGCTTGACACCCCAATCCGCAAAGGTTGGTTCATTAGTTGCTTCCTCCACTCATGTATCCTTTGTTTCTTTCATGCTCATTTTCTCCACCTATGTGTGGCCTGCCCCTTCATGCGTACGACCTTCCTCCGAATGTGTATGGACATTTGTACGGCCTATCATACGGCCTTCCTAATGCCTACTCTCCATACAAGCCTCCCTTGTACGATCTCCTGATGTGCGTTCCTCCATACGAGGTTTTGTACATCCTCTTCCACTCGTACGGTGTTCTCCCATAGGGCACATATGGTCTCCCTCCTTGCAATTGCCCTACCCTCTAGTGCACGTACAAATCACTAGATTCCTAGTATGCGGTTTTTCTCATTGTGTGCTCACCACGCTAGACTTTGTTCGATTGTCACTTCCTAGTGGTGGTCCTTCGAGTTATGGAACCGTTTCTACATCTTCAGAAGTATCATCTTTGCTTGTTCTCGAAGTACGACACTCATACTCCTCATCCCAACTAGACTCTTCCTACTCCTCTAGTGATGATTCCTCTTCATCACTATCTTGTGTTTCCTCCACCATATCCTATCTTTTCCTTTTTCTAGGTGGCTCCATGCTTCCTTCTGTCATGGCATCTAAATGCAGCCAATACAATATAGTGGGTTTTTGTGGCTCTATTCAATTCGCTAGAACAAACTTTCTCAGTACTCCGAAGCAATTTGTGTGCACAGGGCTTCCAAAAACACAACTATAGCGTGATGGGGCATGTCAAATGTCTTATGTTTTAACAGGAAAAATTCCTAAAATCCTGTCTGAAAGTAATTGTGCCCAGTTATAGATCTTACCCTCGTATACCCCATTCACCTGTAAAAGAATTAAAATAGCAATATTTGAAGTTCTCTCCTCCCTGTTAACTTACTTTTTATCAAGTCTATCACACGTCTCCATTCATTAATTTAATGAAGATTTTCTTGATTCCTCTACTGTTGCTCCAGGTACTTTCCCACTGTTTCTGCAACAAGTTCTCCTTGCATGTCAATTACACTAACAATTTATTTTCCTCTACAATCATCTTTGGGGGTTCGGCCACTTGCTGTCCTTGATTGGGTACTCAAAATACTTTCGTGAATTCCTTAGGTGCATATGAAACTATCATGTTTGTTGCGTGTATTTAATAACGGACTTGTGACCCTTCTTGTTAGAGCCATGTACAACAGTTCTTAGCACCAGTTCAAATTCCTTGAGATCAAAGATGGGCATGAACACGATCTTGTCTACTTCTGCTTTTCTCAAAGCAACCTTCAAGGGATGTTGATCATCTGCACCTTTCCACCAATGCCTACATTCGGTTCCTGTAACCCCTTCAAAACTAATACTTACAGCAGAGACTTCTTTTGTCTTTCCCATGTTCTTGTGGCTTTTGCTTGCAGTGGCCATTTTGTCTCTTGACTTAGTCTCCTTTCTTCCCCCTCTTGTGCCTTTATCCTTCTCCTACAAGGAGTTCTCCTTAGGGTTATAAGTTGTTTGTGATTCTTTTGTGCCACCTTTTTAATGTATTTAATGCAATAGATGCTATGGATATCCACGTGCGTCTACTTGCCCAATGTACAAGTTTTGGCCGTCCTCTCAATGTCTGTGCCTCTCCTCTCCTTTCTGCATACACATCCCTCTTCTTGCATACAAGAGGTACAGATTTTATCCCTCCTCGTTGTGCACGTGCCTTTCCTTCCCCTGCCGCATACAGGTCCCTCTTCTCCTTGCATACAAGCGACCTTTCTTGGCACACGGATGGCTTAATGCATACGGCATTACTGCCTTTGCATATGACCCCCCTACACGCTCTTGCTCATATCATTTCTCTACCTAATTGTACCCGTGCAACTTTTGTTACTTCTCTATCGTACGTGTCCATACAAACTTTACTTTCTTTTCTTCGTGCGAGTGTAATTCTTGTGGCACATCTCCTAGAGTTATACTTTGTGTTTCTTTGTGTGGAGTATTGGGGTCGCCACTTTCATTAAATATGATGTTGCCTTTGGTGCTTATTATCTTCCTTATTCTTATTTTTCCCTTTTTCAAAAAAAGTCTATCCTCTTACACCAACATCGGACCTTTTTGTGTCTCGGTATTTTTGCTTGTGCTTCCTTTCTCAATTTCCTTGGAAATCCCTCCTCATGTTTGAGTTTCCTCTTCTTCCCTCTTTCCTCTTCGTTCCGAACGCTTAACTTTGAAGCATATTGCCATACACACGATCATGGCAAGGTCTCATAACATTTATTTTCAAAACAAGTCCCCAAATATTCCAAGTCAAAAAACTTATCCACCAAAGGGGTGGGTCCTATGCCCTTGGAGCTGTCATCCATGTATCTGCCACCATATTTCTGATACCAAGAAATTTTTCCCCTTCAAGTATCGGTGGCTCTACTGGATTGGATATTACTCACCATAATGCATTTGCTCCTCTTTTATAATAATATCTTCTCCCCAACTTTCTCACTCTTCTCAACTATCTCATTGATGTAGCCATCGCCCTCACACACAAACACAACATTTGGTTTGATTATCATCTTCAGCGGGGGTCCTATAGTGGCATCATATTCTTCCAAGTTGATTTCCTCTATGTCCTCTAGATTCAACTTTTCTTCGTTTAAGGGTTCTTGTTTTGCTTTGGCTTCCTCGTCAATGTCATAGGCTACAAACCCTTTCGTTGCTCCTTCTTTGGTGCTTTCATTTTCTAGTCACCATTGATCCTTATCCATAATGTTGGAGGGTCGAACAATGCATTTGTTAGGTACTCATGGATTCTTGGAATTGTCACCCCTTCTACTTTTTTCTTGACCATCCGTTCTTCTAGATTCATAAGGGCTTATTCCAATCTGTGTCTGGTCTGTAAGGTTCTAGTGTGATGATTGAGTCTTCTTCAATTTCTTCATCTTGTCCAAGTGTCCATCCTCCTTTAGTAGCATATCCTAACATATTGACTTCTTCTATATGCCTCTCTTGATAAATTTTTAATTTGGAATCATTTACTGGTTCTTTGATTGATCTGTCATCGAGGGTTGCCAACTTTATTGCCCTGTTGTTACTGATTTCTCTTATTTTATATGGTCTCAGCCACCGCACTTTAAACTTCCCTAGTTTCGTTACGATCGTTATATTTTGAAACCAACTGCCCAGCCAGAAATTCATTTTTCGGAGATGTTTTTCGTGTCAAAATTTCCTGTGTTGTGCCACCTTCGTTGCCCATTGTGTTTATAGTCACCTTTCTTCTAGTTTGATAAGACTATTGGGTCTTTCCTTCAAGTTGTCTTCTTCTCCCCATTTATTTTCTACTGCCACCCTAAGGCTTGGTATTATGAATTCTATTGGTACCACTACTTCCTGTTTGTACATTATTTGAAAAGTTGTGCTTCCAATCGTTACCTTGTATGAAGTTCAATAGGCCCATAGTAATGTTGGCAACCTCTCCTACTAGTCACCATCTCTTACTCCACAAGTCTTGTATGATATTGATACCAAAATCTTATTTATGGATTATGCTTGTCCATTCACACGTGGGTAGTATAGGCTAGTCAAGTTATGGAAGATGCAAAATTCCTGAGTCACATTCCGTATTACCTGATTTACAAAGTGCACACCTTTGTCACTTGTAATGGGGATTGATATCCCAAATCTTGTGCCAATTTTCTCATACAGGAATTGGTCATACTCGTTGCCATTTGTCTACAAGAGCCTTGCCTCTGCCCACTTTGTAAATTATTTTGTAGCAACCACAATATACCAATGGTGTCTAGTGGTACTCGCCTTTAGAGGTCCTATGAAGTCTAATCCCCATCTCTCAAATAGTTCTTGCAACTATGAGGGGAATAAGGGCATGCAATCTCTTTTCATTGACTTTCCTATCCTTTGACATGTGCCACATCCTATCCACCCACTCCTTGGCATATGTATAAAGTGTTGGCCATCATAGCCCGACTAGGAGTACCTTCCTGGCTATGGCATCTGGCCCCATAGACCCTCTTGCTAGACCTTCATGGGACTCTCGCAATACGTTGGGTTTCTTCTTTCATTACACATTTACGTAGTAGACCCTATTTGTAAAGTGATCCCTCTATGAACTGGAATGTTTTACTCTTTAAAGCTATCTTCCTCCTCTCCCTGACTACCATATCTAGGAGGAATGATGCGATGGGCAGGTACCTCTCCACTTGCTTGTACCAACTTGGAAGTACTGCAATCCAAAAAAAGGTGGGTGTCTGGGAAATCTTCCTTCACCCCTCTTGCTGGTTCCCACAATTTTATTCTTGATAGATGAGCTGCCCTAACGTGACTTTTGCTTGGTCTTACTATAATTTTGAATGTAAATTCTTGGAGTAAGAGAAGCCACCTACTCACCCTTGTTTTATCAATTTGTTGACGAGATACAATAGTGCTTAATGGTCTACGGAGAAGGTGAACGGGGTGGCAAGAAGGTAGTGCTGGAATTTTTGAACTAAGTACACCATGCCTAACACCTCCCTCTCAGTCGTACTATAATTCCGTTTATTTTCAAAAGCAAGCCTACCAGCAAAGAAGATTGGGTGGTCTAGTCCTTCCGTTCCCGCTTGGGCCAAGGTTGCCCTAATAAAAAAGTTAGATGCATCCACGGATATGTGGAACTCCTTGCTCCAATTCGGATAGACTAGTATCGGTGTTCCTACCAGACTTGCTTTGAGTTCTTCCAATGCATTTGTCTGCTCCCTTCCCATGTAAATGGTTTCCCCTTCGTTGTGATCTTTTCTAGTGGTAGTGATATCTCAGCAAATCCTTTGATAAATCATCAGAAGTAAACAACATGGCCCAAGAATGACTTCACTCCTATTACATGTTAAGGATTCTCCATTTCCATGATTACTTTGATTTTATCCAGGTCAGGTTTTAGTCCTTCCTTGCATATAATGTGCCCCAACATCTTCCCTTGCGGTACCATGAATTGGCATTTTTTTGGATTTAGAGCCACGACTTTTTTGGATTTAGAGCCAGTCGTGGCCTCCTACAATGATCCATGCATTCCTGTAATATAGGAAGATGGGTTTCTTTGCCACTAAACACCGACCAATCATCTAGGAATGCTCTGAAATCGCTCGTTGCTATTCTGTTGAATATATGAAGTATAATTCTTTGGAATGTGGCAAGAGCGTTACATAACCCGAATGGCATTCTATTATAAGCATACACTCCATCTTCTACTACAAAAGTAGTTTTCAATCTATCTTCCTCTACGATGTTGATTTGGTTGTATCCGAAGAACCCATCCATGAATGAGTACATCTCGTGTCCTACCACCTCCTCCAACGCCGTATCTATGACAGGTATGGAAAGGGGTCTTTTATTGTCACTACATTTAAGCACCAAAAATCCACACATTCTAATCTTATTTGCTTCCTTTTTCAGAGAAATGACTATTAGAGACACCCATTCGCTGGTTTGTACCTTGAAAATGATTCCGACTTCTAGCATTTTTGCAATCTCTTCCTGTAATTTGGTTGCATAATTCTTGTTCATACAATATGGCCAATTTCATACCGATCAGGCATCAAGCATCAATGATATCCTATGTACGCATAATTCTAACGAAACTCCCTTGAGGTCCTTGTACGTCCATGCAAACATATCTTTATATTCTAAGAATATTCTAAGTGTTGCCCCCTTTAGGGTTGAGTCCCAATCATCCCCTACTATTATTGGGTTGAGTTCCTTTTGATCTCCCAAGTTGAGTTTTGCCACCTTTGGTTCCTCGTATCTTATTTCCTTATGTTCCTAGGAACTAGTGTGTGGGTGAGTCATCTAACGGCATCGTCCCTTCCTTGTACTCCATATATTCATCTGGGTACATGTCCTCCTCTTCCACTATTTTGGCAATCTTGAGCATATTGCAGCTTGGCTAGAATACCTCATATTCCTCCATCTGCCAGTGGAACGATCCACTAAGGGAGTTTATTGCATCCTCTGAGCAATTCCCAAGTCTTACGATGCCTTCCTCATCTGGTTATGTTTCTTTGTTTCCATCACACTCCCTACCTTTCGATTCCAAGTCAGATGCCAATTCTTGACTTACTATCTAGGTTTGGAACTCAATTGTGTATTTCTTCTCTTCATGTTGGATGGGCAATGTATTACGTTTCCAATTATGGTTGGCTTTGGCTAGCCTTAGTCATTCCCTTCCTAGTAAAGCGTCATAGCCCTTCTTCTCCAACGTAATAACTACAAAGTCTAGAAAAAATTGTTGTGTGCCTACAATTACCTTTTGGCCCATTAGTGTTCCCAGAGGTTTTATGCCATGTTGATCCGCTCCTACTAGGTGGAAGGTGGGTGGCCAGAGTGTGGGTTTACCCAACGCTCCCTAGATCTCCTCAGAAAGCACATTCACTCCCAATCCTCTATCCACTATGGTGTTTCTCAACTTGTGTCCCATGATTTTGATTTCCACCACCGCAGTAGTCCTTCAAATTCCTACCACAAATAGTGTGGTACTTCCTCCCTTTTGTTGTTGTCCTCCTTTCCACTTTCCTCGTGTTTGGTGTTATCTCCCTCGATTTTGGAGATTGCTACCCTCAATTGTGGCAAAGTACCTAGAAAGTCAACCACCCTTATTGGTACTGTAGTTTGCAACATTTGTCTTATTATGTTAGATTCATATGTGGACCATACGGAAGGATTTATTACCTCCTAGTAATGGCGTTGTTCTTCTACCACCTGTGCCTCGTTCAATCGTTCCTTTTCTATTTGTGGATTTGGGTACGAGGCTTTCTTTGCTTGCAAGCGAGTGACTGCCATTACTTGTTCTTCTAAGTTTGTAACTTCCAACATATTCACAACCTTCCTTTTGGGACAATCCACATCTTTATGGTTTCCTGGTCCACACCACCTACATAGCTTGCTTCCACCATTTTGGTGATCCCGCATGAAGTGCCCCCATTTGTTACATCTTCGACACTAGATCATTGGACAACCTTTTTCATCATACTAAATACAACTGCACGATGTGTTGTTACTATTGCCGCCTCTTCTTTTGTTCCGATATCCCCCTGGAGAGGCAGTAGAATTCATGTTTCTTGGTGGAGTCGTAGGAGGTTTAGAATGTTCTCCAATCAAGAGTACTTGAGCACTTCTTGTTTTCAAGTTGTACAGACATTCTTTAAGGGAATGTCCTGCTACTTGACAGATGTTGCAAAACAAATTTTTTGGACAATTACTCTTTGTGTGTCCCTCACTACGACACTCTATACACCATACTTCTTTACCTCCTTTAGTTTCTTTTTTTGCTTTCATCTCTTTCATCATCTGCATCATGTCTTTGCGGAGTGCTTGGACCGTTTTTTATTCCTCTTCACTCTCTTCCTCGTTGTTGGCATTGTTGGTTCTCCTCTTACTCCTAGTAGTTTTGTCCTCACTCTCTATGGCCATAGCTCTATCATAGGCCTTTTTATAGGTGGATGGAAGTACTACCTTCATCTTCCTTTGGATGGAGGGGTTCAACTCTTCTATGAATCATCTTTTTTGCAATTCATCTGCTGGTTTATTTTCAAGTTTGCCTATTAGTTCCTTCAACCTCCGGTGGTAAACCTGAACACTTTTATTCTTTCCTTGTCGAGTATTATATATTTCTACTACCACCTCGTCATCATCTCTCAATAGCTTGAATTCTACCTTAAAGGCTTTCTTCAAGGAAAACCATGTTGCCTTCTCATCTACCAGGTTTGTGTACCAGTCGATTGCTATTCCTTAGAGAGTAGTAGGGAAGGTTATTAACTAGTAATCCTTATTGTCTTGTCCTCCCGTCTCCCATATAGTCACGCATGTCTTGCAATGCCTTATGGGGTCCTTGATCCCCTGCCTTTAAATTTGGGAAGTTTTTGTTTATCTAGTAAATTTGGTATCTTTCTTCGATTATTTTGTTGCGAATTCTCTCCTCCTTGTCCCGGTATACTTCTATTGGGTTATAACGCTTCCCTTCTCTCGCGCTTACGCCTCTGTCACATTGGTGGTAATGGGATTCCCACCTCCTTGGAGTTTCTAGTTCTGCCTACCCTATGGTTGGTTCGTCCAAGATGGCTAATCTTTCTATTCCCCTTATCGTACTTTCCAGCAAGTCTGCTACTTCCCTGTCAAGGCTTCTTTCCTCATCTCCACTGAGGGCTTGCTCACTACATTCTAATCCTTTGTGTACTTGTTGGGCAAGATCGTGTACTCTTCACCTCCTTTCTGCTTGTTGTTGTGCTAATAATACTTGCCTCACTTCCTCCTTTGTGTCTTCCAATTGAGTTTCTTTCTAGCGTCTCCTATCCTTATTGGGAAGGAGGGGCATTCATTAATAGTTTGTTTTGTGATTCTTGCGTTTCCCGGTTCCTCCGCCTAGGGTTTGTTCTATGGTTGCTCGTATCTCTAGGTTCCTCTTCTCTGTGAGTCTTTTGATGGAATCATTGCAATAAATGTTGCCTTCTTTATTCCCTCAATGCGGCTTCTTTATGTTCCTCTACTGCTACCAACCTCCATGCGAGCAGCCTTGGAAGACTCCCGAGGAGATATACACAGCCTCGTTCATTGTGAGTTCAGCACGTACCATACTGATGGGGAGAGCCCTTTGCTTTGCCTCCCGCCAGACGTACTCATCAACCACTATGTCCCACACCTATACAAGGTCCTGTATCAATTGATCTTCCCTCGTGACTTCCTCCTCCTCAATGTCACTATCAGTTAAAATTGTTTGCTGGTCGAAGGGTCAGCCCATTATGTTTCTGTCTTTCTCCTGCCTTCCAGACCTTGGATCTGTACTTAGGCAACGACACCAGAAATATTGATGCCAATATGGTAGAGAAAATTGCCAAACACAATTCTATATACTAATATATAATTTACAATATTATCATCACATTCATTCTAATAAATGGAACAAGACACAAATGGCAAAATATATCTTTATTGATTGTACCAATTGAGTTATATACCAATACCGATGCTCATCAATCTTACCATAACATTTCTATTCGCACTGAGTGCTATGTATAGCGCTCAGATTGGTTACTAATACCAACCGACATGAAGTTTGGTACAAAACTTTCTTAATAAATACTTAATTCATTTCTTACAAAATTACCCTCTAGAATAAGGCATTAATTTTAGTTCTTTATGTTGATGATATATTTCTTACTAGAGAAGATAATCTCATTGCCAAATGTAAGAAAGATTTAGCTTATGAATTTGAGATGAAAGATCTCAGTTTTATGCATTACTTTCTAGGATTGGAAGTGTGGCAAAGGCCTAATGAGATTGTTCTAAGGCAAGGGAAATACTCTATTGACATTTTGAAGAGATTTGATATGCTAGATTGCAAGTCTACATCAACTGCTATGGAAGCAAATCTTAAAAAGTTACATGAGTCTGCAGCCAGTTTAAATATAGGAGATCCCACTATGTACAGGCGATTGATTTGATCATTGATGTATCAACACTACGCTTAGTATTTGTTATGTTGTTAACACTCTCGGTTAGTTTATGTGTGAGCCTAGATATATTCATTTTGTAGCAGCAAAGCACATATTGAGATACTTTCATTGTACAGTGGGATATGGTAATGTGGAGAATAATACTCTTATTGAGACAAAGTCTTAACTTTAGTGATTCTTCTCTGGCATGTAGAAATTTGAAGTGAACGCCCTTGTAATATGTATTTTTCTCTAAAACGAAGAAATTTGAGATGAAAGCCCTTATAATGCACTTTTCTCTGAGATAGAAAAACTTGAGGTGAA
This sequence comes from Cupressus sempervirens, assembly GCA_028749045.1. Lineage (NCBI taxonomy): Eukaryota > Viridiplantae > Streptophyta > Pinopsida > Cupressales > Cupressaceae > Cupressus > Cupressus sempervirens. The sequence goes on from CM053792.1 coordinate 564,763,480, forward strand.
AGCCCCTGAAATGCATTTTTCTCTGAGATGAAGAAATTTTAGGTAAAACCCCTTGTTGCTCTTTCCACTCATGGGAGTATCCATAGTGGATGTAATGTTGAGAGACTCTGTAACAATATCACGTTGAGTGATTCAGTGATGTAATCTTGTGTTTATTTCACACATGGGAGTAGCCACAGTGAACATCATGTTGAGTGACTCCATGATGCTATCATGCAAAGAGAATTCGTGATCAACTTTTGCTTTTAACACAAATGGGTGCAGCCATAGTGTCTGTCATGTTCAGAGACTCTATGACATGAGAATTTGTAAATGATATCTCCTTTGCGAAGAGGGAGTGTTCAGAGTTTCGGTAGCTACAAGAGCTATCATCCTTTCCTGCTTTGGTTGTGCTTATCTGAAATTGTTATTTCTCGTGTTGATGTTGCATTTGTTCATAAGTTTGTGACTGCGGAAGGTTTCTATGTCGGTCAGTTCTTTCATCTCTGTATGTCAAGTTCTGTATTGTTCTTTGAAGGCACTGTAGAGTGTTTGCTTCCAAACCTCAACTCCTTTCATAACTATCATAATTCATTGTGTTTTTGTGTTCTATTTATAAAACGGATCGTATTCATCTGTCGTCAATTCATGTTCAACCGTATTCTTCTTTCATTACTGTCAACAATCCACAAAGAAGTCTCTGTTCGGTTCATTCTCATTACCGCTGCCAACTCATGCGCCACCATGTCCATTCTCTTCATTGCGGAGGTCACCATCATTTATGCAGAGGTCACCAAAATTTATGCCTCAGAAGTTTTGACAATGAAACGACACATATGTGTAACCGTCACCATCCATGCTCATGGTATTTGGAGTGTAAAATGACATCAGTGTCAATTATCTTTTGGTATTCTCGTGTTTGGCCTAACACTCCGGTTGAGCATGTTTTGCACTCTAGATTGTGGTCAAGAGCAATTGCTCAAGTTTCTACAGAAATTCCTTGTTAATATTATTCTCTGTATTTATCATATGAGAATTGTGATGTGTTTAGCATCAGGATTGTAATAAGACATTCTATGTGTGATTGTTAAGTGCAAACAATTTCAGAGAAGGATTCATTCCTTAGTTAAGCTCATGAGCTTTGTATTCAGACTTGGTGATTATTCAATAAAGAATCATTATGGGTGTGGCTAGATTTTTCACCTCAGATTGAGGGTTTCCCAAAGATAAAATTCTTGTGTTGTTTTTGTTTTGCATTTTAAAGTTTCTGCAAATTGATTCAATGCTGCTCTGGTTCTAAATTTAAAAGCAAAGTGTTGAGCGTCCTTAAGCCTATTGTTTTATAAACTGTAATTCTAGATTGGCATCCATTTGTGGAGTATAAAGGTAAATGCCCTAGTTCAACCACCTCCTAAGATTTAGCAGGCCAATTGGCATCATTTGAAAATGATCTCAAAGCCTATGAAGCACACTTCCTTGCCTCTGCAACAACCCCCTCATAAAAAGGCTCTTAGCAGTAACACAAAAAACCCCAATGGCTTCCCATGCCCTCCACCTTCAAAGCATCTGATAGCTTCAACACCCATCTCAACTCACCAAACACAAATGAGTCGCTGATGGACTCAATGCAGAGGAACGGATCCAGGAGCGAAAAAGTTGGCCTGATTTCAGAGAGACATTCACAGGCCCCTAAAAAATCTGCTCCAAGTTCATACAGATAGGTAGCAGGTCCCCCAAAATCAACTCCCAGCTCGTAAAGATGGTTTTGAGCACTGATTTTTCCTTTAATGCTAGATTCTTGCTGCTTCTGACAATATCCACAATTTCTGTTCATTTTCATCATACGCATACTGGCAATAGAAGCGTAGGCAACCCAACAAATGTAGACAATAAAGCGTAACACTGTTAACCAGGGTGGATATATTTGGTATCGAGGTGATGTCTACTCATGCTACTATTCAGTATTGAAGTTTTAATAGTAATGGTAGTTCTGCTATTTATATCTGTTTCTGAGGAATTTGCAAGGCCGTCTTTAGGTGGCATGCACCGCTTAAGAACGAGACACCAAACAGAAATTCATTTTTCGACACTTTCCTTTCCTTGTCTTTTTGTTGGAAGCATTCAGAATTAATGTAGTATGTTTTAAGTTACGATCATGAACGCACAATATCTTATCCAAACGCCTCGAAGCAATGTATCAGAGCCAAAGAGTAGCTAATAGATTGAAAATGGAGCACTGCTATATAGCTCAGGCTGCCAGGGTCCAAAATTACTCCAAATAATAAAAGATTGAGCACGTAAAAAAAACTTCCAGTCTTTATAATCCCTGCTTTAATTGAACTTCAAAGCAGATTAATCGAGATACTCTTGAAATGAAGAAACGTTGGGAAAGCATACCAAAAATGCGGAAATAATTTTTATTCAACGCTCTATTTTCCCTATTCTTTTGGTGGAAATTTAGCTTTACCCTAGAAATAAGAAGAGAATATGTGAGAAAAAAGTGAAAAAGTAAAAATATTTGCTATGGTTTTGCTAGTCCAATTTTCTTAAAATTCAATAAAATCATCCAGACGTAAGGAATAAAGTAAAATGCTTGTTTTTGTATATGATTATAGAGAATTAAAGCAAAGTTGAAGCGTGAGTAAAAATCGTACGGCGTGCAGAGGCAGGGACTGAAGAAGAGAGCGGTCATTATGCTGAGATAACACTTCCACACCGTGCTGCTGCACTACGCGTTGCAGCACAGCATCGTCCATTAAACCAGCTTCAAGGATTCCTTCCTTTCTTACTTTACCAAAAACGGTCGGAAAACCTTCCTATTATCAACGAATGAGAGCTGAACAATGAGGGTTCCTTCGACAATAACTTGTCGTTCAAGAATGTCAAAAAGGTGTTTTGTTCAGATAAATGAATTGGAAACAGACAGCCGGCTTCTTCGAAAGCGGAAATCCTAAAGTTTTGCTTTCCTCCTCCGTTGAAGAGTCATTTTGCGCCACTAAAAATGCGACATCTCACGCCAACTCCCGGACGACCTCAATTGCTTGCTGCGCAGCAGACCAAATTTGCTATAGGATTCCATGTCCCACTTCAAACAGCCATATTTTCTTCGCTTTGATCCGTTGCAGGGATTAAGCTAACAAATTAATCTGTGTTGTTTGCATTCTCTCTCAAACAACAAATATTCATATAAAAATAATTTAAAATAAATATAATTTTGGACCTGCCTAACATTATTTTGGCTTCATATTATTTATCTCTACCTTTCCTTAATATGGAGAACAAATAGTCTTGTTATTTTCTCAACTCCACAAACTCGCGGTCAACATCCCACTAAGTTCATCATTTGGTAAGGTATCATTTTCTTTCATAAAAGATTGTTTGTCTTTCAAATCTTGTAATTATAATAAGTAAATAATATGTTGTCCATCATTTTAATTATTTTTTTTATTTTTTAAAAATTAAAAATAAACAAAGTTGTATTATCATGAAGTTTTTACAAATAGTTGTAAAATAGTCTTGTTATTTGATATGTATGCATATTAACACTCTTATTGTACTTGCCTTAGGAAATGTACTATTGCATTCAACTTTGAGTGGAGTACTAATTAATTTCCACCAATGACAAATAATTATTTTTAAATGATTGAAATATAGTTAAAATTTTGTAATTTATTTTTGTCTTTTAAATATTATACAAATTATATCATTGGATGAATTGATTTTGTGTTATAAAGTTACAAACAAAAGAACTTTAATCTTTTAGATTATGAAATTTTTAATTATAAAATTAAAGTAAACATAGCATATTTCTTGTTTTATTTTTTTTTAATAATTTTTTTTTTAATTGATAAACTGGTCGAAGCCTTATGATATATATTATTGAATTTAGCTTTACAAGAATCTTCGTTCAAACAGGCACTAGTAGGAAAGAATGAAGAAGAAAACCTCCAGTTGTACCTGGGACCGAAGTCCTTTTTAGAATACAATTGTAAAAGGGGCATACCCTAGTTTCTAAAACTTTGACCAAAGTCTTGTCATTTATATACATTGTAAGAGCATACATCTAAATATAATTGAGGATTAGATATGCAATATTCTCTTACTGATACGGAGGGAATGGATATCCATGACGTCAAGTGATGGAGCACTCCTAGTTTCTCAGGATAAGATTTGGAAGAAACTTGTAATGACAGTATCACATTTGGTTGTCTTCATATTCTGCTATTATGCATTTATCACACTTCACACTCCACGTTAAATGTTAGTACTCACATTATGTATTCACTTTATTTGCCAAATATCATTTTATCTAGATCTGGTCATATTTGGACATCTTAATGAGAGTACATATTCTTGATCAGCACTATTTTCAATTTAAAATATATTAGATTTTAATTTGATGCACATTGTAGACACTTAAATCTGATTACATCACTTAAGTAATCATATTTAGTTATCTCCTAAGGCGTCATTAATTAAGTATTTAATATTGAATTAATCTATTGTCGTCCCCTAGTTAATTAATTCAATTACTCAATTATAGCCCAATTGATAAAATCAAATGACAAATCCAAAGTCTAATTATCAATTAAATCCCTATTCTCCTATTAAATTAAATAAATGCATAAAACTATTTATTTTAATCCCAATAATCCCTTTTGATTTAATAAATAATTTTAAATCAATTTCCAACCCCTAACTATACCCAAATCCCCACCATTAGCTAAATCCAACCCATTGACCCATGCTAACCCCTCTTAACCAACTAATTAACCTACCTCATAAGTGTTAGCCTACTTGCATCCCTCTAGCATGTCACTTGCACCCTAATTCCCTCCTAAGCTAAGCCTGATCCCTTTCCTAATCATGTGCACAATTTTAACCAAGGGTTAAGAAAGTCTTAAACCAAACCAAAGTTAAAGTTCTATCATATCCCTCTTACATTCCTATTCAAGAGCCTTAAAGGCCCTTACATTGACTTGAAGGCTCCTTAGATGTCTTTTACACCCATTTTCCACACTTATCTTCCCGCATCCTCCCTTATCCTCCCTCATAACTCCCTTTGAACACCCATCTTGGCCCTCTTCTTTATCCAATCCCCTTGTGACACTTGTCACAAAACTAGAACTTTGAAGAAGCACAATCCATGTGCTCTCTTCTCCTTACATCCTAGCCCTCCTTAACCAATTCCCTGCTACCCTTGGCCTATAAATAAAACCCTTCCCTTCACAATTTAGAATCAACTTCCATGCAAACTTATAATGCACCATCAGCTACCACAGCATAACCATTTACATACTCACTATGTCAAAATCCATACACACCTCCATTGTTGAATCCTTCATCCAACTCCACACGTGATCACTTACCACTTGGAACTTGAGCATATGTGAGCACACATCCCTCAATTGCTGGACACATTGACACCATCATGGTCACACTCGAGGAGCCTACCATTCTTGGTTTGCTTGCCTCAAACGTGTTTCCTTCAACTTATCATGAAGTAATGTTTAATTTCATTCAATCTGTAAATGTTTAGTTAATATTCTAAATGTTTCTTTAGCATACTGGATATTTACCGTTACATTTTGGCACACCCAGTGGGAGCAGCACATAAGCACAAGGTGAAACTTTTAAATTGTATATATTTTTTTTTAATTTCACCTTTCATTTTTTATTACATTTTTGTTGTGCAAGTTTTCTTTAATATCTTAAAAAAACCTAAACAAAAAAAAATCATTTTGGTTACACATTTTTTTTTGTTTTGTTTTTTTTTTTTGTGAAAATCTTGCAATATATATATATGTTTTTAACCAAAAAAATTGTAAAATTACCTACTTATTTTTTGGTGTGGAATAGATTTTGCCCCCCAATTTTTTTTAGTTTTTTCGTAAGCACTGCCCAATCTCTTACAGCGGCCACCGCCTCCGTAGATCTCCCTACCCACCTCCTCCTTAGCTCCCTTACTCTACCCATCACCTACGCTTGTACCTACATGGCCACTGTGCGACCCTAACACCTCTGCACCATGCAACCCTCTATCGTTGCCCATGCCCTCTGTGCCCCGACCTCTCTCCTCCATCGCGCTTTTCGCTTATGACCTCCACTCACGACCCTACGGCTATCAAACCCTTCACCTTCGCCATTGTCACCACTAGCAACCTCTGCTGCAGCCTCCAAACCCTCCTGCCACCATCGAACCACCCCTGCGGCCACCACACGGTTAGCCTAGCGGTCATCTCCATCATCGACCAACGCTCAAGGCACATCTTCAAACCACCAACTTGCATTTCCAACCATCAAATTTAAACTCACAATTTGTTGATGTCATCACTGCAAAAGCCGTCTACATGCTCTTTTAGGCCATAAGGAGCAGTGTTCAGTGTTTTGCTCGTAACTAGAGCATCTGGACTCCATTTTTTAAAAATGAGATATTGTCGAAAAGTTACGTCTGAGCCCGTCATGATGGTGTTGGTTTCATCATATTTTGAGGTTGTTTAGATTCTTTTTTTTTGCTATCAAAGGTTGAAATCTATTTTTGACATTTTCATTGCAAGGTTATTTCATGTTTGTTATACAATTTTGATGCCCTAACTTATGGTTTTGTAGGGATATTTGCTAACTCGTGCTTGCAAGACGTATAGCCAAAGACTTTAAACAAGGAATTAGTCATGGAAGGACTTTAAATTAGGAAGGAATGAACTCAAATTCTTAAACATTTTTCTTTGAATGTATGCTGCACTTAATTGGATAAATCCAACATGCTCTTGAATAGTAAAAGGTTAAAAGAACGAATGTGATAAACATTTAGTTTCGTGTACAAATGAACATTATGTGTAAACACCTCAACTTTTGGGCTTAAAATGAACAAAACTCAATCTCAAATGCATTAAAGTGAATTTTCTCTTATTCCTATCTCTTTCAATGCTTTCACTCGATTAAATTATTTTTTTGTTGATGCAATTTCTTATGTTGACCATTGTTGTAAGTTGGAAATGAATCTTGCATGTTAAAATCACAAGTTTCTTCAAAGTAGTTACTAGGGTACACTAAAAGCTTCCAAACTATAATGAATCAAGTGCCTTTTGTGTCTTGAGATTGTGCCCTTTAGCACATCTTCGACTTCTCTTTTTTTTGCAAATTAGGACCATTAAATACATAACGCATGTACCAAAAGTTGTTAGCGAGATCATTTGCAACAACCTAGGAGTGCTTCTAGCAAGTTCATCCACCTCTGGGAAGTGCATTTCGTTTAGTGAGAAGCTCAAACTGGTAAATAATCTGGTCAGTATATAAATGAGAGGAAGGGTAAACTTTCTTGCTCCATCAAGCGAGTTCAGGCGGTGTGTTTACGGGGGTAGCCCGAGGTGGGAAAACTTTCCCATGATTTTAGCATGTTTGAAATAGGTTCGTAAGTGGTTCACATATGTAACAACCAAGTGGCTAATTCCACAGATCTAAATACGAACCAAATTAGTATCCAACTCAATTCACCTCTAAAAGTATCATAATCCTTGTGCAGGGATCGATCCAAGTAAATTACCCAAATCACTCGAAGATTTTTTACACTCACCATCTGTACTCTACAAAATGCAAATATGCATGGGGTTTCTTTGAACTTGAGGTTCACTCATTCCCCACATGTCAATTCTTGTGTGATACTTAGTGTGGTCAAGGATTTTGATTACTACATCCACTTCTTATTAGGGCTAAAAATGTGCTTGGGTTGTCTTACTTGTCTAAAAACAATGTGAAAAACATTTGTAGAACATACATATTTATCTAGTTACTATCAAAATCCCTCTTTGCTAAAGAGATCATTCGTCTGCTCTCTCAAAGTTGCTTTGTCCTTTGAGAGACTATATGTTCATAATATGTCATATCCAAAAGAGTTTTATTCTTGTTGTCTCAAAGTAGTTGTGAGCAAGTCTATTTCACAACAACTTTAGTCTTGTTGGTCATGCTTTACCTATTCTAAAGAAAATCTTGTTATGCCATCTGTTGATAGAAGTTGCCACATATACATTTAAGGTCATTCCTTTGTTAGATCAAATTTATCTTCACCATCTTAAAGTAGTTGTTAGCAAGTCTATTCACAACAATCCTTATCCTAGTTTTTTCTATTGTTGTTCCTTATAGCTAAACCAAACCCATTTGTCTTCTTTGATAAACACCATTTTCTTAGATCTATTTTGTCATCCAAGAGATCTATGTTGTCCAACATAAAGTCAAAGGTATACTTACCATAGTCACTACCTTAAACCATGATTCCAATCAACCTATTGAGAATATCTCATGTCAAACCACCCAAAACCCAAGTGCAAAAAGGTCAAGCTTCCTCGAATAGCAATTTATAGAGAGATAGAAGCAAAACACAAAAAGCATATACCTAATCCACAACTCGCCAAACTAGATCAAATTGAGAAGGAAGGTGTTGAAGTTGCTTTACAAACTAAGTGGACCATAAAATTCAAAACTTAAACTTAATACATGGATTCAATCATAGCCTTATCCATTACACTAGTTATACCCACTTTGACTAGGATCTCCTTCTTCCACACATACTTTTACACTTACCACATCATAGTTTAGGTGTTCATCATAGACTTAGGTCTTCATATAGGTCTCTATCCTACTTAGGCATTTTATATCCATCATCTTTCGATCATGTTTTAGAAATCCACAATCACACATCATATATCAAAGTCCTACATCGCCCCTATCATACTTAAGCACTTTGTGTCCCGTTGTTGAGAATTATATACCATGTATCCTACATCCATCACACTATCTTGGTTACCTCCTAACTAAGCATTTTTTGGGGTAATCTATCTCTATCACGTGTGTCCCTCATCACCTTAAGCAAAAGGTAGGGCTCTACACTTCATCATTTTTTCTTCTCAAAGGTCATTAGCCTACCTTAGAGTTGACATCACCATCATATTTCAAGCTTACTCATAGGGAAAAACATCATCTTTATCACTTTGGCATCACATCACTTGTCTTTAGGTATCATATCAATAGAGTATCATATCATTAGACATAAGATCCTCCTTGCACATCTATCATACATCTTTGAGCATCTTAGAGTATCCTCACATCATAGTTGTTATATCCTTTAGAACATTTTCATAAAACCATCCATCCATTCATCTGTTATACCTTGCACTTCCTCCTTAGGCAAACTATCATTTCATGCCACCTACCACACATCTCGGTAAGAATAAATGAAAGAAGAAGGACATGGATCCTACTCTTAGCAATAGTTTAGCTAGTGCATAGTCATATCCCACGGTCTCCTCAACACCACATGATCCACCACCACAAATCCTGGAAGAATCAAGTCCTGCACTAGACATAGATGCTTTCATGAATCAACTTGGTCATGCAACCATTGTTAATGCCATCATAGATTGAAATAGAGAGACCATTATGGCAAATTTCTCAAGGGATAATGTCGGTGCCTTTGATTTCAAGAGATCACCACCTATTAACATTGCAGATCCTACACATTCTTTGTTTGGATGGCAACTATCACCCATAGGGCCATCTGCCCCTCATGATCCCCTCCTTTTATCAAGCAACGGATACCAATCAACACAAATAGAGCCTGGGGATCCAAATATCCCACAAAATAATCAACCCATCATCACTCAACCCTTAATCCACACCACATCCCAAACGACCACAATTATACCATTTGCACCTGCTTCTACCACCCCTATCCTAGTTTCACAATACATTCCCTTCCCACCTAGCAACACTGCATCTTCTCTTCCTTCAAAAGCCACATCCAATCCATTCACTAGTGCTACAAACATCCAATCCACATCCCAATACACTATAGGAACACCTTCATTCGAGTCGAGAACTTCATCTTCTATCCTGCCCAACATCATGATCAACCCATTTATCACTAGTCAAAGCAGCCCTACTTCATTTCCACTTGGACCTTGAGCTTTGGGCAAGCACAGGGGTCTACCACAAGTATTCCCTTTAGTACTACATCCATACCTATGTTCCAACCATATTCATCCCTTCTACCTCAAGTCTATTCATTACCACCCATCACCAACTACTTTTCTATGCCACCCTTAGGAAGTAGCCAAACCATCCCACAGTCACAACAACCAGTTGTAAGAATCATTCCCTACACCAACTATTCAGCAACTATTAACACCCATTTGTTGTCACAAGCAAGAGCACAACCAACATGTGTTGGGGAAGGTATACACTCTTAGATCATGGCCCATGTACTACCTATACTACCGCCCTTATAGCCACAATCATCGCACCAACGATATGTCTAAGCACTTATGTAGAGTTATTTATTCGGATATCAATCTCATACCTATGTATCACAGCCACAACTTCCATACCAACAGTCTACCTAGCAGATGTAGCAATATGCCCAGCTTCCATTCCAACAACCCATAACATCCACCCCAACAGTCCCACAACCCATATTCCAACCATCACCATATGGAAGCCAAGGTTTTCCATATCAACCTATAGTATCCATTGTATACCTCACATTGGGGGCACCAATGTCAAAACCAATCAATTCTGAGTGGGAAGAAATGAAAAGTGCCCTAAAAACACTCAAGGACATAACCAAGTCCAAAACCTTCAAATTTGAAAATGATTGTCCATATCATTTGACAAGACTATAACAATGACACCCTTCCCTAAACACTATGAAATCCTAAAATTTGATAAATTTAGGGGGAAACGTGATCCGATCACGCATGTCAAAGAGTTATATGCACTACTAGGAGGTAGCTTACAATGACATATTCCTCATGTGTCTTTTCCCAAAAAGTATAGGAGGCCCTACTGTTGAATGGTTCTGTCGCATACCCTAGGGCACAATTAAAACTTTTGTTTATCTCTCAAAAGCCTTTGTGGCCCAGTATGGTCATTTAGTCAAGACTGAGTTATTTGTAGTGGCTCTAGTTCATACTAAACAAAAAGGAGGGGAAAGCCTCGTAGATTATCTACATCGGTGGCAAACTCTTACCACTCAAATTTCTTGCACCATACTTGAATGTCATCTTGTCAAGATGTTCATTAACAATGCACATCCTAGTCTTTCCCACCACATGGTTATGAACTACTTGCAAACATATAAAGACATCAAGGAAAAAGGAATGAGCCTTGAGCAAGGTCTCGTTAAGGATGCTGTCCTAAAAATTTACAAAGAAAACACCCAAGACTAAGGGCAATATAATGACAAACCCTACTATTGGAATAAAAACAAGAACACAGTCACCGATGGTGTATCTTCATGTGGTGGGAGTTGTGCCGAATGCACCTAGTGCTCCTTATCACCAAATGCCACAACCCCAACAATCTTCTTATCAACAGAATGTGTTCCGACGACCACACCAACAATCTTCATCTCAACATAATCAGCTCAATGCATAATCATCAAATCCTCCCAATCAGACTAATGCCATTACTCTCACAGCTGGGTCAAGGCCATGTATCTAGAGGCAAACTTGAGTATACACCCCTTTGGGTGAACCACTTGATGTTATTTTTGAGAAATTGGCCAAAGATAACCTTATTTGACACCCATAGATGCAACCATTAGAGCACAATCAGTTTAGGGCACCCCAGTATAAGGAGAATAAGTTCTACAAATTCCATCATGTTAAGGGACATGCCACCCTTAAATGTATGCATCTCAAAGACTACGTGCAAGATCTTATTGATCAAAAGGAGATCATAGTGGGGGCACAAGCCTCATCAAATGCAAGTTTTTTGATATATCAAAATGTATTTCCTCCACATAACAAAGGCAAAGCCCCTGTAAACAATCTCGTCACCATCAAACCACACAATATTCTAACATAACAAGGTGATAACCACAAAAATCACAAGACTATACTTCAGCCCATCTAGATTATGGAAATTTGATTGGCTGCATATCTCAGGAAGAGCCTTCTATTCATGTCATCAATATCAAAGGCCCAAATACCTAATGCATGGTCACAATTAGAAGAGCTTGACTCAACATAGCTAGATCATTTGTAACTACCCCATCCTGACCATCTCCATCAGGACCACAATATAACATCTTGGAACACCTTGGAAATATACCAACCCAAATATCCATTTTAGATCTCCTTCACACAAGCCCACTTTATGAAGAGATCCTTGACAGTGCTCTTCTTGAGTCACGCGTCCCTAATGATATCAATGCCCTTAAATTTCATAATCTAATAGGCCATCTATCCACCTCATGTACCTTATCTTTTAAAACTTTTGACATCCCTAATGTTGAGCCAAATCATAGACTTCCACTTCGCATAGCCATCAAAAGGGTCATGATAGATAATGGATCGACCTTAAATCTTTGTACTTTAAAATTCATCAAACAAGTAGGGTACACTAAGGTAGATATTATAAATTAGGTCATCACTATAAAAGCCTATGACAACTTGGAACGAACCACCGAAGGGACTATCTTGCTACCCATTAGAGTTGACCCAACCACTGAAGAAATAGTATGTCATGTAGTTGATCTTAACCTTCCATATAACATCCTCCTCGATCGACCATAGATTCATTCTAGGAAGGTTGTTCCCTCTACATATCATTAGTGCGTCAAATTTTTGCATAATGGTACTAAGATAACCATACACGCTGATCCTAAACCCTTTGCTTATTGCAATGCAATAGATGCCTCATATGCTAATCATTGTCTTGGAATTGAGATTGACAATACCTTGGCTAGCTCCTCTGACACTTGCCATGATCCAAATACCATCTTAGCCTCCACTCTTTCCACAATTAAGATCAACTACCAAGGTTGTGGGGAATACAGTATTTTAGATGCTTTTGTAATTGGTGCTTTATTGCTAGACGCACATACTAGAGGGTGCCCGATCTATTAGGTCAAAACCAGACACCATTCCCCAACTCACAACACTTGGGAACACCACATTTGTTGCAAATGGGATCCTCAATGGAGAGGAAACAACTCTTGAAATTAGCACATGGCTATATAAGGATCCACCTCCAAAAAGTGAAGAGCGTCTTGATCACTTCAAAATATAATACCCATGGTCACATCACATTGCTACCAAGAAATGAGATTATTAAGGAGGTGGTTTAGGTCATGAAGAGTCGGGCATTAGAAATCTTGTTGAAGCCTACGAAAAGGAAAAAAAAGAAAGGCTTAGGATACAAATGTTGGAAGCATGAATGCTGATGATATTCCTATGGGGGAGTATTGTAGAAACATGATTAGATCATTATCATGATGATATGTTACATTCATGACTATGTTTGTCATTGATGTCAATATAGTAGTTTTCTGTGGTATCTAACAGAAGAACAATGGTAAAGATCATGTTGGTACGGATAGATCATTGAGTACTTTCAGTAGTGAGGTTAAAGGGATATTATAATATGTGTCTAGTATATGCAACTAACCTCAGAAGCATAAGATATTAAGTATGGAAGAAGATATGCAAGTTTTGGTGAAGATTGTTCTCAGATAGAGTTCACAAAGTCATGTTCTTGTAAACTTGTTATATCTCTTAGCAGAGTTGTTATTCTGAGAAGCCAAATTTAAAGATGTGAAGAAGACATTTTGATGATGACGTAGCTAAGATGGCTTGTCATAATGTTACATGTATGGGAAGTTATTTAAGTTGCAAGGTGAATGATTAATGTTATTGCTAAGTGTAACGTGTTCTTAATGTGGTTGTATAATAATTAATTGAGAAGGTGTAACAACTGACTCGAGAAATTGTTTTATGGATTTGGTATAAAGGAAGGACATTTTCCTTTATTATAAAATGTATGTATGGATGAATATGATTGGTTGTAAGCAACACAAAGAGTGGAATGCGAAGATAAGAAAAGTAGAGCAAAGGTGAAGGAAACTTCATTGCCGAGGTTTTATTGTGTGATCTAAAGTTAGATACTTAGATCTAAGGTTCGTGACATGGTCTATAAGGTCTAACAATGATTGGTCTAGTTGACAGGACAAAGGAAAGAAGTTAAAATATAGTACATACAATTATTCTGCAAGGAATAGTTGAGAGATTAGTTGGAGAGTGAGCTCAATGATCTTGCCGCAGAAGTTGTTTGGATAGTGGGTCCTTCTATCTTCTACAACTCCTAACAGGGACTCATATGTACTAAATGTTGTAATAGACTCCTAATAAGGTCCACCCTCTAACAAGGAATATTTATATTGGTACATCATCTTGTGGGCATCATTCCCATTGAGGTTTTCCCTCTGATAAAGGGTTTCTCTAGTTAACACATGTGGTGTGATTGTCTATGTGCATCTTTTTATGGTTGTTGTTTACTTTGGTTGAATGGATAAGATTGTTTAAGGTTGATAAATATTTAAATTATTGGATAATTGATTCATCCCACCCCTCTTAGTTATCTTGGTGGACTATTATTTCTAACAATGGACTCCCTACAACTAGGGACACCAATAAGGATGGTCATGCCTTCTCAAAAATCCAAAACAATCTCGTTGAGGTTGAAGACATTCCTAAGGAAGTAGAAAAGAAAGCCTGTGACAATATCTTCCTTGATGAGCTTATCTTAGGAGCCTCTGTGCTCTGCCAACTATCCCTTAATCTTATAGATCTACCACTCTCTCACCCTGAACTCATTGATTAGGGCCAACCAAGTGTTATCCCTGTCGATGAATTCTCCATGTAGCATGCGCTCCTTAGATTCATGGGAGCAGAAACACCAAATAAATAACTGCCACCACAATTAGTATATGCCTACAAGTTGGATCCAAAGGGTTACATCAGGGAAGAGGAAATTTCTGGTCAGAAAAATAAACTGAGAAAAGAAAATAAAAAGCAAAAAAGCAAAACAAAAGTTTCCCTTAGTGAAAACTCTTCTAGAGCACCATCAGATCATCCAAAAAATGAAAAGCAAATAAAGGATGTATCCAATGGTGGTGTAGATGCTCAAAATGGTTCGCATCTATGACTTCATCACTTCTTCATACTAATCTGTCCCATTTTCTCATTCTACTAACTTTGATCTTTTGGCCAGATTGACCATATTTCGTCATTTGTATCCCCTTTCACATCAATTTCATATCAACTCATAATCATATCAAATCAACTCGGAATCACCCCAAATCAACCCAGAATCACTCAAAATCAGTCCTAATCAACTTGAAACATATCAAACATCCCAAACCAATCATCATTTATCTGCTCCTAGGCATTGTTGTGGCTTTCAGTGTCTTGGAAACCTATCAACTTATCAATCTTATCAATCTGACCTTAGTACTGTCATGGCTCTTAGTGCTAGGTCAAACTATCATTCATGTTACTCAATCTTTGACATTTTTGAGGCTTTCAATGTCAAATCATGGCATCATCAATCATTTTAATAATATTGACAATGTTTGTCGGTGTTATTATGATCAAACCTTATCAATCAATTTCAATCCTATAGCATTTACAATGTCAGTTAAATGTTACATATCAATTAATTCATGTCATGTGTCCTTGGCATGTTATCAATTTCGATCTATCAATTAATTTGACCATGGCTTTGGTCTACCTTTTCATCATCTTATTCAATATCCATCATCGTCACATTTTCATCAAAGGATACGGTTGCATTCATTTAATCAATTTGGCCAATCATCTACTAATTTTTCTATAGGATTAAATAACCCATAATTTAATTCTATTATTCTCACTAATTATTCTTCCTGATTATCATCCTCAATTAATTAATTTTATTAATTAATTGATTCATTATCTGCAAACCATGGAAATTTACAATTTCCTAAGTTCCATTTTCCATCATTAAATCCATTTTCTACTAATTCTTATTTTGTGGATTAAGAGGATTTTTAATTCAAATATTCCATAAAATATTGCGTCATCATGACACTTGGATGTGACACCTCGTGGATCCTCCTTTGACACTTGGCTAAGATTTGTCATAATCAAATATTATTACCTCTTATGCATGTCCCTATTTGGCTTATTCATCATAGATTATTGGCTTTAAGTGTGTTGAAGAATCTTATGACGCGTCATAGATTCTCTTCCAAATTTGACTCTCATATGTCATAGAATCTTACTTTTGGCATATTCTGTCATATGCGTCATAGAAATCTCTTGCCACATCGCATGTCTGTGGGTGACAAATCCAATGCTCTCACCCTACATGAAAATTATAAAATGGACACCCTTCCTCTTATTTTGGATCGAAATGCCTAAGTTTTGAAAGTCCAAATATTTGAATCTTTGAGTCTCTACTTCTTTGCATGTTGCATTCTCTCTCTCACATAAAATCACACTTCAAGTATTCTCATGGCATTATCCACATCATAGGCTTTGGCTTCAACCTTGTGTGCACTATAGGCGAATTGGAGCTACAATCATTTGGAGAAGAAAGAAGAACATGGGAGCTACAAACGAAAAAGGGGGTTTCTATTGCTTTCTTAATTAGTTTGGCTTTCATGGTAGACTAGTGGGTGCTAACGTATGATTATTGAGTTTTGTGATTTTCTCATAGTATGTTATGCATTTTAACCCATTTTTTTGGTCCTACATTTGGTGAACCTGACGTGAACATGCATATCTAACTTGTGTTCTCTTGTTTTGTGCTTGTAGGTGCAAGGAAGGAGCTCACTTGGAAGAGTATAACGACTATCTACTCTTCCTTTTTACACCTAGATTAATTAGGGGGTCCAGTAAAATGCTCATATGTTGTTGTTTCATGCATTCTGTTAGCTTACTATCCTAAGGCGCACTCTGCTCTGTCAAGGCGCACTTGGGACCCCTAGGAGTAGTTTTAGGAGCCCATAAACCACCAAAACCTCTTTCTGTTGTTTCCAAATTACCAACTGCACCCATCTAAGCCCCAACTATTTCATTGATGTAGTCTGCACTGTTTGGGCTCACTTGGAAGTGTAGCTTTGAAAATTTCAGTTTCTGGGTCTTGATTAGGCACTCATTTCCCCACACCCTGCACCTGACTTCCCAACTGCACCCTAAAACTACCAATTGAGCCCAACTAGGCCCCAACTGCATCATTGACATAGTCTACACTGTCTAGGTGCACTTGGGGATGTTCAGAGCCATTTTGGCCTTCTCGGGAGCAATTTGCACTGTCGAAGCACACCTAGGTTCATAGTAAGCATATGCACCAATCAAAATCTGCATTTCAAGTTCTTATCACTCTCTAGGACATAGATTAGGTGATTTTGTGTTACTGATGATCTATTTGCAGCATATGGCAATCGTTGGATGAAGATATGATCATAACAAACTACTGATGTGTGTGCTTTATAGGATGTTGTTGAAGACTTTGTGTGTCTTTCAAAACTATGTGTGTGGATTTCCTAGATTAGATAACATTTTGTTTGGTGCTTTAAAAGAACCTTTTTCTTTTCTGCCTGGCGTGTCTACGGTGTTAGATCCCTAGGAGTTGCATTGGATGTATCCTCTCCCCTCGCCATTCGTGGATCTTGGGTGTAAGAGAAATCCATGTAACTTCTATAGGAGGTCTGCCTTGGATGAAGATACTCGATATTGGGTATGCCAGGGGATAACCTCAGAGTGGTAATGGGCCAAAGCCAGGTCAACGTTCCAGTCGCTATATAAAATTTGATTACGATGAAAGCTGTGTCGGTGGTATTGCTGTGTGATAGCTCTCCTCCAGTACCCTTGTGGTGCGTCAAACCTTGATTCTCGGGGATGGGAGACCTTCTGCGAAAGTTTATCATTCACTTGTCGAACGAAATGCCCTTACTAAAAATCATGTTTCAGTGGCCAAAATCCTTTCTATCCACTGGCTCAAGGGGTCACCCATGCCCGTGAAGACATCCTACATTCTCATGGTCCTTAGTAGAGGCAACAGTCCCTTGGGAAGTCATGCCCCTTGGGAAGTGGATCTTGGTAGCCCCGAGAAGTGAGTGCGTTGTAAGGGGGAGCCTGTGGTGCCAAGATCCTAGGTTGTCCACTCTGGATAAGCACGACTGAACTTCGGTTAAAGTACAAATTCAGTGGATACAGTCCTAAAAGCCTAGGTTGTGGTGTGTTTGTTAACTTTTTACAATAACTATTCTTGTCTTAATGTGTCTTGCGTGTGTGTAAAACATAATCAAGATAAAAGCCAAACTTTTAAATTTACACCTTAGACATCATTTGAACTTGTCAAAACACCACACATTGCCAAAATATTTCAACCTTTATCAAACTTTGCAAACATTGATTCAACACACTCAAACCTTGGAAAACATGGTGACTTGTGCTCCTAAACGTGCTTGGCAAAACGTAGATCTCACACTTGCATAGATTTCACTTGCATTCACCCTAGTATAGTCCTTATTCATGCATCATATAGACTTCATATTGCACCTTTTAGTTCTCATTTAGTATCTATTGCCTTTCATATTTCATCCATTTAGGTTTAGTTTACTTTCCTTAGTTTTTGCATTCTCATCTCAAAATCAACACTTTGCATTCACCGCCTTGCATCTTTGCATACCTATTCATAATCTTGACCACTTTATCCATCATTTCGGGTGTCCTATTCATCATTTTGAGCATCCAAACTGGCCCTAACACTGTCCTCTACCATTTACCTCTCTGTGACATCAATCCTGAAACCATAGCTTCCAGAATTGCCTCAGTTTCAGCCCAGCTTACCAACTGCGCCCAGAAACTACCAACTATGCCCAACTAGGCCCCAACTACATCATTGATGTATTCTACACTGTTTGGGCACACTAGGTGGTCCTGAGATCCAATTTTGGGTTCCAGATAATATTTTGGGGCTTCAACAGTGTCCTTAGGTACCTGGTTAGCTCCCCTTACACTAGCTTGCCCAGATCTGCATTCTACAGCACCTAATCTTCATCACCTTCACTTAAGACATCATTCTATACATCATAACCTTCATTTTGAATTTCCCAACCCATCCTAACATCAACCCCAACATCCTAGCTTCCTGGCATGTCAGTTTGGTAACCATACCCCTCAGAATCAGCAAACATTCTTCCTAGCTTACCAACTGCGCCCAAACTGGATCCAAGTGCATCAATGAGGTATTTGGTACTATTAGGGTGCACTTGGCACTGTTAGGGCACACTTGGGTACTTGCATGACAATTTCTAGCCTCCGAACTGCACTTTAGGACCCCAAAATTGCATCTAGGAGCCTCTAGACCTACCCATTCTGCACTTGACCCAAAACCGTATCCTACACCCAAAATCCCCTTTTTCATCATAGGCATTTTCGTCCATATCACATATTTTCTCGGCATCACCATCATTTCAAGTCCTCAAAAAGTCATTTTGAACCCCCAAAACCTTTGAATTTAGTCAAAAATTTAGACAAAGTATAAGTCTTAGAGTATCTCCTAGTGTTGACGGATAATGGATCTTGACTAGTCTTTTTACCTCTTTACTTATCATTTTCTTTGGTCAAAATCTATCTATGTCTTGATATATTTGACCTTTTCATCTTTTATCAATTTAATCTTTTTGTCTTTTATCAGTTTTTGGTCAAGATCCAAAGTCCTTTATCACAAGGTTAAACTCTTAGGCAGAATACTTTCAAAAGGTTTTATCTAAGTTCAAAACTTTCCATATACCCTTGTCATAACATAATCATATCCCTAGCATCCCCAAATGTCATTTTGACTTACCCTAGTGGTATATCCCCTTTATATTGCATTGATCAAAATCCTTAGCATCATTTTCACTACCAAACCCTATCAAATTGTCCATCAACCAAATTACCTTCTTGAGCATTTACCCTCATTTTGCATGTCCCAAACGTCATTACAAACCCTATAACATCATCCTTTGCATGATATACCTTGTATACATCAACCTTTAGCATCCCTAGAAAGTCCAAAACATAACCCTAATTGTCATTTTGCATACCTTAGAGTCATTTTCATCCCCTCTAGTCAAACTTCAAAACATCACCTTGCATTTTGCATTTGCATAATATCCCTAGGACATTTTCACTTTGCACATCAAAACCATAATTCATCTAGCATTTCCTCACATTCCATAACATTCCTAAACAGTTAAAAAATCCCAAAAACACTCATATCTTGCATACCCACCACTCCTTGCACTCTTAGGTATCATGTCATCACTTACTAGGAGACAAGCAGCTCAGAGACGAGAGGAACTCTGTCAACCTTTGTTTTATGAGGCACAAGCACAACCAAAACCTCATCCAAGACAAAGAAAGAGCAAGAAAAACCAACAAACCTTTGATGAAGACCAAATCGAGGCATCACAACCATTACTATCAGACCCTTTGAATATGTATCCGCAAGATCCTCATAATCAAGCTATGGCACAACAAACCTTGAACAATGCACCTACCATGAGATTTCCTCCAAACACTTCCCCCACACATGGGATGGTTCAATGGAGTCTTGACTTTGAACCTATATTCATGCCAATGCCACTAGGAGGAGGAAGTGTACTAACCTCACCTGAAGATGAACAATCACATGCATTCGAATTCAGCCAACCTAACACATCAAACATACAACAATGTATTGTACACCTAAGTGATGACTCTGACACTGATTATGGCATCACTGATGAAGAAATGGCTAGGGTATGTCAAGACAAAAGTTTTCACAAGAACTTCAAACGTTTGGCAGCACAAGAAATTGTCAAATTTAACCCAAACTTGGAAGGTCCTAGGTCCAAAAATCAAACCAACAAAACAATTGAAAACATCCAACCCATGATAAATTTGGACTTAGACAAGGGAAAACAACCTTTGGAGTTTTCAAACACAATAATGGCACCTATAAGATCCCATCAAGAACCAACAATTGAAATCCTCCAAAGTACATTTGAACACATCAATGTCAACCCCTTGTTTGATGAAATACCACCAATCCCTAAACACCCCAAAAGGACATTAAGACTTGATTTTAGTCACATGATGCAACAACAAGATGCACCTAAAGGAACCCATGCTCTAGGGATGCCAGACATACCTTCTTTGGAGGTAAACCAACAAAGTACACCTTTGCTCCTAACTTTACCCGGTGCTACGACATCAAACACTATGGAGCCTCTCATAAATACAACATGTGAAACATCATGTGCAACCATCCCTATGGACACACAAAGGAAAAGTCTTATTGACATTACGCCCATTCCCAATAGGGACACATCTCATAGTCAAGTCAATATGATGTCACAAATAGGAACATCTAACACACAAAGGTACCAAAACCACAATACAAACATGACGTTCAATTCTCAAGGACTTAGTCAACCCCCACAACAACAACAACCTACAATGGTACAAGGACTCCACACTTCCAAGACGCAACTAAGTCTACATCCACCTAACACACATCCCACATATCAACAACAACATCAACCACAATGAAAACAACCTCAAGTGGGGCAAACATCCAACATTCCTAATACATAGTCCCCTATGAACCCACCTGATTTACACACAATTTATCAACAAAAATTTCAGCAGCAATCCCAACAACAACAAGCAATGTTTGCTAAACAACAAGAGCAACTCAAGCAACAGTTGGAATACCAAAGACACCTTGAGCAACAAATCGCATATCAGCAACATTTGTTACAACAACAAAATGTGCCACAACAACCTCAACAAATACCTCTACAACAACAAGTACGCACATGGTCTCACATACAACCAATAGAGGTATCCCAACAACAACAACAACACATGGTACAACAATCGTAGTCAATCCCACAGCAAGTACCACATCAAATACCACAACAAGTTCCCCAACAACAAGGACCTTTCTGTCTTCGAGGTGCCAACATACCTCCACCACCTAGTGACACTTCATCAGATTCATCAGACATAGAAATGTTAGAACCAAGTAGACATAGTTCTTGCCACGGCAAACGATCTACTCATAGACACAAAAGACTTGAAGGAAATACCATCATGCAAAATCCCAATGAAGAACTATTACAACAATTCAAACAACTTTCCAAACAAGTCAAGGTATTGGGAGTCCAAAAGAAATAGGCTCTATATACAAAAAGGGACCTACGTCCTAATCCATTCGATAAAAATCTATATATGCCTCCATTCCCAAAACACTTTGAAGCTCCAAGGTTTGAAAAATATCAAGGAAAAGGAAACCCTATTGATCACATCCGAGAATTTTGTGCTTCATGTACCGAACTCATTAATGAGCCCACTTACCTTATGAGATTGTTCCCTCGTTCTCTAGGTGGGCCTGCACTTGAATGGTACTCCAAACTTCCTGGTAATATCAAATCTTGGTCAGAGCTAGCAGACAAGTTTATCTCCCACTTTGCCTTTAACATTACAAATGAGGTAACACTTTCTGATTTGTGCTCAACTAAACAGAAGACAGGAGAATCATTCATCACATTCTTATTGCGTTGGAGAAGCTTAGTTAGTCAATGTTCACTAGACATTCCTGAAGAACAACAAGTAAATTTGTGCATTGAAAACTTAGTCCCAGACTTAATGTATGAACTCAAAATCAAGAGTCCAAGCACCATTTCTAAACTAATGAAAAAAGGGGCTAGTATTGAAGATGCTCTTATCCGTAAGGGAATCCTCAAGATAAACAAAGAAAACACAAACACCAACTTGTCTAATGACAAGGCAAAAATTTTCTCCAAAAATAAGAATGTGACTAATGATGGCATTGTGGATGCTTGCACGATTAGCACAACACAACCTCAATTGACTTTGAAAGGTGTAAACCCTAAAAATTCACAAACCTCTAATCAAACATCAGCTCCACAATAGAAAACTGAGACTCCCACACAAGAAAAAGCTCGAAGACATCCTAGAACCAAAGACATGAAATTCACACCATTGGGAATACCACTTGAGACTACATTACAACAATTACTGAGTAATAACTTCCTGCAATTACCTCCAATCAAAGATGAACCATTGACTAAAGCTGATTGGTGGGATGACAAAAAGTATTGTGATTACCATCGCACCAAAGGACACAAGACTTCATCATGCTTCCAACTAAAACGTGCAATACAAGACCTTATTGATGATGGTGTCATCACAGTTGATCCATCACTATTAGCATCCAACTCCGATCACACTATTTTCAAAGATCCTTTGGGTAATCATGACAAAGAGAAACCCTCAAGTTCAAACTCAAACTCGCAAGGTAATGTAAATTACACACACATCGGCTATGACTACAACATCAATTTCTTTAATGAGTCTGACTTTCGCATATCCACATTCACATTGAAGGCTGAAGACCCTCATTGTGCTGTCACTACACGTCGTAGCAAGATCACCCTACCTAGAGCCCCATCTAGACCTACTGCTTCTACTAGACCTCCACCTCCAAGTAGACCTATTGCTCCTACTTCATCTGATTATAGCCTTGTTGAACAACTCAAAAAAACCCCTGCATAAATATCCATTTTGGACCTACTATGTGCATCTCCCCAATACCATAAGATCTTAGAGCAAGCCCTTAAAGAGTCAATAGTCCTAGATAACATGGATGTTGCCCAGTTCCAAGCCATGGTTGGGAACCTATCTGCATCACAGCATATCACCTTTTCCCATCGAGATATTCCTAAGGACAAACCTAACCATAATGATCCCCTTTATCTCAAAGTCTTCATCCATAATGCCAAAGTCAGACGTGTCTTAATAGATGGAGGAGCAGGACAGAACATTTGTACTCTTAAGGTTGTCAACAATTTGGGTTATTCTGAAGATGATGTGGATCCCTCTCGAAGAATCACAATAAAAGCTTATGATGATGGTGAATGCTTCTCTAGGGGCATCATCACATTACCTATCAGAGTTGGTCCAGCTACTGAAGACACATTATTCCATGTCCTAGACATTGAAATGAATTGCAACATGATACTAGGACGCCCTTGGCTTCATGCTATGAAAGCAGTCCGTTCTACATATCATCAATGTCTGAAGTTTTCCTATGACAACGTGGAGATTACCATCCCCGGTGATCTAGATCCTTTCCAGTTTTGTGCTAATCTAAGAGATGCTACTGCATTCCAAATCCCAACAAACAATGAAGCACAACCCACAAATTCCTCTAAGTATGTGGATGTTGATATACTGCTCAGTAAAGCCAAGGAAAAGATGAAGATTGAAGACAATGGGTGTGGAGAGTACTTTATGTCTCAAGTCTCTCACATTAGGGAGTCACCACTTTCTCCCATCAGCACAAAGAATGATACTTCTGTTAATGAGAATACATCCATATGTATTGAGAAAGCAAAAGCAGAACGAGAACCCACTTTGATATCTCCTAGCAAGTATGGACTTGGGTTTACCATCCTGTAGAAACAAGGCTATGATGGCTATAGTGGTCTTGGATCTCAGAAACAAGGAATCATTGAACCTATCACTACAAAAGGACAACCTCCTAGTTTGGGGCTTGGTTTTAAACCATTACGAATAGGTCCTCCTAGTACCACGGTACCTACATGTAAGACTATGGATGTTTCAAACGATGAAAAGGCATTTGAGGATATCCCACTTGAAACCAACAATCCCCTAGCCTCTAAGCATAACCCCAATGACCCAGTTGAATCAGTTACCCATATATCTACCTTCAACCAAAGCCCATTCAACACTGATGATGACATCTCCTCAAGTTATCTTGAACCTTTGGATTGGGACCAACGTGGACCACCAATTTTTGATCGATTTGACAATGATGACACTCTTATAATAGAATTTGAAGGCATTATGATTGAAGATCATAAAGAAGCAATTTCTCCTAAAGAGAACACATTGGCATATTTTGGGGAGCCAACTACACTTTCTAGTTACAAAGCAAAAAGAGAAAAAGTTAGCAAGCATAGGTCTCTTGGTGAAAACCGAAAGGCACCAGTAGACCATAAAAAATCAAAAGCTAAGAAGCTCCCAAGGATACAAAATGAAAAATATGATGCTATGAATATCAATGTTCCAGTGTTCAACATGCCACAAAGTCTTTTGGAGCTCTCTCAATTATCATTCATATGGAAGGTCATTGGTCTCAAACCTCCCAACCCTCCCTTATATCCCTTTGTTTATCCCCCAATCCAGCTACCTAATTTGTCCTATAACCAAAATCAGTCCTTTATCCAACAAGCCTTTGCATATGTCATCATCAGTGACATCCCACATGACATTTCTATTGACCCAATTATCCTTAGATGCCTTGATTCGCAAGAGATAGACATTGTCTTACATACGGTACATGATGGTATCTCTCGAGGCCTTTCTAGTGGTTTGATTTTAGCTACAGACTCAAAAAAACTCTGACGTAGTTATGGTCAGTCATGGATCCAGAGCTCATCAGCTAGTAGCACCAACAATATATATCTTCTCAGCATTTGTCAATGACATTCTTGATTCCATCTAAAAGTCCTGAAAAAAAAATTAAAAAAAAAATGGTAAAAAGTCATGAAAAAAGCAAAGAAAAAAAAAGTGAAAAAAGTCATGAAAAAATGGATGCCTTGATGAAAACCTGGCAAATAGGCATCTTGGCACAAAAATTTGAGTCAAGAGAAAAATTTTGTCCAAAAGTGAAAACCTGGCAAACAGGCGCTTTGGGCAAGTACCATGGTGAAAACTTGGCAAACAAGCGCCATGTGTAATCAGTGTCACTCCTCCATCTATCAGGATTCCATCTAGTCTTTTCCCCCTCCATCATTCCTTGATCATACCCTTCATATTGCAAGACATCCTTGGTCCCTTATCATGGCTCACAAACTGGTTAATGTCCTTTGTTACCTTGCCTAAGCATCACTAGTCTACACACACACTCTGTCATTGGCCTTTGTACATAGTTTGCGTCTTGTTTGGGGGCATATTACCTACATGGTGCATGAGTTTGAATTTGAACTGGGGCATATCCCTAAGTTCTTTTTTATCCATTAGAACTATTGCATAATGGATTGGGGCTAACACTTGTTTATGCTTATACGATCCTGAAAAAATCCCTAAAAATCATAAAATGTCCTCAGAAAATCACTAAAAATCACATAATGTCCTGAAAATCCTAAACATTCCAATACGATCCTAAAAAAATCACTAAAAATCATAAAATGTCCTAAAAAAACCCTAAAAATCATAAAATGTCCTGAAGAAACTAGTCACGCAAAAACATTTAATTATCCCCAAAAACCCTAAAAATCACAAAACCCGTCAAAAATTTGCAATAAACCTTGTACATATTCACTACGGATAACCATCCCTTTTGCATTTAGCCTTGCACTTTGCAGACTAAAAATCAAAGCACTACATTTCAATGCCAATCACAATATCTGAGCAACATGAACCAACAATCAATCCAACATGTCACTACGAACCTATCAACTGAATCCCCAAACAACACTATCACATTATCAACCTATCAAACACCATCTAAACACCTAAAACACTAAAAAGCAAGTAATAATGGACAAGGATAGTTGTTGGCTCACGCTGTTTAGTGAGTGATTTATTTTTTGCTTTATTTTTCTTTGATCATGTTCCTATGCCACTTGATGATATAAAACTAATCTATGAGACTGGCTGGGATGGTTCATGGTCATCTTTTTCCATTTTTGTCTATTACAATGTATCTTTGAGAGTCTGGGGCATGTACATATGCCTTAGGAAGGACAAGGTCATTCTCTGTTTGCATCGTGCTTGTATACGCAAAAGGCTTGCATTTGCGCTCTGGCCCTTTATGCCATGATGCATTGCATTCCCTTTGCCATATCAAAATAAAGCTCCATTTGACATATAGTGCACTTTCTAGAAGAAAAAGTCTTTCCATCATACTAACATCTCGTCATCTCATCTTTCTCTGTCATCTCATTCTCCATCACCATGATCATGTCTTCTAATTCACCAAATCATCTTCATCTTGCATTCATGCATTCTTGCATCATCCTACGCTGTCAATCAACTTTCTATGGATTTCCACCTGGTTCAACCTCAGTCTAACATTTGTCTCATTATATTTGACCAAATACAACCATTTTTGATGATTTCCCTCACGTTATGACATCTTTCCATCATTTTGGGCATGCACGCACAATTTCGGGTCTACACTCTAGGCCTCATAACTTTCACATCTTAGCTCTGATTTGCGATTCATCAATTGCTATGGTTTTGTCTTCTTTTTGTCAATAAATTGACTCATCAGATGCTTATCTTAGTCAATTTCTCAAGGGGGCACCCATATATATCATCCCTACTGGGGCATGTTGTAGCTTTCTCATCAGTTATTCTTTGATACAACGCTCTAAATCACATTGTATCAAAGAGGGGCAAAATGTAGACGCTCAAAAATGATTTGCATCTATGACTTCATCACTTCTTCATACTAATTTGTCCCATTTTCTCATTCTACTAACTTTGATCTTTTGGCCAGATTGACCATATTTCGTCATTTGTATCCCCTTTCACATCAATTTCATATCAACTCAGAATCATATCAAATCAACTCAGAATCATATCAAATCAACTCGAAATCACCCGAAATCACTCGAAATCAGTCCTAATAAAATTGAAACATATCAAACATCCCAAATCAATCATCATTTATTCGCTCCTAGGCATTGTTTTGGCTTTCAGTGTCTTGGAAACCTATCAACTTATCAATCTTATCAATCTGACCTTAGTATTGTCATGGCTCTCAGTGCTAGGTCAAACTATCATTCATGTCATTCAATCTTTGACATAATTGAGGCTTTCAATGTCAAATCATGGCATCATCAATCATTTTAATAATATTGACAATGTTCGTCGGTATTATTATGATCAAACCTTATCAATCAATTTCAATCCTGTAGCATTTACAATGTCGGTTAAATGTTACATATCAATTAATTCATGTCATGTGTCCTTGGCATGTTATCAATTTCGATCTATCAATTAATTTGACCATGGCTTTGGTCTACCTTTTCATCATCTTATTCGATATCCATCATCGTCACATTTTCATGAAAGGATACGGTCGCATTCATTTAATCAATTTGGCCAATCATCTACTAATTTTCTCTATAGAATTAAATAACCCATAATTTAATTCTATTATTCTCACTAATTATTCTTCCTGATTATCATCCTCAATTAATTAATTTTATTAATTAATTGATTCATTATCTGCAAACCATGGAAATTTACAATTTTCTAAGTTCCATTTTCCATCATTAAATCCATTTTCTACTAATTCTTATTTTGTGGAATAAGAGGATTTTTAATTCAAATATTCCATAAAATATTGCATCATCATGACACTTGGATGTGACACCTCATGGATCCTCCTTTGACACTTGGCTGAGATTTGTCATAATCAAATATTATTAACTCTTACGCATGTCCCTATTTGGCTTATTCGTCATAGATTCTTGGCTTTAAGTGGGTTGAAGAATCTTATGACGCGTCATAGATTCTCTTCCAAATTTGACTCTCATGTGTCATAGAATCTTACTTTTGGCATATTCTGTCATATGCGTCATAGGAATCTCTTGCCACATCGCATGTCTATGGGTGACAAATCCAATGCTCTCACCCTACATGAAAATTATAAAATGGACACCCTTCCTCTCATTTCGGATCAGAATGCCTAAGTTTTGAAAGTCCAAATCTTTGAATCTTTGAGTCTCTACTTCTTTGCATGTTGCATTCTCTCTCTCACATAAAATCACACTTCAAGTATTCTCATGGCATTATCCACATCATAGGCTTTGGCTTCAACCTTGTGTGCACTATAGGCGAATTGGAGCTACAATCATTTGGAGAAGAAAGAAGAACATGGGAGCTACAAACGAAAAAGGGAGTTTCTATTGCTTTCTTAATTAGTTTGGCTTTCATGGTAGACTAGTGGGTGCTAACGTATGATTATTGAGTTTTGTGATTTTCTCATAGTATGTTATGCATTTTAACCCATTTTTTTGGTCCTACAGGTGGAAACCTTTCTAAGCCACCTAAGGATGGAGATTTCATCCTTCCCCCACAAGATCACAAACCTATAGTGTCATCAATCCTAATAGAGGAAACAAGACCAATCAATATCAGTCTAATAGAGACATCGAGGATCGTACACATTGCAACATCTTTACCACCTAGTAGGTAGAACTTCTCATAGAGGTCCTTCAAGAAAATGTTGGTCAATTTGCATGGTCCTACCACAGAATGTTGGGGTTGGGCCCCAAGTTAATGGTACACCACTTGGCCATCCATAAGCTGAACTAGTTAAGCAAAAAATTCATAAGATGCATCCCAAAGTTGCTTTATTGTTTAAAGCAAAATTAGAAAAACTGCTAGATGTGAAAAGCATTTGCCCCATTGACTATTTAGATTGGATTTATAACATGGTACCTATCACAAAGCCTTCTAGTGATATCAATATTTGCACAGACTTTAGAGACCTCAACAAAGCTTGTCCGGAGGATGATTTCCCATTACCAAATATAAACATGATTGTCAATCTCACCACAGGCCATGAGTTTTTATCTCTTATGGATGGTTTCTCTAGGTACAATCAAATCCTAATAGCAGAGGCATACTTGCATAAGACAACATTTACCACCCCTTGTGGAACCTTTTGTTATAATATGATGCCATTTGGGCTAAATAATGCTGGGGCAACCTATCAATGAGCCATGACAATCATTTTCCATGATCTCATCCATAAAAATCTTGAGGATTATGTGGATGACATTTTAGTCAAGTCTCTTAATGCCCTTGATCACCTATTTCACCTTGAGGAAGTGTTTGATCGACTAGCTAAGTATCATCTCATGCTCAACCCTAAGAAATGTGTCTTCAATGTCACATCTGGAAAGCTCTTAGGGTTCATTGTGTCATGAAGTGGAAGTAAGATCAACACTAAAAAAAGTCAAGGCCATCATGGATATATCTCCTCCCAAGACACTCAAACAACTTCACTCTATCCAAGGGAAGTTGCAATCAATCAGAAGATTTATCTCACAACTAGCAGATAAGTGTCAAGCATTTATACACTTACTCAAAAAAGGACCAAAATTTTAGATGGGATCTTATTTGCCAACACATCTTTGAACTGATCAAGCAATTCCACCTATCTTGGTTCTGCGAGTTGTAGGAAGACCACTCATATTATACATCACAGCTACCCCAACAACACTAGGTGCTCTTCTAGCACAGCTTGATAATTCAGGAAAAGAGTGAGTTATTTACTACATCAGTTGCACTCTAGTCAGGTATGAGCTCAATTATGCACCCCATGGAAAAGGCTTGCTTAGCTGTGGTTTTCACCACTTAGAAGCTTTGTCATTACATGTTGAGTCACACTGTGCAACTAATCTCCAAGATTGACCCTTTGAAATATATGATATCCCATACATTACTCACAAGACTCCTAGCCAAGTAGGTCATGCTTCTTAGTGAATTCAACATCCAATATGTCAACAAAAAATCTATCAAAGGTCAAGCTATAATAGACCACTTGGCCAATACACCCTTGGTTGTAGATGAACCTCTCATTATGGAATTCGTGAATGAACATCTCTGCCTGATAGACGAATCACCATCCTAGAAATTATACTTTGATGGATCTTACACATCCCATGGTTTTGGCGTCAATATACTTTTGGTCACCCCTCAAGGTGAATATATTCCTAAGTCTTTCAAACTCCTATTCTAGTGCACCAACAACATCTCAGAGTATGAAGCTCTTATTACAAGGCTCAAAATAGTAGTTGAATGGAACATCACAAAGCTACATGTCTTTGGAGATCCATGGTTGATCATCAAGTAAGTCCTTGATGAGTATCAAATGAAAGATGATAAAATCCAACCTTACAAAAAATTGGTAGATCATCTCATGCAACAATTCACTCAGATCCAATTCACACAAGTTCCTAGATTGTAAAACAAGGTTGCAAATGCCATAACTACTATTGGTTCACTTTTGGAGATCCCTCAAGAGGCTATGCAATATGAATTCTTAGTTGAGCAGCTACACGAGCTCGCATACAAGAATGATGAATTGACATGGGTATGCATCTTGGTTGGTCCCCAATCCCCATGGTACCACAAAATTCATGCTTACCTACTGAATGGTATCATATCTTCCCATCTCACAAAAACCCAATGTTAGAACCTCATTCACAAAGCATCTCACTACACTATTGTAACTAACACCCTATATCTTCATGGTTATCATGAAACTCTCTCTCGATGTTTAGACCAAAATGAGGTTGCAATGGCTCTAAAAGAGTTACAGAATGGACTTTGTAGTGCTCACACAAGCAGTATAGTCCTAGCTAAGTAGATACTTTGAGCTGGATATTATTGGCCTACTCTAGAGCATGATGCGTGTGACTTTGTCAAAAGGTGTCTACCTTGTTAGCAACATGCCAATTTGTTTCGAGCCCGAACTCAAGATCTTCAACCTATTGCACTACCATGACCGTTTGCATGTTGGGGATTTGACCTTGTTGGTGTTATAACACCTCTTTCTTTAGAAGGACACAAGTGGACAATCATTGTGACTGATTATTTCACTAAATGGGTAGAAGCAATCCCACTTATCACCAACATGGGAGTTCAAGTTTCCAAGTTTATCCTCTATCATATCATATATTGTTTCACCATCTCGGCTACCATTTTTATTGAACATGGAGGCCTCAATATGGAAGAGTTGTGCACATCCCTCCACATTCACCACCATTTTTCCAACCCCTACTTTCCATAAGGTAACGGTCAGGCTGAGGTAACTAATAAAACCCTACTAAAGATCCTAAAGAAAGTTGTCAATGATTTCAGGCACGATTAGCATTTGCAAATCAACCATGCCCTTTAGGCATACCGTACCTCATTCTGTACATCCATAGGCACAACTGCATACTCCTTGGTCTATGGTATCAAAGCAATATTGCCTATTGAGGTTGAACTCCTAGCCTTGCACATTTCTTTGCAAGGGAAGATATCAAATGAGGATTATAGAGTAGCTAGACTCACCCAACTTGATCTACTTGATGCAAAAAGGCGACATGCCTATAACCATCTCATGGTTATCAAAACTACCTAAATTGCAACTTCAATAGGAAAGTCCATCCGCGCCAATTTAAAGTATGTGATATGATCCTTAAGGAAAATATGAAAGTCCAAGAAGACCGAGAAGAGAAGGGCAAGTTTGAGCCCACATGGCTTGTTCCATATGTTGTCACAACATCCTTCAGCTCTAGAGCTTATCAGTTATCAACCCTTGAGGGTGAAATATTGAATGGTTCCACCAACATCATTCACCTCAAGAAGTTTTATGCCTAAAACCCTTGGTGTATCCTACTAGTCTTGCAAAAAGAACAAAAAAAGAAAAATATCAAAAAAAAGCAAAAAAAAGAAAATAGTAGAGAAAAATAAGCATCCAATGGTGAAAACTTGGCAATTCAAGCACCTTGGATATGTACTTTGGTGAAAACCTAGCAAGTAGGCATCATGTGTACTTGGCCTTTTCATTATCTATCAGTGAACCACCAACTCACCTCCCATGACATCTCTCCCTACCTTAGTCACTCATCTCCCCATTTTTTCAAGGTGCTCTAAAATCATATCACTATACTCACATTGTCACTATCCTGATCCCTGACCCTTCTAGTCTTTACAAGGAATTGCCAATTTTGGGACGATTGGCTCTTTCTTTTCTTCAAAATCCATCTAGATAAATTTTCAGTCTTGGTTTATCTTGGCTATGGTTTAATGAGTTCCCCAACAATTTGATTATACTATCTATCTGGTTATAATTCCCAAAAGTTTAACTATTCCAAAAATCCAAAAAAAAATCCAAAACATCAGAAAATATTTGCAAAAACAATCCAAAAAATATTTATAAAATTTCAAAACCCAAAAAATAGTTCCTTCCAACAAAAGCAAACGCTTCATGTTATCTTCATTCCAATATTTACGAATATTTATCTTCCTGATGATCCAATGTTTTCATATTTATTTGGTGTCTGCATATAATTGTTGCTCCTTTAGGACAAATTTTGCGTACCTCGACCAAGTTTATATGAAAATGTTGGTGAGGTCCCAAGCTAATGCTTTCCAAAGTGCTTTTTGAAACAACATATTTAAAAAAAAAAAAGCCATTTGAGACAAGGAATAAGTGAATCTAAAGAATCCAGTGCTATCTTTTATTTATTAAAATACCCACTGCTTACAAACTATCCAAACAATAAACACACAAACACGTGTTTACAAACACCTTCACACAAACATTGTAAACAAGGAAAAACACATTGCAAAACAAATAAACACATGCTCATTAAGCACCACCTCATTGAGGTGAGGCATTTGGGTTTCCTGTAGTAGGCATTTCCTCTTGTGAAGTCCCACATGATGACGCCCCTGGAGTCATCCTCACACCTACCTAGACTGTATCCATTGGGATTGGGATGTTACCATGCCTCAAGAGAGTGTTTATCTGCTCCATAAACTATTTCTCAGAGTATAC
The DNA here is from genome assembly GCA_028749045.1 of Cupressus sempervirens. NCBI lineage: Eukaryota > Viridiplantae > Streptophyta > Pinopsida > Cupressales > Cupressaceae > Cupressus > Cupressus sempervirens. The sequence goes on from CM053792.1 coordinate 564,796,936, forward strand.
CACTCCTCTCCTTTGCTCCAAAGGGATCACCTGGTGATATAATTCTATGTAGTATACTGCCTCTCGTGCCACTTTCATAGACTGCAATATGAAATCTTTTATTTATGCCTATAGTCTTTATGCCCATGGAATAGTTGTTATTCTTTGTGCAATATTGTATTCTCTTTCATATCTATTTGCTAGCATTTTCATTAACTCCCTCTCACGCTTCACCGAATTCATTTGTTCTTGTGCTCTTCATGCTAAACTATTGGTCTGCACGACTGTCTCCCTGAATGCTTCCACTTGTGAACACAATAGAACCAGTTCATTCTAGATCCTTTCCACAATAGTTCTCTCACTAGTTAAGGATACTTCTACAATCTTTGCTCATGCTCGTTCAAAAAAAATACTATTTCTAGGCGTTTGGCTTATGTGTGTGTGTGCCATCCTCTTGCGCTCTTTCAATTAGGCCTTGAAAGAACTTTGCATCTTTCTCCACCTAGTTAGACCATTCTTTTTCCATCACAAGTGCTTTCTCCATCACCACCGCTACATCATTGTGCCACATTTACTGCATCATCAGATTACAATGCTCAAAATGGCAAAAATGCATACAACACTAGGTCACCCTTTTGTTCCTCAAAGCACTGCATCATGTCCCCCATAATGCTTTTTCCCTTCCTCCATAAGGTTGCTATTGGCTACATCATAGATCTTTGTTCCCCTTTTGGTAGAGTCTCTTCTACAAATGACTGATCTTTTGCACCCGCTCCCTCTGACAACATTCCCACACTTAGTGAGTTTGTCTACTTCTCTTTCTCCCTCAACTCTTTTTGTTGCATCACACCTTCTGCTAATAGCTACAATAGGGTCATATCTTCTTCTTCCTCTTCTGCCTAATCCTGAGCTAGATTAATTTTTCTAGCCTTTGACATTATCTGATCACAACACTATGTGCTTCGACATGGTAATGTTTCCCTCCATTTTTGTTGGCTCCACTTTATGCCCTACTTCTGCCCCCTCAGCCACTTCCTTTCCACTTGGCTTTATTTTCCTCTTCACTCCATCCCCTCATTCTTCTTTCTACCACCTCTAGCATTTGATGCCTTTGCTCTTGTGAATCTACCATTGATATTTCACTTACAACTTAATTCTTCACTCACACTTTTCTTATGCTTTAGCAAACACTTCAAGGCACTAGGATTTCATCAGGATTTCTCACCTTTTTATAGAACCAAAAACATTCTCCATAGCTTCCATTACACACTATCAATATCTTCATCAACAAGCTCCAATACCCGCCATCGTAATAGTTAATTCAACAGCCATCTCTATCCTGCCCACACATCACCTCCCCTATAGTAATAGTATGCTATATCCTATCTTCATCCACTATCTCCTCATCTTGAGCTTTTTCTGCTATCTCCTCATCCTGAGCTTTTCTCATTATCTCATCATCTTCATATTTTCATTTGCTATCTCCTTATCTTGAGATGTTTACACTATCTCCTCATCCTAATCTTTTCCCACTGTCTCCTCCCCTCAAGCTTTTCATTTGCTATCTTCTCATCCTGAGTTTTTCATTTGCTTTCTCCTCATCCTAAGCTTTTCATCCACTATCTTCTCACATTGGGATTTTTTCTTGCTATCTTCTATCTTGACTTTTTATTCGCTATCCCCTTTGTAAATATCATGTTTAGTCTGTTGTATATCCTCTAGAGTAATTCACTTTCCTAGGCCCATTGTACACACCTTGTTTCTCTCATATCGGTTCATTTTTTGATCTCAAATTGCACTTCTCTTGGTTAGATGCTTTAGTGAATCCTCGTACGAGATCCCTTGCCATCAAAGTATTGTCCTCAAAGGTTCTAATTGCCTGTCTCATCCTAGTTCCTGATACTACCAATAGATCCTTGTAGGATGCATCTTTCCTCTTGTCTGATCTTGGTCCATCAGTATAAATTCTACCGATCTCTTTGGAAGAATGTTACTTTCTTTCATGGATTTATATTTTCTTTCAATTTATTTTCTTTTCAAGATTTCCAAATTTGGTTCTTAATGTATCTCTTTCAAGAAACTAGATTGTTCCCTAGTCAAGGTTGCCACGATCTTCTATATCATGGTGTGCTACGAATGGGGCAATTTGAGAGCAAGGTTTTGATCAGGTCTTTTTCGTCTTCTTTTTTGCTCACGAGTCAGTCAGATATGACCCTTTCATATTACAAACATGTGATCTCTTGTGGTTACATGGTGCATTTGGAAAATATCATTTGCTTGTGGGTTACCTAGTATCATTTCCACTCAGCTTCCTTCAGGATTCATGTGTGATACTAGGGCAATCCTTGTGTGTTCATTCGAGTCAATCCTATGTAATATTGATGAAAAGGCCTTGATGTTCTTGGTAACCTTGGCATACACCCAATATTCCTATATCAAAATAAGTACCCAACTACATAGTGGAACTCTCCTTTGGAACACCCCTACACTCAAGCTTCAATGGATTCCTTCACATATCTATCCACGATTGCACAAGTCTTTTTTCCACATCCTATCCAAGCCTCTCATCCAATTATTCCTACAATCATGATCCAACATATCCATCAATTCCATAGTATCCCAAGTCCTCCATATCCTTTCCACCTCCTACATCACTCACCCTCCAATCCCCACCCCAATTCCTTAACCAGTCCTTTGTTGTCTTGTCCTAAAGTGGGAGTATGTGTCCCTATTAATCCTCTCTTAGCCAATCTAAGTTCTCCCTCTTGCACCCCGACTTATTGTACCTTATCAAGAAGTCATCGTACCTCTTTTTCTTTCCCCACTGCCTTCTTGAGGGGGCATCACACATTCCATTCTCTCCTCTTCTACTCAAGACTAGGGGAATCATATTGCCTTAAAAACATTTCTTCGTGTCGTCTATCTTCAAACTTCTTTGAGAATAGTATTGTTTCAACACTATCTCAAAGAGGGACAAAATGTAGACACCTAAATCTAATTATATCACTTAAGTAATCCTATTTAGTCATCTCCTAAGGCACCATTAATTGAGTATTTAATATTTAATTAATCCATTGTCATCCCCTAGTTAATTAATTCAATTAATCAATTATAGCTCAATTGATAAAATTAAATGACAATCCAAAGTCTAATTATCAATTAAATCCCTATTCTTCTATTAAATTAAATAAATGCATAAAACCATTTATTTTAATCCAAATAATCCCCGTTGGTTTAATAAATAATTTCAAATCAATTCCCATCCCCTAACTATACCCAAATCCCCACCATTAGCTAAATCCAACTCATTAACCCATGCTAACCCGTCTTAACTAACTAATTAACCTACCTCATAAGTGCTAGCTCACTGTCATCCCTCTAACATGTCACTTGCACCCTAATTCCCCCCTAAGCTAAGCTTGATCCCTTCCCTAAGCATGTGCACAACTTTAACCAAGGGTTAAGAGAGTCCTAAACCAAATCAAAGTCAAAGTTTTATCCTATCCCTCTTACATTCCTATCCAAGAGCCTTAAAGGCTCTTACATGACTTGAAGGCTCCTTAAATTCATTTTACACCCATTTTTCACACTCATGTTCTCTCATCCTTCCTTATTCTCCCTCATAACTCCCTTTGAACACCCATCTTGACCCTCTTCCCTATCCAATCCCCTTGTGAAACTTGTTACAAGGCTAGAACTTTGAAGAAGCACAATCCATGTGCTCTCTTCTCCTTGCATCCTAGTCCTCCTTAACAAATTCCCGTTCGTTGCATCCTGACCCTCCATCTCACTACCCCTTGGCCTATAAATAAAACCCTTTCCCTTCACAATTTAGAATCAACTTCCATGCAAACTTATAATGCCCCATCAGCCACCACAGCATAGCCATTTACATCCTCACCATGTCAAAATCCATCCACACCTCCATTTTTGAATCCTTCATCCACCTTCACACGTGATCACTTACCACTTGGAGCTTGAGCATACGTGAGCACACGTCCCTCAATTGTTGGACACATTGACACCATCGAGGTCACACTTGGGGAGCCTACCATTCTTGGTTTGCTCACCTCAAATGTGTTTCCTTCAACTTATCATGAAGTAATGTTTAATTTCATTTAGTCTATAAATGTTTAGTTAATTCCTAAATATTTCTTTAGCATACTAGGTTTTTAAAATTACACACATGAGATTACCTTTTTAAAATTTTCTCATATGTTGTTCCTTTTTAATTTTTTAACGATTATTATCATCTGTATAAATTTGTTTGTTTGCACTTATTTGTTATAAAAGGAATATCACTATAAAGATTTCCCAGATATGTTGCCTAGTTTGGAGGAATGCTTCTAAAAATAGGGAACATGGTTAATGATTAGTACTAAAAGACATATAAAATAGACAATCATATTAAATAACACTAGAATTTTGAGGCATATTAATTAATTAAAATCAAAATTACAACAACGCTCGACTATATCAACCAAACCCTTGGATAAAAAACTAGCTCTAGAAATCTACAAGCAAGTAAAGACTAATAATGTATAATACCTAAGAACTGAAACATCCTCTTTTCCTTCATAGAAAACTAAAAATACATATGCCCATATTTAAGATATCAACACTAGGATATATCCCCATTTGACGGATACTAACCAAAGTGATATCAAGCCTAAAATAAAACACACTAAACATTTAATAAGGGAGACCAAAGAAGCAAAAAACCAAAGGATTTGTATTAATAATCCATACTTCCTTCGAACAAACCCTAAAGAAAATGGCCAAAACCTCTAATTTAGTATCCTTGAAGTGCAAAACTAGAAGCCAAGACAAGATAACCCCAAAAAATCAAACTGAGAGAGCTCTTGAGTTAGGTTCCCCCTTCCATATTCCAAGACACCATGATAATTTTAGCAACTTCATCCAAATATTTGGCCTTGGAGCCTTGAGGGAAAATCTAGGCAGTCCTTCCCTTGCTAGATTCATATAAGTTTGGTAATCATAAATCTAGAGCATTGAGGTTTTCGAATACAACCCTAGGTTGGATGTATGTGTTAAAAATTTGAAGGTAATGCAGGAGCCAACCCTTGTTTGGGTCCTCAAAGATTCCTCTCTAGCGAAGAAGGAAGTGAATGCTGGCCTCCATCTTCGATCATTCTTGGAAAAATTAAATGTTTTCCTGAATGACCAGGGAGCGATGCCTAGGCACACTCGCTAACTCTAAACTCCTAAGAGGATGAGACATTTACAATTTTGGCAGGGGGACCCTAAGCTTATCATCTATGCAGTAGACCACCTATTCTAAGCCCTCCAACCATATAGGGTCAAATAAATGATAAAAAAGCTAGGTGATCTCCCATTTCCCAATTTTAGCCCTTTCCAAGCACCCAACAAACACTCATAAAATGTTGCTATTGGTTCTCTAAGTATAATTGTAGCTAAATACCCCTTCACCTAGCACCCGACTAATGGCTACCTTGGACATATCATCTTTAGGATTGAGTAACCTGTTCCATATCTCTAGCTTAACATTACCTCTAAATGCCATAGTATGGACCTCTAAAGCATGATATAGACTGATGTTCGAATCCATCCTAAAACCCAAGCTAGATAATGCCTAATCAACCAAAAGCAAAAGGGACTTAAAAAGACTAAGAGCTAAGTAATAAATACTCTTTTCACGGCTTAAGAAAGATCTAGAAAGGTAGGATAAATAATGTCATCTCCTGATCATTACTACATGTGAGCAAAACTAGGCACATGTTATCTGATTACAAGATATTTCCTTTTTACCTTTCAAATTTTTATTAATACTATATGTGTTGAGTGTTTAAAGTGTTATTAATTTTATATGAAACCATGACATAGCTATAATTGATGAAAGTTGATGAAAAGGGGGGTCATGTTAACAAGTCAATTTAAATTAAGATGTTTCCAATCAGTTGTTTTAGTAGAAAATTGTAATATATTCTCTCCATCTATTCCTCTATTAGCTAGTAGGTCTGCTTCTAAGTTTCCATCCCTGTAAATGTGATTAAGTCTTGCTTCTTCAAACTTATCCATAAGGTTGAGGATTTTCTCAAGTTTAGAATTTAAGACCTAATTAGGCATCCTCTATTTTCTAAGTGCATTTAAAATAATTTAAGAATCTCATTCTATTATGATTCTATTGATTTTTAACCTGAGACTTTGTTTTAACCCTTCACGGAGAGCTTCTAGTTCTGCGGTGTTGTTAGTTGCTATTCCCAGGGGTTTAGCTCTTTTCATGATCTAGTTTCTAGAATCGACCTTGATTATACAACCAATCCCTACTTTCCTCAGGTTTGCTCTTGAGGCTCCATCAAAATTAAGTTTCATCCATCATATAGGTGGAGGTTCCCACCTGCATTCGCTTCTAGCTTTATTGTTCTTTTTTTGTATGTTAAAGGTGGGTTGATTAAGTGTTGCCAATTATTTTTTATTTCTACATCCCATTTTGAGAACGAGCCTTCTTATTTTATTGTCTTGCTTAGCTCACTATTCCTTACTTATGTTATACTTGCTTCAATTTTTTTGAGGATAGAGGAAGCGCTAAGTTTAGCGTCATTGAAATTTTTTCTATTCCTTTCTTTCCAGATCCCCCATATTAGAATAGTGGGGGTGATATTCCATAGTTTACCATATAATTTCTTGTTGGAATCTTTGGGCCAACTAGATAAGTGATCTTGCAAGGCCCCCGAAAGGGGAGCGGTCCAGTTAAGTTTTTGCCTAAGTGAATCCCAACATTCTTTAGCATAGTTGCATTGATAAAAAAAATGTTCTACTATTTTAGAGTTCTCTTTACATAAATTACATCTTGAGGGCCCTTCAAATCCCATTTTCCTAAATCTATTTTCTATTAGGATTTGATTTTTGTATAGCTGCCCAAAGGAATATGCTTGCCTTTGGTAGTGCTATTAGGTCCCAATAGAAATTAAGGGGAAAATTTATGGTTTCCCATCCTTGTGAATTGATTATTAGATTATATCCTTCCTTTACCTTGTATATTCTATCTTTAGAAGCTGCCCAAATTAGTTAATCTTCCCTATCATAGTGATTGATCGAGCAGTCTCCTAGAATAGCCTCTAGTTTCTCCTACTATTTTGGTAGAGGTCCTAAATTGTCTAGGGATTTCCATTTCCAAGTCACTTCTCCATTGGATGAAGAATTTTGGATATAATCTACTACCTTGACCCCCATTATAGAAGTTAGTAGATTTTTAGTGATGATTGATACATTCAATTTATCGGGGGTGGGGGTGGGGGGGTAACCATTCCAAGAATCTTCCCAAAATAAGGCTTTATCTCCTCTTCCTAGATTGGAAGTTACACAATCAGAGATCAATGGGAATTTTTTTTGCATAAAATTCCAAGCCTCTGATACTTTGGGAGGGTTCTTAGTATAAAGGATAAATAAGCTATCAGCTACATTCAGGTATTTGCTATACAATATTCTAGCCCATTTTCTATCTCTTTCTTGGTACATCCGCCATACTTGTTTGGCTCCTAGTGATTCATTTTGCCAATCAAGGTTTTTAACTCCTAATACCCCTACTTATTTTGGCTTGCAGATCTTGTCTGATCAGATTAAAGTTGCTTTCTTCTTATCTTTTGTTCCTTTCTGGAAGAAGTCCTTGAGTTTTGCTTCTATTTTTTTTTTATTGATGTTCTTTGGTATTTGAAGACATGACAATTGATAAGTGGGTATCGTTGAAAGAAATACTTTGATTTTAGTTGTTCTACCAACTTTGGTTAGCCATTTTCCTTTCCATGCTTCCATATGATTGTCTATTCTTTCTATTATTTTTCCCCAACCTTAGTTCTTCTTTTCTCCTTTTTCCAAATAGATTCCTAAATACTTACACGGGAAAGTTCCTTTCTTATATCCTAATTCATTGTAGATATAGTCTTCCATTTCTAGTGGAGTATTGGGGAAGAAGATTTTTGATTTTTCAGCATTAATTTTTTGTCCTGAAGCTTTAATGGAGTTTTCTATAATATTTTAAAAGTTTTTTGCCTCTTCCTTAGAGCTAATTCTTGTTAGGATTGCGTCATATGAAAACTATTGATGGGTAATGTTTGTGATGTTCTTTATGACCATTATGCCTTTCATATTTTTGTTAGTTTGAGCTATTTTGATGGTTCTCCTGAAGGTTTTCAGTATAATAATGAAGAGGAAGGGTGAGATAGGGTCACCTTGTCATATTCCCCTAGAAATACTAAAGAAAAATTTTGGGGTTCCATTGATAAGATGAAATGTCCCTTTCTCTGATTTTATATGTTATTTCACACCTCTAATCAGATTTTCAAGATCAAACAACTAATATCACAAAGATCCACCAAATTTCTCAAGAAACCCCAAATCGGGTATGCCAGAAATAGTGCCAAAAGCTTCACAGCTTCACCTATTATTAATAAATCTGAAAGTAGACATTTTTACAGAAATTTGAGCAGCATAACAGCCTATAAAATGACATTTCCAGATCTATATAACATTCACACAATAGCTCCCAAATGGAGGACAAAAATAATGCTCATCGGGCTCCCCAAAATAGCACAATATAGCCCAAAATCACCACAAAAACTTAATAATCTATGACAAAAGTATAATCATATCCAAATACATATATTTAGCTATATTTTAATATTTAAAAGTCTGATATACAGTAGCAACCCAAACTGATATGAAATACTCAACTGGAAACACCAAACTCTTACAAAATATACACCCAAAAACCCACAAATCTGCACTGTTCAGCACAAAGGCAAAATCTGCATGAGCATGCACATGGAATGGCTTCAAACGCCCATCCTTACCCTTCCTAGAAACTTGCAAAATCCCATTCTTGGGTCTCCCTGAAAACCTGCAAACTCCCGTTCTTGGGTCTCCTTCTCCACAGGTTTAGCAGCCTCTGAAGAATAACAAAGAAATGAGCAAAAATCAAGTTCTGGGATCAACCCAAAATGCCTCCAAACTCCTTAAAAGAGGGCATAAACCTAAATCACATCCAAGAGGGGTTAATAAAACATATTTTAATAATAATTTTCATTTATTAGCCCATTAGCTTCCAAAGATTATCCCCTTTTTCTAAAACTTCACCTTTTTGGGCCTGCCTGCCTTAGAAAAGATTATTAATTATTTGAAAAGGGGACATGACAAGTCCTCCCCTTTGAAATATTGCTTGTCCTCAAGCAATGGCTGAATAATAAAACAATCAATCCACCTGGATCCCAAATGTAGTCATGAACTATACTATTGTCAATTAACACAGGCTCCTACAATATCCTCTGCAATATAACCAAGAGGAATCCATAATCAAACTGACAATTACTGCTCAACCAAACTCCAAAGTCACAACTTCCACAGTCAGAAACCCATGAGACACAAACTCTTAGAACATCAAAACCCAAGTAAAGTGGACAAATCAAAATACCAACACAGTAAATACCATCAACGCATTCCACTGGCCTATACAGAATGTACAATCCAACTCTGCAACAATGGTGAATGCTCCCGAATGAAACTGTACCAAGTATGGAGAATCCACACACTATACAACTCTTGCAGTCAACACAACTTTGTAGATCACTAACCACTATCTCATAACCATAACTCCCATGCACCCCTGATGGTGAAAAGCCATCACAAGATAAACAGCAAGAATTGGAACCCAAACCAATTTTTTCTGCCATCAACTCCTCAACACAAGGATCAAATGCTAACTGATGTACATACCTTGCAATATAATATTGATAAAAAAAACCAACCTCAGTCAACAACTCACCATGAACAAGTGATACAACCCACTGTGACTGATCACTAGCTAAGTCAGGAGATGTCATAGCCAAAGGAGTAGAATCAATAACAACACCAACTGAAGCATCACTCCGAAACTCCTGCTCTAAGTCATGTATTATCAAGCTGTCAACTGCAAAACCTATCGCCACGTCATGCCCATCACAACTCTCATCCCGAGGCGTTAAACTATCCCATAACTGATGATAAGCACTAGGAACCAAAGTACATCTCTGTATCATCATCTCATCAACATGATCATCAAAGGTAAATTGATGAGCATACCTCACAATGTAATGTTGATAGAATGCGCCAATCTCAGTCAGTGGCTCAGACTGCAATCCAGATGTAACTAACTACAATAAATCACTAACCAAGTTGGAACTGACTACTACCTCTAAAGACATCGCCAAGGGAGTAGTATTACTAGCAGGAACCATACCAACTATCAGCTCACCAACATCACACATGGTCTTTGATACAGCATCTCTAGTCTTTGTGCCATTAGTGCTAGAGGTCACCACCATGTTAGGCATACCACAACAATATACTGCAGCACCCAACTCAACTAAACCTGACTCTAGTGGGGATGAACCCAATATGCCAATGTTAGTATCAAGGATGGATGCATCCCCATCTCCACTATCTTTGACAATCTCGACCATGGACATCCTCGGATCATCAGACACCACAGCTTGTGACTGTACAAAATCTAGTAAAGACTGTAGTTGCTCTAACTCCATGGTCACCTTAGCCAAATGAAACTGTGACTCCTTGAAAGCCAACTGTGTACTCTCAAGAATCTCAGAAGTCACCTCAAGCTGCTCAATAAGCTCACTCACCTCATCTTCCTTGGCCAACAATGCATCATATGTTGTACTGCCCCACTCCATAAGATAATCTCCGTTGGCTACCAACTGCATATAATCCTGTCTCAAAATCTGGATAGCCTCCCATAAAGAGTGGAACTTTGTCAAGGAAAGATAACTGCCTCCCTTCTCATCACTAGTAGGAGAACCCCATCCATAAACTGATAACAATTGACGAGCAACATCAAAATGTTGGCAAGTGATAGCAATGTCTCGCTCACTAACTCTCAACTGATTAGACACATGATGGCACTGGCTTGACTGTCTCCTACAAACCTCCTCTGATGCATTGTCTAAAGGAGTATCCTCAAACTTACTAGTCTCTAGATTATTACCATCCATATCCTGTGAATCAACTCTAAAGCTCATATCAACAAAAGGAGTATCAAAAACTGTAGCACTGCTGTCCAACTCCTTTGTACCCAAAGAAACTAAGTCTTCAAAAGTGCCCACTGCATCCTCCTGGATGTCATCAATGCCAATATGATCCTGGGACTCATCTGTACACACTACCAAATATGAAAGATCATCAACACATTCCAACAAGTATGGTCGACTAGATATATGAACAAAGCCCAATACTGGTGTATAAAAAACTAATACCAACATCAGACAAGCTACTAGCACAAGAAAAGACAACACCATGCAATCTGCTAATCAAATCCATGATAGCACCCAAACAAACACTGCTACCAAAAAGTGTTAAAGATCTCCTGTCAACTGAATCCCAAATGCCAATATAACAATCTCGAGTCCATATCTGTAAACTAGAATCAGTTGGTAACTCAAGAAAAATCCTCACTTGAGTAATATGACCAATACCAACTAACTCCATATACCTGTCATGATGATATAATGAAGTCACAGTACCGTCTTCACTCACCTTCAGTTGGCGAGATAACTCATGTGAAGTACTACTAGCCTCAACCTCATGTGATGAAGCATCTAACTGTGCCTGGTACTCTCTCTCAGAAAAGTCATGAATGCTCAATGTCTGCTCATCTCTACCAGGTATCTCACCATCATGCACAACAACATCCTCATAATCATCATCCTTGAGGTCAAATCTATCTATCACTCTTTGACTAAAATCATGAAATGTAGTTACCTGATCATGACCTTGAGTAGTCATTCCATGATACCACCAATCATAGGTTGCATCTTCCAAGTGTAGACTTGCAATTTGAACAACATCACTCTCCTTCATGGGGTTAAGTGTGAAGAAGGTCTGTAATTTTTGTAGCCATGCTCTAGCTGAAATTTTATTTGTTCCATCAAAAGTAGGTGCTATAAACTTGCTTATTTTATTTTTGAGCTCTCTTCCACTTATGTCATGCTCCCTTCTGTACTCTTTCTTGGGCATCAAAGTGTTCATCATATCCACATATTCTCTAAAAGGAACTAAACTGCAAAAGTCATCATCTAAACCATTGTAAGTAGCTCTTAATGCAATCAAGTTACCTGTAACCTCTTCCATGGGATTAAGGGCTGGATTTGGCATTGGTGGCTCATCTGCATGCAGAAAAATAGTTTTTGTTGATTGAGAGGGTGTGTGTTTCAGATTTCTTGACTCCTCTGAAGTGCTCCCTTTCTCATTAATAGATGCAACTCCTTGCATTTTTTATATCAATATTCGCAAAGCCTCTCTAGTTTCTACCAAACTATCCACTATTTGCTTCTGAGTATTTTGGATGTCTTGGAAGAATTTCTTTGCCATCTCATCTAGATTAGCCATACTTTTTCCTTCCTTGGATTTTATACTCTTACTTTCAACTGGAGGTTTGATCAAAATTTCTTTATTCTTTTCTCATTGTAAATATCTCTTTTCTCTTTCACTTAGTTGCATGCAACCATAAATTTTGACATGCAGCTGATTAGAAGCAACATGCAACCACCAAATTCACCAAGAACTAACATGCAAATGATTAGAAGTAGAATGCAACCATAAATTTTGACATCCAGTTGATTGGAAGCAACATGCAACCATAAATTATGACATGCAAGATTTGGGTAGTTATCAAAACTGACATGCATGATCTTAGTAGTTGTCAAAACTAACATGCAAGATCTGGGTAGTTGTCAAAACTGACATGCAAGATCTGGGTAGTTGTTAAAACTGACATGCAAACTTCTACTAACCCTCAGGCTAGCAAGATCATGGCTCTGATACCACTAAAATGTCCCTTTCTATGATTTTATATGTTATTTCACGCCTCTAATCAGATTTTCAAGATCAAACAACCAATATCACAAAGATCCACCAAATTTCTCAAGAAACCCCAAATCGGGTATGCCAAAAATAGTGCCAAAAGCTTCACAACTTCACCTATTATTAATAAATCTGAACGTAGAAATTTTTACAGAAATTTGAGTAGCATAACAGCCTATAAAATGACATTTCCAGATCTGTATAACATGCACACAATAGCTCCCAAACGGAGGACAAAAATAATGCTCATCGGGCTCCCGAAAATAGCACAATATAGCCCAAAATCACCACAAAAACTTAATAATCTATGACAGAAGTCTAATCATATCCAAATACATATATTTAGCTATATTTTAATATTTAAAAGTCTGATATATAGCAGCAACCCAAACTGATATGAAATACTCAACTGGAAACACCAAACTCTTACAAAATATACACCCGAAAACCCATAAATCTGCACTGTTCAGCACAAAGGCAAACTCTGCATGAGCATGCACATGGAATGGCTTCAAACTCCCATCCTTAGCCTTCCTAGAAACCTAAAAAATCCCATTCTTGGGTCTCCCTGGAAACCTGCAAACTCCCGTTTTTGGGTCTCCTCCACAGGTTTGGCAACCTGTGAAGAATAACAAAGAAATGAGCAAAAATCAAGTTCTGGGATCAGCCCAAAATGCCTCCAAACTCCTTAAAAGAGGACATAACCCTAACTCACATCCAAGAGGGGTTAATAAAACATATTTTAATAATAATTTTCATTTATTATCCCATTAGCTTCCAAAGATTATCCCCTTTTTCCGAAACTTCACCTTTTTGGGCCTGCCTGCCTTAGAAAAGATTATTAATTATTTGAAAAGGGGACATGACATCAGAAGTGAAATATTTAGAGTTGAGATAAATTGAAAAATGATATTGATCTATTGATGTGAGAATCCAAATACCTCTAGGGATTTGCATAAGAATCTCCAATTGACCTTATCATATGCTTTATGTATATCTAGTTTCATCAATGTACTTGCCTCCTTATTCTTTGCTATTATATGAAGAGTTTCTTGGATAACTGATATATCATCTAAAATGGATCTAGCTGGCACAAACCTTGTTTGTTCTTCTGAGATAAGTTTGGGAAGAAAAATTCAAGTTAGCTTGCTAAAGTTTTACATAAAATCTTATAGTATTATAGAGAGCTATCAGTCTAAAGTCTCCTGGATCCTCAACATCACTTTTTTAAGGTAATAGGGTTAGGAATGCGTGATTAATTTATGTTAATGGTGATCCTATGTTTCTTGTAGCTTCAATTGCTTTCCATAGATCTTCCCCTATAATTTCCTAGTATTTTTGGAAAAAGAATGCTTGGAATCCATCTAGTCCTAGTGATTTATCAGGATTTATATTAAATAGAGTTTTTTTAATTTTTGTTGTTGAGAAATGTTTGTTGAGAGACCTATTATCTTGTGAGATAATTTTCGGGATTGCTTTCAACATCTCATCTTGAGCTACTTGGTTTGAGGATTCAAAGTTATTTAGGATATTCTCAAAATAATCTACAAATACCTCTGAGGTTTTGGCCGCATTATCTTCCATATTGCCCTCTTCATTTTTAATTTTTGTGATTTTGTTAATTTCTCTATGATGAAGAGTACTACTATAAAAGTATTTTGTATTTTGATCTCCTTCTGCTAGCCATTTCTCCCTTGATTTTTGTTTCCAGAACATTTTCCCCTTTACTAAAATATCATCATGTTTTGATAGTAGTTCTTTTTCTTGAGTATATCTCTCAGTGTCCTTTCCTTTTTTAATTACTTCTTGATTTAGCTTATTTAGTTCTTCTTCTATATTAAGTTTTTCTTTAAATATGTTGTTGAATTATGATTTGTTCCAATTTAGGATTTTTTCTTTGACCATTTTTAATTTGGAAACAAAGAAAAACATTTTTGACCCTTGGACTTGTCCTTATTGCCCCCAATTTTTAATGTTTTCCATGAAATTCTTATCTAGGAACCACATTTTTTCGCATTTAAATGGGTTTCTCATAGGTTTTGTGGCTTTAACTAAGTCTAATTTTACCGAAAAATGATCTAAGCCTGCAAGTGGCAAAATATCTGCTTTGATCTCCATATCTATATTTCTTAGATCTCCTCTAAAGAAGAATTTGTCTAGTTTCTCTGCTATGTAGCTAAAATCTTTCCTCTTGTTATTCCATGCGAGTATTCCATTTTTAGTTGGAATATCTATTAATGTGTTTTTTTTGCCCAATTTTTGAAGTCTATTATCACTTGTGAAGTTGTCTGTAGTCTCCCATATTTTTCTTCTCTTTTTAGTATTGTGTTAAAATCCCCTCCAATGATAATGTTTTCATTTTGATAACTCTCTAGGAAGGAGCCGATCTCATTCCAAACTACTACTTTGTCTACTATTTGGGTGGGACCATAGATATTTATTAGTATAATCTGGAGGTTGTTTCTTAGACTTGGGACTCTGTACCCCATCTAATTAGTGTTAATAGATATTATATTTAAATATGTCTTTCAGGGATTCCAGATTATTCCTAATCCTCTTGAAGCCCCATTTGACTCTTTCAGTATTATTTTCCATAGACCTAAATTTAGTCCTAACTTGTTCCCTTCTTCTATATTTAATTTGGTTTCTTGAATTAGTATGACTTCTAATTCAAATATTGTAAGGTTACGCTCTATCAAGCATTTCTTGCTAGGGGTGTTTAGGCCCCTAGCATTCCAGGTTGTGATTCTCATTAGTCCTTGGGAAGGATCTTCCCCTTCCCTGCATATAGGATTTCACTTATTTGTGTTTGCTCCTTTATTTGTCCTGCAACCTCCCTTATTTCTTTTAGTGATTTCCTTCCTCTTTTAAGTTTTTGTTTTCCACGGTTCAGAGTTTTGAATCCTTCCTGATTGATGGATATTCCTAGATTATCCAAATATATCTACTCTTTGGTTATAACTAATGCATCTTCCTCCTCTGCCTTATGTTCTTCCTCTATTAGTAATTCTCTAATCAACTAGTCTTCTAATGTGGTTTCATCTTTCTTGGAATTCTTACCTTCTTCACTATAGCCTAAGTTCTCTTCTTCTTCACGAGTTTGGATTGTCTCCTCCATAATTCCAAATTCTTCCTATATTTGGTTCCCTTGCTGATTTTGCTTATCTTCTTTCTAGATACTCATTTGATTATTTTTAGCATCTGATTCTTTAATTAATGTTTCTATCTCCATTGGTATGAGAGGTTCCTTGGTAAATTCTATTTCCTTCTAGTTTTCCTCTTCCTTTTTAAAATCAAATAGATCCTTTCCATTAGTTGGTATCTGCCAGAATTTGTAGCTCTTTCTCTTTGACTTTTTTCTTATAGTCACATTGCTCCAATGTTTTGAGGTTGCAGTCAAAATGGTTGTGAGTTGTGTTTGTCTATCTGTGTTTTCTTTTTCTAAATTTGTTTGACTCTTCCCCTCTAACTTATGTCTTTCTAATTCTTGATTGTTGTTCTTGTCTACTTCTAGATCTTGGTTTCTTTCTAGTATACCTCCTTCCTTAGTAATTGTTTCTTCTGCTAGTTTTTCTACTTCTACTCTTGCTTCTTCTAATGTCTTTTTTATTTCTTGGTCCTTAGATTTTTTTCCTTTGTGTTCCATGTCTTTTTTCTCTTCTATTATTATTTGATCCTCTAAGTCATTGTCTAGGAGCAGGAGCTCGTGAGTCAGTTTGTTCGATTTTTCCATATAGAGTTCCATCTCTTCTAGACTTTTCTTCTCTTCTCTTCTCTGCATTCTTCAATTTTTTTGATTTTTAATAGTTTATGCTGATTTTCTTGAATATTCTTCAATTCTCTTAATGGTTCCTCTTTTTTCTTTATGTTTACCCTTTGATCCTCTTGTTCTACTACTTTTGTATATCTTTCTTGCCTCTTTTCTCTCCCCTTTGTGTGTATCTCTAGGTTTTCCCTTCCTTCCTTCTATCTGTCATCTACCTTTTTCTTCCAATTGTTGATGTTCCTCAAGGATTCTTTTAGATTATTCTCAGCATTATCCACACTGAAACTTGCTCCTACTATTCCATACATTTCTCCTTCATAATAAGTAAAAGTTAATCTCTAGATTGATCTATTAGCTATTTTTTTAAAGATTTTATTTATGTTTGACCTAACTTAGAGTTGACTAAGAATTTAATCTTGCCTGAAGTTTTAAAGTTTGCTTCAACTCCTATTAGATTTCCTAAAGATTTCCCTATCTTTTTTAGGATGACAATATCATTTAATTTTGGAGGAAAATTTTCACATTCTATCCATTTAGCAATTTGTTGTTTTCATTAAAATTTGGTACCTATGCTACGAATTTAACTGGGTATCCTTTATAAAAACAATTAGTTATTCCTAGTAATTCATTCCCGATTTTGAAATTTAGACATTGAATATACAAGGAATGCTTATCATAATTGGTGATGATACTTACCTGGGAGTCACAGATCTTTGCTATATTCCTTACTAGTTTTGCTATGTAATTGTCTGACCCATTCTATGATGTCCCTGTTTTGACATATAATTTAAATAATAGTATTATATATAAAGTAATATTAATAATAATATTAAAATGATAATATTTTATAGGTAATATTATGTTATAATCATATAATAATATCATATTATATATTTCACATTATTATAGCAATATGAAAGCATGAAATGAATAAAATACTAATCTAATATAATAAATACTAATATTCATAAAGATATATTTTA